>VWZE01023924.1:148713-181265 GCA_013396675.1 Eubucco bourcierii | reverse complement strand
CTTCCAACCTTATCATTCTATGATTCTATGATTGTATGATATTTAGAAGTTAGGTAAAGGATGCTGTGTAATACAAAGACATTGCCTGTGTGTAAAAACAAATCAGAAAGAAAGCATTTAGAGTGATACTTGTGGAACTCTGACAATTAAATATGATCTGTGGGCATGTGGTTCATACATCTGGTTTATAGATCATGTTCACAAAGGAAATGTGGATGGGGAGCAGCTGAATCCTGTAGGTTACATCAGGTACAAAGCCATGCAGCAGTATTGGGAGATAAGGAAAGAACACCCCATGAAAACTGTGAACTCTGGAGCTGTGCTTTTCAGGTGCACACACTGCCTGTAGTGAGGCAAGAGCCCTGAGCTGGAAGTTGATGATGCTTTAAAAATGTTTGCATTTTTAATCCCTTGGCTTTTCCTGGCTTTGCAGTAGTGCAAATCAGGTTCTGAAATTTCGACTTTATATCATTTCCTTCCTTTTTTTTGGTTAGGTTTGCATCCAATGTCAAATTAATTTTCCACTGTTCCCAACATAAACCTATTCCATAAGAACAGTCAAACAAATGTTGTATTTCCTTATAAAAACAGTCCTTACATTTTATTAGTTGTTAAGTCATTTGCAAAAGAATATGAAAAATTTCATGGGATTGATGTTAGAAAGGCTACAGGAATCACAGAATCAAATGGTTTGGTTGGAAGGAAGGTCCAAAGGTCATGTAGGCCAAGCTCTCTGCCATAAGCAGAAGCATCCTCAACAGTGCAGCTGTATTGTACAATACATGGAGGCACTGGGGACTAAAAGCAACAGTTGCACAAACTGGTCTGAAAAAGGCTGCAGTTGACTTTCAGTGAAGGATGCAGGTGTTCATTACAATTCCCGGAGCTGAATCTAGGTGCTCTTAAACTCATCCTGGAAACTTCTCTCTGTCCATTAAGCAGAGATGGAAAAGCAGCTTCCTAAGCTAAACTTAGCTGTAATGAATATGCCTTTCTAAGTAAACTAAATGTCTGAACGGCCCACAAATGACCCTAAATCACTTAGGAGTGTTTGTTGTGTTAGCCTAGCACTGCCCAGCACTGCAGAGCTTTGCTGGCACTGCAGCCTGCTTCATTTTGCTTCTTGCCGTGATGCCGCTAAATCGCTTTAATGAGATAGCAGCACTTAGCTCTTCACAGAGCAGCTCACATTTCGGCTGATTTGTGTTTGGCTTTGTTCATGTTTTAGCTGCTGCTGGAATCCTCTCTTGATACTGAGGATCTGAACAGCAAAGACTAAAGGACATGTGGAGTTACTTGTGTGTTTTCTCTCGAGTACAGAGCACAATGTCCTTTGCGTTGCAGGAAACCAACACACCCGAAGAAGCGCTGGTGACGGTGGTGAAGCCAGGTCTGCCCACGGCTGCTGACCTGCATGTGCTGCTGCCAGCCAACCAGCCCAAGCACAGGAGAAGTGTAACCAGTGATAAGGTAACCACAGCAGACTATGTCTGCTCAGGCCACTCTTCATCCTGTTCTGCAGTCGCTGCTTGCACTCTGGTTGCCTTTATTTGAAATGAAAAGGTGCTTCCTAACTGTGAGCATCTCACACCCACCTGGCCAGAAGCATGTAAAAGCTGCAAACAGCTACAGCTGCTGTTTGACTGTGGACAGGCCGACATCATCCTCCAGTGCTTACTGGCTTTGGTGTGTTTCTCAAGAACACCCTTATATTTTTTAAAGAAAACCAACACTGGTGGTACAGGAGTCTGCAATGAGCTGGTAGAGCGAAGAGTCTGTTTGGAACTCTGATGTTCCTAATGAGGGCTGAACCATCTCAGCTCAGTAATTTCACTTTCTGACAGTCAGATTAGCCTGAAGTGCTGGTCTCTCTTGCATTGCCATGAATATGTGAATGAGCATGAACTGAAACAAAGTGACTCTGTTTCAGTGATGCCAACATCCCTTTAAAGCCTGCTGGTCAATGTAGTTGTCATATCCGTTCTGGATTTGGAATTTGGGGGAAAAATGATAGACTCTTAGAACCTCTCTGGAGTGATTGGCTTGTAAAATAACTGAGGCTATGCTCACATCACCCTTATGTGGAGTCATCCTCTCCCACACCAAGATAGAATAAAGTCAGGGGAATGGTTTCAGAAGTTAGATGTTCCTCAGTACAAGTGAGAATATTTGGGTCTCAACTTGTGTGCAGTCTCTGTCCATAACAAGAGAGAGACTGCAAGGATTTCTCTTACACTGCAAAGGCTTTGTCAAAGATGAGCACTGTAATTGATAATGTCATAAAGGAGTTACTGGCGAAGGTCCCGTAGTTATAAAGCAGATTTCTAATTTGGCATCCTATGGGATGTTGCATTCAAAATGATAGAGCAGAGAGTGTATAACTGGCTTTGATCTTTTAGAAAATTGCCCATGTTGGAGACACAAGCAAGTAGAAGAGAAAATCAGACAATTTTTCATCTGAGGTTAGGATATGAGGATATATTTAATGGTTCTGCTCCATAAAAACATGAAAGGACAGATATTACTATGCTTTATCCACTGGAGAAAAAGATGAGGAATCCTGTTGGTGGATTTTTTTTTTTCCACGTGGATGGATGGATGTGTTTCTACAGAAGATTGTTAAAAGGTAGGTATAAATGGAATCCATCCCCTCACAGGAAAGGAGGTGAGGTGAATTATGACGTGCAGTTCATTATCAAGCAGCAGTTGCTTTTCATAGCAAGAAATCTCAAGTGACATCATAGATCTTCTTCTGATAGGTTAGAAGAATGGAGGGATTTTAATATGCGTTGTGCACTGCGTGAGTTATAAGCAAGGCAAACCCAACAGTATGTGCAAATGGCATGCTGTCTGTCACAGACTGGGAAGACACAAAGCCTTTGCTTAGCAGAAGATAGAAGAGAGAAAGATTTCACTTTCTTTTAGCTTTTATGGCTCATGGAGTTTTGCAATATTTTTAAATATGGAATTCCTTTATGATTTCAGCTCGGCACTGACAAATGCTTTCAGAGTTTCTCAACATTTAACAACACAGAGGTTTTCCTTTGTAGAATGTTGAGTCTCCCAAAGTGGAGCAGAGCCTGAGATGTCTGACGTTCTCTCTGTTGTGTTTGCAGAGAATAGAGGCCATAAGGCAGGCCTTGAATGCACACAACATCAGTTTCTTCCTGAGGGGAGGATACTGGATCTTGGTGACGTTAGCTGACTCCGATGCAGGTAAATATCTAAACACTGCTCCCAACCAACCAACTTTTGGGTGTCTGAGTTCTGATAAAGAGAAAATCCTTTTGTAGATGCAGATGTCTGCATGTACACACACACAGACTACCTTGTACTCATGCCATAGTCACACATAAACAGCTGTGTGGATATGTACATACACACACTTGCATACGGATGGGTTTTCATTTGACACTCAGTAACCATCACCACCAAACAACTGTTTCTTACACGTTTTGCTTTTGCCATCCATCATTTGTTTCAGAAGGTTCTTGCTCTTTTCTGTGTGACCCTGTCATAACTCAGCACCTATGTTAGACAGAGCAGAGGTCTGAAGGAGGAGTCCACCTTTCATCCAAAGCACTGCCTGCTGAAGTGCTTTGGCTGCCCCAGCTGTTGAGAAAGCAGAGTCCTCAGCCATTAACTCTGTAGATAGATCTTCAGGGCTCCTGGATGTAGCCTGGCACCTCTGAGCTGCAAATCCACATGACATGAAGCTTAGGGCAGGGTCTCCACACTGCTAATCCTGTCCTGAGATTAATTGCATGCTGCTTCTGTCTTTAAAACCAATAGAAATGGGTTGTGTGCATGCATTTCCTGCATCTCTGCCTTTGCTGTGTGCCTGGGAACTGAAGAGAGCCTGTGTGCCTCCATGCATTTGAGCAGAGATACATTAAAATGATCTTTTAACCAGGAAGTTCAGCTTTGGCAGAGCTTTGTCTTAGAATGTACTCTAATTTTAGTTTGTGAATCCTAACCTATAATATATCCCTTCTTAATTCAGTGTGGGATGGCAGAAAGCTCAGCTGTCCGCAGTCCGTTATGTAAATGCTATTGTGAGTCTTTGCCTGTCAACTCTCTATAGAGGACAAAGCTCCTTTATCTCCAGCTCTGTGCTGCACCTCTGCTGTGGTACCTCAGTGAGTTCAAAGAACCAGCAATCCTTAACCAGCACAAAAAGAGCTTGCACTGAAAAAAAGCCCAGGTTCATTCCAGCCTTCACCAATGCATGGCCTTGAGTTCATTTGTTGTTCACAGCCTCAGTTTCCTCTTCTGTGAAATTAATACAGCTCTGCTTTTGTAATGCATGTACTTAGGGTGTGTGTTCATCTCCTATGAGAGCTTGAGAGTCCCAGAAAAAAGCACACAGTGAGGATGCAAACAGATCTTTAGGGGTTTGTGCTTTGTGTTGGTTCTTGGGTTTGGTTTTGAATTGGACCTCTGTTCTTCAGCCACAAGGCACTAATTAATTTTGTGGTGTTGCGTTTTTGAAGAAGCAACAGATGAAAAAGAGAGGTCATACAAATAACAAAAAAAAAAAAAAATATTTTGACCTGACAGTTCAGTAGAAAAGAAAGCCCAAGAATGTGTCTGAGGTATTTGTGCAATCCCAAGCACCAATCCAGGCTGGAATGGCTGAGAGCAGCCCTGAGAAAAAGGACCTGAGGGTCTGGGTTGGTGAAAAGCTCAACATGAGCCTGCAGTGTGAGTGCAGCCCAGACAGCAACTGTGTGCTGGGCTGCAGCAAGAGCAGTGTGGGCAGCAGGGCAAGGGAGGGGATTCTGCCCCTTTGCTCTGCTTTCCTCAGACCCCACCTGGAGTCCTGTGTGCAGTTCTGGAACCACCAGCACAGGAAGGACATGGAAGTGTTGGGAGCACGTCCAGAGGAGGCCACCAAGATGCTCAGAGGGCTGGAGCAGCTCTGCTGTGAGGACAGGCTGAGAGAGTTGGGGCTCTGCAGCCTGGAGAAGAGAAGGCTTCCAGGAGACCTTAGAGTAGCCTTCCAGTGTCTGAAGGGGTCTACAGGAAGGCTGAGGAGGGACTATTGACAAGGTCTTGCAATGGCAGGATGAGGAGTAATGGGTTTAAACTGGCAGAGTGGAGATTTGAACTACATGTTAGGAAGAAGTTGTTTGCAGTGAGGGTGGTGAGACACTGGCACAGGTTGCCCAGGGAGGTTGTGACTGCTCCTTCCCTGGAGGTGTTCAAGGCCAGGTTGGATGAGGCCTTGAGGGACTTCTTCTAGTGGGAGGTGTGGTGGGGCATTGGAACTGGATGATCTTTGAGGTCCCTTCTAACCTCACCATTCTATGAAAGAGGTTCTAAGCTGTTCTGTTTGATATTTCAGATGCTCAGAGGATTGGAGGAGGCAGTGGCTACTGGGCTATCGTGGTTCTCTTTGTTATCTGTCTAGTCGCGGTTGGGGCTTTCATCCTCTACAAGTTCAAAAGGCAAGTAAACCTTCAGCAACAACATAGGCATTTTAAGAATTAGATTCTTTATCCACATATCAGGAAAACAGAGATTTGAAAAGGATTTCTTGGAGCCCTTTGAAAATTGTGTTTTTCTGAACTTTTCATTCACCAAGGTACTGCAGTGGTGCTTGCTGTCCCCTGCTGTGTTCCAAGATAAAGGTCAGCAATATGGGAATTATGGAGAATTTGTTCAGCTTGTCTAAATAATGTCATCAGGAAAGAGACCTCAGCTAAAATATGAGTCCTGGTTAATTCCTGCCTCATTACTCCTAGCAGTTATGAGCAAACTAAAGCCACTGGGGCAGTGAGTGCACCTGCAATGCCAATTTGCTGAAAAAGTCATTTTTATCCTAAGATGGAGCTCTCAGGGGGTTCTCTTTGGTCACATCACATTTTAATTGCTGGGGTAATGCCACAAGGAATGAGTGGTGGAGATAGATTAGGATTAATTTGACACTAGAGTGCATTGAGAGGAGAAATAATTCTGAAAGTGGCCTTTTTGAGACACCTTTTCTCAAACTTGACAGGGTACCCTGCCAGACTTTGACAGTCGGAGAGGTCTTTGCGGTTTATTTTATGCTGCGAGGGCACCATGCATTTCAAAGAATTCTGTTCTTCTTGATGAGTTTATGTAATCATTGGCTGAGCTCTTGTTAATTTTGTATCTCATGGGCATTTAGAAGGCTCTTGCATTTGCTTATAGTGGAAACAAACCTTCATCATCATCATCATCATCAAATCCTGATGCCTTTACTCCAGGGAGGACGCCTATTTGTTTGCCTCGTTGTTTAAAGATTGATGTTCATTTGAAATAGGCACTAAAGAACATATGCAGAAAGTCAATAGAAATGAGGGTGGCACTGAGTCTGTGAGAGCAATGAGCATAGACAGCATTTAAGTAAGAGTTTGTTAAGAAAAGAAGTTTTAATTCACAGAATCACAGACTGGTTTGGGCTGAAAAGGACCTTGAAGGTCATCTAATTTCAACCCCTGGCCATGGGCAGGGCCATCACCTACTGGACCAAGTTGCTCAAGGCCACATCCAACCTAACTTTGAAAGCTTCCACGGCTGAAGCCTCCCTAATTTCTCTGGGCAACCTCCTCCAGTGCCTCAACCCCCTCATAGGGGAGAATTTCTTCCTAATGTCCAATTTAAATTTAGCTTGTAGTCTGAAACCATTACGCCTCATTCTGTCACTAGAGGCCTTTGTAAGAAGTCCCTGTCCAGCTATCCTGTAGGCCCCATTCAAACACTGGAAGGCTGCTATAATGTCTCCTTGGAGCCTTTTCCAGGCTAAACAATTCCAACTCTCTCTACCTGTCTTCCTAGGAATGGTACTTCAACCCTCTCATCATCTCCATGGATCCTCCTCTGGAGGATCAGCTCTAACAGTTTCATGCCCTTCTTATGTTGGGGGCTCCAGAGCTGGACACTGTACACCAGATGAGAGCAGGGTACAGGGGAAGAATCACCTCCCTCGACCTGTTGGTCATCCCCTCCTCCTCTTTCCCAAAAATCTCTTCATCTTCTCACCACAGCACTTGAGTTTCTGAGAGCCCACAGTGGCTGGTTGCTGTAAAGGACAAAGCACAGCTCGTTGTATCAGACTGTCTACGAGTGAATAAAAATCCATTTTGCTATTTTAGATGCCAGCAGCAAGGAAAAGCATTAAAATGGTTGATGTGATGTAATTGTTTTATTTCAGTAGCGATGCACAGAGGATTTGTTGTTTGTAGTGTGGAATCCTAAAACGTGCTGGTGATATCTTTTGAAAGCTGTGTGATTTATAGCTTTTATTAGCTCTTAAATGAGAGCAACTAAATAACAGGCACAGTTGCTGCGTGGCAAGAGGAGTGTAAAATATTCAAGAAAGAAGACAAAAAAAAATTCATTTTCCTTGAGTTCTTTCTAAAATGCCCAGTGAACCATTGCTTTATAGACAGAGCTTTTATTAAGAAGGAAATGATAGTGCAATTTGCAAACTGGGGGCTTTAATGTCTCTCATCATTCTGTATATAATTTGTGAAAATCATCATCTGCAGTTAAGTTTTGCTGGGTTTTAATTTGGGTGCAGAAGTGGAGACTTGTGAGTTGTGTTCAAATGCCTCTCAGTAGCCTGCGAGCGGCTGCTGACGTTGATGAATGACTATGCAGTGGTGCTCAGTTTTAGTCCATATCATATCTGATTCTGAGGTATTTGACAGGGTTCTTTTTAAATATTCCTGCTGAGCTTTTCCAAGATGACAGTTTTCTTTGGTTGTGTCATTCATTTGCAGTTTGATCTTCAAACAATATTGAGCAGCTGATCGGTGCTACCTTTGAAAAATCACTTTTTCAGCTCATGCTCCTTGTGAACTCTCTCACCCAACTCTTTAATCCCTTTTTAAAAGCCTTTGGTGTGTTTATAAAGATGGATAGTGAAATGCTGGGTCCCCATGGAGTACTTATTGTTGAACACAGTCCCTGTAAAGTCAGCACAGCCAGTATGTAAGTTTACGAAGTGGTCCGTAGGGACGGAGGCTATGAAACTGGATGTCCTTTATAGATAGAAAGGCTGCAAGTTCTGAGGCACAAAGGCAGCTTGTCAATATTATATGCCTTGTATTAAAAATTAATTTACTGAAAGAATGCCCTAGAGCAAAACCCATTCATTGTAGGAGGTAATTTCAGCAGGAATGCTTCCTGGGCCCTGGAGCAGGCTGACCAGAGAAGTTGTGGACTGTCCTCTGGAGCCTTTCAAAACCTGCCTGGACACATTCCTGTGCAACCTGAACTAGATGAACCTGCTGTAGCAGAGATCTTGGGCTGGGTGATCTCCAGAGGTCCCTTCAAACCCTGGCACTCTGTGATTCTATGGTAACTCAACCACCACGTGCAAAGATACATAGGAATTACTGGCACATAAAATTACACACACCATAAGGTGCTGAAATGTTGCTACTGTCCTTAACTTCTGTGTGGGGTTGGCAAAGTTAGGGAGGAGGTGGAGGACATTTGGTGCTTTCGTTTGTCTAAACTGTTAGTCAGATACTTGCTTTGGAAGAGTTAAAACTCTTTTCTTTTCCCCAAGGCAGAGGAATGTTTATTAGTCATGGTTTCATCACTACTCTAATTGGGTCTCCAGGACTTGCAGTTGGCATCAGAGCACAGGCAAAGCAGGTGGTCTGCAAGATTGCCTTGGACTATTCTCTCTCTTTGCTGGCCCAAAGGACAGGGAAGTTCTTCATTTAAGGTTGATACATGGCAAGATGCAAGGTGGAAAGACTGGCTTGCAGTGACTGCCTTGGCAGGGAGGTTTTGTGAGAGTAATCCATCCCTTTTCACCAAGCCACAGGCACTCTTCAGGGCTTGTGATGAAAAGTGAAGAGAAAACAGCAGGCTTTTGTGTAGACCACAGTAGAGATTGGATAGGAAATGGGAGAAACCTGCCCAAACTGCCCAATGCTTCCTGAGTACTGAGACCCCTTGTTCACACCTACCCTCCCTGCCTGGATGGTTTCTGAAGTTCATGTCATAAAACCTTGGGTCTTGATTTACACCCATTTTTGTGAGGCAGAATTGCCTGCTGCTGAAAGGTGGTGTTGACAGGGCATTGGACACCAAGCTCCTGCCTCTCTTCTATGAATCTTTCTGGGCAATGAGGACAGCTATGATGAAACTTGCTGCTCCTGTTCTCTCTCAGTGTTTGAGAACTGCAATATCCAATGCTAAAACTTGGTGTTCATCACAATGAGCTCACAGAATTATTTGGGGAGAGCATTAATCTTATAGGAACCAATCCTGAAAAAGCAAGATTGTGTCAGATGCCTCATATACAGAAAACTAAAGGACTGTTTTATCTAAGTAAATAAAGGGGTAGGGGAAAACCAGAGGCAAATCTGTGCAGAGGTAATGGGATTTTGGCTGATTTGTTGTATGCATAGTGAAAACCAAGGCTGTCTCCTCACTCCTGAAGGAATATTCATTAGAAAGAGAAGATTGAAGCTGTGTAATTTCCCACTACTCTAATCAAAACTAAACTTGTGGAGTCTGTTGGCTAATCAGAACTGTCATTGGTTCTGATGTGCCCTAATCCAAACAATGAAGCTGTATTGTGACCTGTACTAGTGGGAGGTGTCCCTGCCTGTGGCAGGGGGTTGGAACTAGATGATCTTTGAGGTCCCTTCCAACCTTGCCATTCTATGAGTCTAAGCACTGTGGGGAAGACTGCTGCCCTCTGCTCTTGTGTGCAGTGCAGCTGCTGCAAGTCCTGCAAGTCCTGGGTTCAGTGTTGGACCCCTCACTACAGGAGGAACACTGAGGTGCTGGAGCATGGCTAAAGAAGAGGAACCAAACTGGTGAAAGACCTTGAACAGAACTAAAGGTCAAATGAAAAACATGAATGTCTTTAAAACACAGAGGTGCAAAGATTGGTTTAGATAGTTTGGTGGGGGGAGATTTTCATCATGGCAGCACCAGAGCTGCCAAGCCTGGCTGTGGCACAAGAGGCAGCGCAGACAGTGAGTGTCGATAGTGGGCAAGCAAGAACAATTTGCCTTTTCCTTGCTCTTGCTTTCTGAGCATAGAAATCACCTATCTGATGCCTCAGGCAATGTGTTACAATACTCAGGAGTATGCTTCAGTTGTTTAAGCATCCAAGTACAATGAGCTACAGCTGCTTCTTTTGACCAGAACAATATGAAGCAGCTGGAAAATATTTTTGAGAAATCAAATCTTATTTTTTAATGCAGATCTGGGAGCTGCATATATTATTATTTTATTCCATAGCATCTTTACTAAATTTGGCTCAGTTAAAGCACACTTCTTCCACTCCCTTTGAAACAATGGCTTTTGGGTTTTTGTGGCTTTCAATTGCTATCCAGAAAAGATTTCTTCATCCTTTCAGAGCAAGTTTCTGTGGTGTGGGGTCCTGGGCAACAGTCTAGAGAAGGCCAATGGCAGTGTCTGCACCAGGCCAAGTTGGGGAAAGGAATGTTGTATTTTAGCCACATCAAAGCTGCCTTGCAATCATCATGTTACTAGTGGAAGATCTGAAATCATCCTTTTCTTGCTTTTTACTTCTGTGTAACAACAGGATATTAGAGCAGCCAAACCCAGGCAAAGAGTTGGCTTCCCTGCTTAGGTGTTGGAGCTGGTTAAGAACAGTTAGCAGTAGCAGGAGAATCTTCAGCTCTTCATTTGTATGCAAACTGCTGCCATGTACTTAGAGCTGCAGTGTTGTTCTTGCAAATCACTGTGAACCTGCTTTGGCCAAATTTACACCATTTTGTATCTATTCCTTTTCTTCTCACTACTGGCAAGTGCCACTTTTGGTAAATGAACCCCCTCCTGGGTCATTCCCACAATCTGGAGCAGAACTGTATTATCTTTCTGCCTCATTGCCTCACTATCTCATTTTCAGTCCCTGAAGAAAAGCTTTCTTTTTTTCCCCCCACCTTGCTTATACTACTTTTATGTTCCGTGAGAGCAAGTTTAGTCCCAATCCATGCCATTTAGTTACGAAAAAACAGGCACTAATTTAATGATCCATAATATTTCATAAAACCTTCCTCAGAAATCAAAGTGGTAGCATGCAGAGAAGATTTCTGAAATGAAAGAGGCAAGTAAATCAGGAGTAGCTTAAAGCACAAAGAAATCAGTCGTCTGCACATTAATCCGAACAGCACCTCAATAAAATGTTGTGCTTAATGGGTTATTAGTTTTGTTAGTTTTGTTTAAGTTCCAAGAGAAAGCTGCATTATCCCATGCATTTTGCCATGTGAATACCTTCCTGCTCTTGCTACAAGAGGATCTTAATCAAACCTCTGGAAAATAAGTGGAGTTGCATAAAGACCAGCCAATATTGGCTCTGCGGGGAAGGAACTGAAAACCAAATAAACTGGAGAGTTTAAGTGAGTGGGAATCAATATCTCATGCACCTCCTGATGTTCCTTCCTGCTGAACATTAAGTGCAAAGGGTTTCAGATATGAACTGATTAGAATTTGTGATTATACACTGGGGGAAGAAAAAACACTTTCTAGAATGTCTTGTAAAAGGTGTGGGACCTAGAGGGCCTGCTGAAAGCTGTGATGTTTGTTAGGAGTTCTGTGCAGAATTAAGGCTCCAGTTCCTATTTTTATGGTCCTCAAAGCAGGCATGAACATTTCTTCTTCTTCATGATTGAAATAAAATGCTGCAGGGAAAACAAAAGGAACTAAAAATGTAAACCATGGAGTGCAGCTCAGCAGAGGTAATTGTCTGCAGTGATGGATGAGAAGCACATGCACTCTGCAGCTGAAGGGTAGACCCCCCACTCACCCAAAGGAGCTGTGGCATAATCTGCTTCTCTGTTCTTACAAATGTGCTTTCCATTTTCTATTGCTGGTATCAAACTCTTGGTCAAACTTCCTGTGGCTTTTTCCATCCAGTTAGTGGAAGAAGAGTGGTGCAAGGCTTGGTGTTGTGAGTGTTGGAGGAGCCCTCGGGCTTGTTGAAGTGGTTACGATAGCAGAGCGCTGCGCCATCAGACCTCCTTTTGTCCTTGCCCTTTGCGTTTGGGTGTACCTCTGTTTTACTCACTCCATGCTCCTCAGGATCTAGAAAAGAGCATGAGTGATCAGATACTTTTCTTTGTACTGATTTTGAATATTGGGACAAAATCCTTGATCTTATATATTGAATTTTGTCTGTGTCTGTGTATAACCTATAGAGATATCTGTGTGTGCATGTCGAGCTGCAAGGGGAGAGGCACTTGGGAGTCCTGTTGAATGGAAGGATGGCCATGAGCCAGCAGCGTGCTCTTGTGGCCAGCAAGGCCAATGCCTTTCTGGAGCCATTAAAAGGGCTGTGGTTAGTAGGTTGAGGGAGGTTCTTCTTCCCCTCTACTCTGCCCTGGTGAGGCTGCATCTGGAGTATTGTGTCCAGTTCTGGGTTCCCCAGTTCAAGAGGCACAGGGAGCTGCTTGAGAGAGCCCAGCACAAAGCCACAAAAATCATAGAATCATAGAATGGTAAGGTTGGAAGGGACCTCAAGGATCATCCAGTTCCAACCTCCTGCCATAGGCAGGGACATCTCCCACTAGCACAGGTCACTCAAGGCCTCATCCAACCTGGCCTTGAACACCTCCAGGGAGGGAGCAGCCACAACCTCCCTGGGCAACCTGTGCCAGTGCTTCACCACCCTCACTGTAAAGAGCTTCCTCCTGACATCTAGTCTAAATCTTCCCTCTGCCAGTTCAAACCTATTGCCCCTTGTCCTGTCATTGCAAGACCTCGTCAATAGTCCCTCCTCAGCCTTCCTGTAGGCCCCCTTCAGATACTGGAAGGCTACTCTAAGGTCTCCTGGAAGTCTTCTCTTCTCCAGGCTGCAGAGCCCCAACTCTCTCAGGCTCTCCTCATAGCAGAGCTACTCCAGCCCTCTGATCATCTTCGTGGCCTCCTCTGGACTTGCTCAAACAGTTCCATGTCCTTCCTGTGCTGGGGCCTCCAGAACTGCACACAGGACTCCAGGTGGGGTCTGAAGAAAGCAGAGCAAAGGGGCAGAAGAAGATGATTAAGGAAGTTGAACATCTACTTTGTGAAGAGAGACTGAGGGAGCTGGGGCTTGTTAGCTTGGAGAGGAGGAGACTGAGAGGTGATCTCATTCATGTTTATAAATACATAAGCGGTGAGTGTCAGGAGGATGGAACCAGGATCTGCTTGGTGATGCCCAGTGACAGGACAAGGGGCAATAGGTGGAAGTTGAGGCATAGGAGGCTCCATGTGAACATGAGGAAGAATTTTTTTTTTTACTGTGATGGTGACAGAGCACTGGAACAGGCTGTCCAGGGAGGTTATGGAGTCTCCCTCTCTGGAGATACTCAAGAACCATCTGGATGCGTTCCTCTGTGATCTGCTCTAGCTGATCCTGCTCTGGCAGTGGGGCTGGACTGAATGATCTTTCGAGTTCCCTGCCAGCCCCTGACATTCTGTGACAAACTTCTTGGATAGCTAAGATGACAGGCAGGAGATCCAGAGATCCTCCTTAGTCACCTTGCATTATTCAGCAGTTTCTGTTTATGCTAAGTAGTTTGATGCAGTAGAAGACACAGTTCAAACTGGTCTGATGCAGTAACTTTCATCTCAAGCTAAGAATGGTGCCACCTGGTAAAGAACCTGTCCTCTGAAATGTCACTGAAAGACAGGTCAACTTCAAAAGCCTGGAGGAAACAGAGCAACCTACATATTTATCCAGGCATCAAGCTGCTGCCAGAATTTGGAACAGAAGGTGGTTGGGTTTAGATGCCTAAAAACTAATGTCACTTTTTCTATTTTCTCACTGTCTAAGGAAGCCCAGAAGAAACCACAGCTTAACCTCAGCAGTTCAAACCAATTTTCTCTTTTCTTCTCACTGCCTGCCTGTGGCAATAATCTGTGTTTAAGCAGAGACGTTGACAGCCATGATCTGCTGTCATGCTGATCAAGCTGTCAAACTGCTTCTTGCAGTGTAGGAAGCAAACCTCACAACCTGCAACTCCCTAATCAGAAATGTCTGCCTGGTGCTTAGGAGAGGATGTCCTTAGGTGTCCAGGCAGATCACAGGTGAATGCAGCTGTGGCAAAGGGTATGGCTCTCAAGAAGTGTTTGAACCATACATTCTGCTTCAGGGTTAGAAGTTCCTGCTTACTGATTTTGGTTTTACAATGTCTGTCTTAAGTTAATCTAGTTAAGAACTCTTTGTCAATACTAAGTCTTAAGCCTCCCAGCCTGAGCCATGGTGCTAATTGTTCAGGAGAGCTGATAAAGGCATTTAATAGTGTGATTCTGAATGAATTAATTCAGTGCTGTCTGCTCTAGGGACTCTTATTCAGTCCAGCAGTTCCCAGTAGTGCTGGCCCAGGCTTTGCCCTTTGTCTCATTCAGTATTGCCCACTTAACCTCACCAGCCTGCCCTGTCTTCTTTACCCTTATTGATCCTGTTTACCTCCTTACTCCTTACCCCTTGGTCTTGGCCTCTTGGTTCTTCATTCTCTACTTGCTTTCCATTCCCTGTCTCTGTTTTTCTCCTGCTTCTTTCTCCTCAAACCTAATAGGATATGAAATGCTGTCAGCCTACAGTGTCAGCACACTTCACCAGAGAGATGTAGTGGTGATTGTGACCCAGATTAATGGTTGTGAAGACACCAGGAGTATATGCTTGCTGGGCCTTTCTATTGCTCGAGTTCTTCAAATAGTTTTTCTGTGGTTTTAGTAAATGTTTGCATTTTTTTCAGGACTGCTTATTGTCTGTCAGTCTCAGTCAGAAACTGACACTTGGTGTGCTGGTATGAACATCATAACAAGGCAGGTGCATAAACCTGTGACTGGGAATAAGGAGTTGAGAAGTTGAGGTTGTGAACACTAAATTAAGGAAGAGAGGGATTGGTGCTGTGTTGTGATTCTGAAATGACTTTGCTCTGCTGGATTTCTGCTGTGACGCCAGCGTGAGCACCACACGAGGGAACTCCATCACAAAACTTTCTCTCCCTCTCTCTGATGTAGGAAACTTCCAGGCAGAAATGTCTACGCCCAGATGCACAATGAAAAAGAGCAGGAGATGACAAGCCCTGTTAATCACAGTGAGGACACCCAGAACATCATCCAGGGTGAGGAGTTTATTGATGATGATCTGGATTCACAAACGCTAGGGAACGCAAGAGGTAACTTCATTTTTAGTTTGTACATTTTCACAAGTAACTGATTTTAACTTTTTTTTTGTTTGGGGCTTTTCGTTTTGGGTGTGTGTTTGTTTGTTTGTTTAGATTTTTTTCTTTTCCTCCTCAGTCTGAGGAAGCAGCAGATAGTGCACCACTAACAAAGGATTCTCTCAGTTGCCTTCTGGCTTGCCCGTGCTACAGGCACGCGGATGGTGTGCTGTGTAGAGCATGAGCACAGGCAGAGTACAGTTCAATGTCAGGAGTCTTGCTTGGACAATTTCTGAGAGAAATTGCATTTGGTAGAACAGGATGTGATAGCTCACAGCTGAATTAACTCAAAAATAACCCCAGTTAGTGAAACATTGAGCTTAGACCGGGAGGATTTGTAGAGTCTGTGTTCTGCTGATTGCAGCTCTGTTGTGTCTAGGTGCGTTGCTACATTTGCCATCGTGTTCCAGTGGCAATTAAAGTTTTCATTTCTAGGAAAATCCCATTTATTTCTCTGTATAAAGTGTCATAAATCTTCCCTACTTTAGCTGACAGCTGCCTAGTATCCAAGGGGTGGTCATAAGGAGCCCAGGAGGGAAACCCCTGCACAGAAGGTTTTCAGTATCAGGTGGAAGTGCATATCCTGGCACCCTGAGGTTCTTTCCAATGTAACATGGAGTGCTGGTCCATAAAGTTCATTTCTTGTAAAATTTATCATCGTGTTCAGACTCCTTTCAGGTCACAGTGAAAAATACAGGATAATGGAAAAAAAACTCCTCAGATCCATTTCTATATGTTTTGTGAAAATAAACCAGATAACCCCCAAAGCCTTTGGGATTTCTAGCAGCAGATTCGTGGTGTAACAGGCAGCTGCAATGGCTTCATGAACACATGCAACAGGATCTGTTTTAGCTGCTCAGGAGGGAGCCTGAGGCAGGACAGAACTTCAGCAGAAGAGTTTTTCTTTATCTTGAGTTTCACTTGTATTGTTTGTTGTCAGTGTTTTGATTTCCACATGCTGAACTGTGTACCCCTTCTAGGTTTTTGGAGGTGTTAGCTTTGAATGCAAGGAAAGAATCCAGCCTCCTGCTTTGCTGTGTTTATTTGTGTCTTCTCTTTGACAGCCTTTGTGTATGACTATCACTGGGTTTTCATTCAGTTTTGCAAGATGACCTTGATTGCACTCATGACTGTACCAGGGTTAGTTCCAAAAACAACCCTGGAAAAACGAAGTCTGTATTAAAATTGTTTGATCAACTCATCTCCAGGGTCTTTAGAGGAGAAAGATGAATGCTAACAAAGTCCTTGCAGACAAGCCTATTAAACTGGAGCATTCAAATACCTCTAATAATGTACAAAAGCACAACTTGCTTTAATGTAGAAAATCCCTCATGGCCTATTTATCTAAGGTAGCTTGGGATGGTGGAATAAAGAAATGCTGCCCTGCTTTGTAACACATTCAGAAATGATCTCTGCTTGCCCTGCACTCCTTGCTTGGAGATAGATAAATAAATCTTCTATTTGAGCAGAGCATTATTAGGGTTAAAGAGTGCAAGATCATGATGTTCTGATGTGAAACTTGAGGCAGTTAGCAAATGCAGATCTCGAGGTGATTTGTGCTTCTGCCAGGTTACAGCAGCAGCAGCACTTCCACCAGAACATAAAGAGTTCATTTCTGTGGATCATAATCATCTGTGTTTGTCAGCTACTGTGCAGCTTTTAGACACAAGACTTTATTTAAGACTTAAAACCCCATTTCCCCTCTCGGTATTGTTTTCTTACTTGCAATACTTCCCACTAACTTCAGTATTGCTCAGTACTGCCAAGGAGATACTCCTCTTAATGATACTCCCCTATTTTATCTGGCTAGAATATGCAACCTGTTATAATCCCTGCTTGATACTAAGTTCTGATTTGCAGAAGATTCCAATGCTATGGAGACCCCTTCTAGTTCTGGAGAGCTTTTTGCCTGCCTGGTGGGAGCTGTCAGTAGCAGCCTCGGCTCCTTGTGCAGCAGGGAGTTTCAGGCCTGGGGTTCTGTTTGTTCTCTCTTCTCATAACTTTTGAATTTCCACAGTACAGTATTTCCAGACTCACCCATCCACTTTTTTTGTTTTCTATATATTTTATGTTGCCTACTTTATCGCAACCCCCACCTTGGGACTCCTCAACACCATTACCTTGCAGTGACTCCTTCTGGGAGAAGTGGCAACTTGAACAGCTACAGAGTTCCCTTATTGCTGATGCCGGTCAGTGTCCAGTCCCAGGTCAGTGGCATGTCGAATGGATGCCTCAGGTTCCATTCTCCTCCCTCACCTGCACCCCTCCAGACAACTACACCTTTTTAAGCCACAAAGGGAACCAACTTTTGCTGTCACTGGGATAGAAACCCTAGGAATTCGCCACCAATCCACCACCATGAGCAAAAGCTTTGTGCGAAAGTCCGCTGTAGGTACAGGGAGCTGTTGCACCAACCTTCACCCGGCCTGTGGTTTGATAAAGCCACTTTCTCTATGTGATTGACTTGCAATAGAAAGGGGATGCGGTGTGAAGTGCCTGCAATGCGCTAACGCTGGCCTTTTGTTTTGTATTTCCCTAGGCAATCACTCAGGCGTGGTTTTGAGCATCAACTCCCGAGAGATGCACAGTTACCTGGTTAGCTGATAGTCACAGCTCAACGCAAAACCCGACAGACTCTTCTCCATAGCGGTTTCTTTTTCCCTGGTGATGTCACAAAATGGCAAATCTGACTGTAAATGCTGCTGGAGAGGAAGGTTCTTATCAGTCCCGTGGAGAAAAAAGGTTCATCATCGGGCACCAAGGGAGAAGAAAAATTTGTCTTGTGTTTCTCTCCATGGCCTGAGAACTTGTCACGATGGAAACTGAAGCTGTGATAGCAAACCTGTAGCCCTAGGCACCTTCAATGCCACCTTCTTTCTCTTCTGTATACGCTCTAGTTCCTTATGTTTATTTTTAGAAGGATCGACTGTAACTTTTTAACTATATTTTTAATGGAGGTATTCAGCAGAAGGCTGGGACTTTTCAGCTCAAAAAAAAGGTGTTTTTTACACAAGTGACTAGACCAGACCAGTTGGTTGGTGGATCACAGTGACAGGTCTTTAGGAGGCCAAGCGTTTCTGTGCTGGGACAGGACCGAACAAGGAGACAAATGCACTCCTAGTCCATATCAGCTCTTAACTTAAACATGTGTAAGACAATCTAATGAATTTAGGCTTAGGCCCTTCCGTGGATTAAAGTGGTGGTTAAGGTATCTCATAATATAGGATAATGCTCTTGTATGTGTAGCAAGTCCTGACAAACCTTCAGCACCAGTATCTCCCCCAGTCCCACCCCGTGTGAAACGGAACCACCAGCTGGATGCTCTCTCCAGACCAGGTGCCTTCACTTGTGGACAGTTCAGTCGCTCTCCTCCTGTGTCCTGAGCCAGCAGCTCCAGACCGATGGCAGCTGCTGGATGAGTTCTGCCCATGCTGGTGTCCTGCCTCTTCTTAACTTTCCAGAGTGTGGAAATGCCTCCTCCAAGGCCCTTTGTTTACATGGTGATTGTTCTAAGATTGCTGTCAGGAGACCAGCGCTGGGTAGGTGGCAGCTCTCTTCGAGGCAGAGCTGGGCTGCACACCACCACCCCCTGCCCACCCACATCTGTCCTTGGGGTTTTCCCTGACTGCTTGGCCTTGCAGGCAGGGGTGGACAAACTCTGTGCTGACCTTTTTCCACTTGGGTTGGCCTGGCAATCCAAGGGGGCCATGGGGATGGGCAGGCTGTGATGTAAGGGTTCATGTTGCCTTTCCATCACCACAGGGCACCACTCGGTCCCTTACCACTGCTGGGCTCTATTCCTGCAGGGGAGGTGGGAGGGCTTCTGAAGGAGCTGCCTGTGAAAAAAGTTCCTTAATCCTAACTCTGTCACTTGGGTCAGCTTCCTAGTCCAGACCTCTTCATCCCTAGGGAACAGCAGTGCAGCAGACCCGCATCCTGCTGGCCAGTTCCTAGTGGTTTATGGAACCATGCAGGAAACAGGCAGTGGTGTGATGAGTTTCACCAGCTGGCGTCCTCTGTGTTGCAGCTGCCTGGGCTTAGGGTGCTTCTCAGAAACCACAGAGTCACTTCTTGCCTTGGACAGAGAATAAACAACTCTTTGCTCACTGAATGTCATGCTGATGCCAGTGGGAAGCTCACACACCCCCTTGCTGAAGGAGGAGACAGGTATCTAACTGCATCTTTGTGCATAAGCAAACAGAAAATACCGACTGCTGGTAAAGCAGAAAAGAACTGGGTTCCAAGTATCATATGCACTGGAGTCATTCCTCCACGTAGCTGTGGATATCCCAGAGCAAGCTGCCATCCAGTGCAGCAGAGGAGGGTGTGGGAATTGGGTGCAGTGCTGTGGGCACTCACAGACTCCCCAGGACGTGTGTGTAAAGCACAAGGAAATCCAGATTATGAATTTACTGCAAGGAACCAGGGAGGATTCTGAAAACTTGTCCTACAATGGCTACATCTGGGGCTGTGGAGTGCTGTGCAAGCTCATGTACAGAGCAGCAGTGCTCCAGCTGCCTGTTGTCTGCCAGGCAGGAGGAAACCAGATGTTTACAGCACTCTGAGGCTGAACTTCTCGAGCAGAGGTGCAGATACCAAACACGCTGTGCACTGCAAGCTCTCGGGACTGGGGCACCAGAGGCTTTCCCTCCTCATCAGCTCTTCATGCTTTCTCTAGTGGAAATGAGCTGGAGCAGAGAATGAGATAGGATTGCACACAGCTCACTTGGTCCTGTGAGACAGCTCTGAGGTGGGGTATTTCTGTAGGGTGAGTGAGTGGAGGCTCAGCCTCGTGAACAAAGGGTGGGATGGAAGTTGTGGCTTGAGGTTGTTCTGCCATGGTTCATCTGATGGGCAAAGGGCACTGCTGGAACCAGGTCACGAGTACCTTGTGCTTTAGCAGCTGCTTTTGTGCTTCTAGGGCAGGGGATTTGCCTCTCTAACAGGGCTCTTCTGGATCACTGCAGAATCTTTAACCGCTCGCTACTCTGATTAACACTCAGCACAACACAGTGCCTGGAATCATGGGTTATGATGCTTATTAATTTGATTCATGCAGCATTCCTATGAGGTTGGTTTGTCATGTCTCAAACCCACTGTTTTCTGAGGAGATGTCAGTGTTGCTCAAACTCTATTTACGCTACCCAGCGGATAATAAAGGAAGCCTTTGATTCCCTGGCAAGAGAAGCCTTAAAATGAATGATTTTAAAACTGAGACAATCCCATTGCCATGTACCCATTCCTGATGTCTTGGTTTATCTTGAAATGAAAAGTCTCACTAGTGCTAGGCTTCAGATTTCTTGAACTATGTCCATGATGCCTTAGCATTTTATCTCTTAGATATCTAAAAGCCTGATAGGTGTCTGCAGCAGCACGGAGCTGTTCCTGTGCATAGTCACAGGTGTGCACAAGCATCTGCAGGATTGGTCACATTCCAGCTGATTTTGTCAGTGAGGAAGGGTGAGGTGATGACTAAGAAACAGAAGATGGGTGTCAGGCACCTGGGCTGGATTCTCTACCAGACTTTGGGCAAGCTGCATAACCTGTATGTCCCTCAGTTTTCCCACCTGTAAAGTAGGACTGATAGAAGTTAGCTACCTCACAGGGGTATTGTGAGGCTAAATTAATTACTGTTTGTGCAGCACCTTCATGATGAAAGGATTTGGTGAGCGGAAATTGTTGGTAGCTTCCAATTCTTTGCCATTAGTAGTTCCTAGTGCAAGGCAGATTTCATCTGGTGGTGATGATGCTGAGATATGGTTTAGGTCCAGTGAGGCATCCCTGTAGTGGGAATGCTGCTGCTGGCAGTCTTAGAGAGGTCAGCAGAATGGAACCACAGTGGTTGCTACCCTCCTTACACAAAGAAGTGTGGAAGAAAGCTGTGGTGCTGTTCAACCAGACTGGGACAGGCTGGAGGGTTGGGCAGGGAGAAATGTAATGAAATTCCACAAGAGCAAGTGTAGAATCTTGCACCTAGGGAAGAACAACCCTGGGGATCAATATAGCTTGGGGACTGACCTGTTGGAAGGCAGCAAAGGGGAAAAGGATCTGGGGGTCCTAGTGGATGGGAGGGGGACTGTGAGCCAGCAATGTGCTCTGGTGGCCAGGAGAGGCAATGCCGTTCTGGGCTGTATCAGAAGGGCTGTGGCTAGTAGGTTGAGAGAGGTTCTCCTGCCCCTCTACTCTGCCCTGCTGAGGCCACATCTGAAGTACTGTGTCCAGTTCTGGGCCTCCCAGTTCAAGAGGGACACAGAACTGCTTGAGAGACTCCTGTGCAGAGCCACAGAGATGATGAAAGGAATAGAACAGCTCTGTTATGAGAAGAGCCTGAGGGAGCTGGGGCTGTGCATCTTGGAGAAGAGGAGACTGAGAGGTGACCTCAGCAATGTTTATAAATATGTAAGGATGAGTGCCAGGCAGATGGAGCCAGGCTCTGCTCAGTGATGCCCAGAGACAGGACATGGGGCACTGGGTGGAAGCTGAGGCGTAGGAAGTGTCATTTAAACATGAGGAGGAATTTTTTCCCTGTGAGGGTGACAGAACCCTGGAACAGGCTGCCCAGGGGGGTTGTGGAGTCTCTCTCTTTCTCTGGAGATATTCAAGACCTGCCTGAATGTGTTCTTTTGTGATCTGGTACAGGTGATCCTGCTCTGGCAGGGGGGGCTGGATGAGCTTTGGAGGTCCCTTGCAGCCCCTGACATTCTGTGGTTCTGTGAGATGTTTATTATTTGGAGGAAGTTGAATACATACATTGTTTTGCAGTAACTTTTTGATGAAGAACCAGTGGCTCTGGTAAGTTCTGAATGTCAAGTGTTAAGTCAAGTACAACGTTGCTAAGTTGAGAGAATCAATGACAAATTCAGTCACAGGGTTTGTTTTTTTTTCCTGTCTCCTATGCAACAGTGTTATGTAATTTTTCATTAATGAGACTTTGGAGGAAAAGAGAGACTAAAATTTGTATTTCATTGCACACTCCCTGACAGTTGGAGCTGTTCTTGCACATTGATTGATACCGCTGAATTATTTCCATCTTCGTTTTTAGCTCAGAGCTTTAGAGTCGAGTAAGTTGTGTGTTTCTCTCAGAAAATTTGCTCTCCACCAGGAAGAAATTTATAAGCATTTACCTTTATAAATATTGATCTTTGAGTTGCAAAATTATGTTTGTGTCTAAATCCACCCAAAGAAGATGCTTCCTGGCTCGTTCTCTCTGCTCTAGTCCCAGGTGCACACTGCTGCTGCAGCTTTCCTTATGAGACTGGCATTTAGCCTAATCTTACCAGTCTGAGAAAGTCTTTCTCAGTCTTCCATTAGAACAACACTTCATTGCTTAGAAGTAGTTAAAGGATCTATTCAGACCATTTTCATAGAATTATGGAATGGTTTAGGTTGGAAGAGACCTCAAAGCTCATCATAGGCAGGGACACTTCCCACTAAAAGAGGTCACTCAAGGGCTTCATCCAACCTGGCCTTGAACGCCTTTGATCACGTCGGGTGATTCTGTGCTCCACAACCCCCCTGGGCAACCTGTACCAGTGTCTCACCACCCTCACTGCAAACAACTTCCTCCTAACATCCAGTTCAAATCTCCCCTCTGCCAGTTTAAACCCATTCTTCCTCCTCCTGTCATTGCAAGACCTTGTCAATAGTCCCTCCCCAGCCCTCTTGTAGGCCCCCTTCAGATGCTGGAAGGCCACTCCACGGTGTCCTGGAAGCCTTCTCTTCTCCAGGCTGCAGAGCCCAAACTCTCTCAGCCTGTCCTCACAGCAGAGCTGCTGCAGCCCTCTGAGCATCTTTGTGGCCTCCTCTGGACTGGCTCAAACAGTTCCATGTCCTTCTTGTGCTGCACACAGGACTGCAGGTGGGGTCTGAGGAGAGCAGAGTAAAGGGGCACAATCCCCTCCCTTGCGCTGCTGCTCTCGCTGCAACCCAGGACTCGGTTGCTGTCTGGGCTGCATGAAGTCTGTATTGTCAGGTTCCTTATTTCCTTTCAGTGCTGTCCCTCTCATTGCCATTAGGACACAGGTTTATTTCTCCTATGGCTGCATATGTCATGGTTTGCACTTCTGTTCAGGCTGTAATCATCAAAGTGACAAAGTGTGAGTTAACTCAGACCTCCAGTTAGCTTTCAGAACAGAAAACCCAAGCCTGCAGTCTCTGGGAAGTGTCAGGCTGTGCACTCTTCATGTTTTAATCTTCTTTCCTACATCAGCCCTTCTGCTGAACTCAGTACCTTCTCCTCCAGCTCTTTCTGCAGCCTCAGAAGGATTTCTCAGTGTTGAGATGGCCTAGAACAGCTCATTTCCCAAACCTGAATGGGAATATTGTGTGGACAAAGTTGTCCTTTTTCCTTTCTTTTCAAGCATATTGCATAGAGTAGGAGGTTATGGATCCCATCAGGGAAAGAAGGACCTGTGGTGGTCTTCAGGTGGTGTGGAGAGTGAAGGATGCAGCCCTTCAATACAGCTTCTTTTCTTTTTTTTTTTTTTTTTAATGTATTTTCCCCCTGGAACTGATACATGCAGCAAATGCACTTTTAATATGTGTGATCTGATTGCTTTAAGTCCTCAGCCCCAGCCTTTTCCTTCTGTTAAATGGAGTAGCAAATGAGTTATAATATGAATTGTGGAGCCATGTATGACCAAATGAAGCATTTTCATTCTCTTCATCTCTTTTTCCTTCTGTGAAGCTTGCCAGAATTACTGTTTTGAGTTGGTTAATGTGCTGCTAGCTGAGATGATCTTCTGGAAGGCAGTAAATAAGACCAGAAATACTGGAAGGCTTAAAGGTACAGACTCTGAAGCCCAATGATACAGCTGCATGAACAAAATCCTTACCTAAGAGCCATGATACTTTCTATTCAAATGCTTTTCTAAAGAGTATCTCTTAACAATCCATGCGCTTAATTGCACAGCCTCCATCTCTCTCCTCTTCAAGACTGATTTTTTCCTTTAGGAGTGACATTTCCTAGCCTTGAGGAAAAGAAAAAAAGTTGAGTTATTTCCCTTACACAAAGTAACTGCATTCAAAATTATTTCCATGCAACACTTGAAAGCATTACACAAACCTGAGCTTTCCTGGTGGGCCTGGAATTGTGAACTTCTGTAGAATCTGCTCTTTTTCTGTTTTTTTCCATGCTGATTTGTTGCACAAACCTGAGCTTTCCTGGTGGGCCTGGAATTGTGAGCTTCTGTAGAATCTGCTCTTTTTCTGGTTTTTTCCATGCTGATTTGCTGCACAAACCTGAGCTTTCTTGATAGGCCTGGAATTGTGAGCTTCTGTAGAAACTGCTCTTTTTCTTTCTTTCCATGCTGATTTGTTGCACAAACCTGTGCTTTCTTGATAGGCCTGGAATTGTGAACTTCTGTAGAATCTGCTCTTTTTATTTTTTCCCCCATGCTGATATGTTGCACAAACCTGAGCTTTCCTGGTGGGCCTGGAATTGTAAACTTCTGTAGAATCTGCATTTTGTTTTTCCCACTGCTTTGTTGGCAATATTCACACTGTTTTGTTGCAATACAGTGACCATAAAGCCCTGCTGGGCAGCAATAATGCATGCAGCAGTGCTTGGCACTACTTCAGCGATATGCCTTTGTTGCACTATTTTAATGGCATAATGAGTATATTCAGCAGCAGGAAGCCCAGGCATTCCAAATAACTTCCTTAGCATGTCAGATTTCTGTGCTATTTGCTGCTGATTTTAACCAGCTTTTGCTACTTATATTTAGTTCTTGCTAACAGTGTCTGCACTTGCAGACCAAAGGGCAAAAAATTATTCTCTGTTCTTCTATGACAAAGTATCAGTTCGTACCATTTGCTCTTTAATGAAAGCAGTTTGAAAAGGAAGTGTTACTGAAATGGTAGAGAGTTGACAAGAAGAGCTCAGACAGGAGGGCAGCAGATTTGTATCCACAATTTTCGAGCCCTCCTTGTTAGGGTTCATGGCTAGGCAGGGCTGGGCAGAGGATATGTGCGCTCCAGACAGCAGTGCCATGCACGCAGGCAGCTTGCAAATGCCAGAACTGCTCTAAAGGAGAGACTTTTAATACACCATTTACAGGTCCCAGCTTCACATGTGGGCATTTGAAAGGTTCAGAGGAAGGTGCCAGGTTCCCTGGCCCCAGCTGCTTGTGAGCAGCCTCCCCTGGCCGAGGTTAATCTGCTGAGGTGCTGCTCTTTTCAGAGGGCTAAGCTGCATCGTTTGATGCTTCCAAGCAGATGGTGACACTTGATAGAAAAATCTGACTTTCAGATCTTTTCTGTTTCTTCTTGTTTCTTGCTCCCTCCTTTATGTTCTTTTTTGTTACTGCCTGTTTGTTGCTCTGCCTTGCCTGCCTCTCCCTGCTGGTGCCAGCTCTCTACAGTCCACGTTCTTCTTCCTTGAGCTCTGTTGTGCTTTATGTGCGTTTCTGTCTTTGTTTGGATGTGCACCCTACCGTGCCCTGAGTGCCAACATGCAGGCTCCCCTCCAAGTTCTCCTCTTTGTCTGGGTAGATGCAGTTCCCCTGTGTCTCGCTGCAGTTCCTGTCTCTCTCCCACTTGCAGTTTTAATCCTTGCACTTCTAATTTTGGCTCTCCTTTTCTCTTAATCTCTAACTCTTTGCTTGTGCCTTGCCAGGACTGCTCTCAGCTCCTTGTCCTAGAGCACATACTTTAGCCTGAGATGTGGGTGAGAACAAATACCTGCCAATTTCCTCTTTCATCCACCTGGGATACGTTCTGTGTTTGCTCCCTACAGCTACCTGAGAGGAGATTGGAGCGAACTGCAGGGATTGGTCTCTTCTCCCAGGTAGCAAGTGGTAAGATGAGAGGAAATGGCCTCAGGTTGCACTGGGGGAGGTTTAGGTCAGATACTAGGGAAAACTTCTTTGCTGCAAGAGCAGTCAGGCACTGGAACAGGCTGCCCAGGCTGTCACCATCCCTGGAGATGTTTGGGAAACATGGACATAGCACTGTGGGTTTGATGGCCATGAGGCTGTTGGGTTGACAGCTGGGACTTGATGATCTTAGGGGTCTTATCCTAGAAGCATTTTCATTTGGAAATATGTTACCCTTGTCAGTCTGTAGTGGAACACATATATTTAATTGACAGATGGCCATGCTCATGGTGTCCAAATGCCTCCTCCTGCCTCATTTTGGATTGTAGGGGCGAGGCATGGTGGCTACATGAGTTTTCTGGAGCTCAGTAAGGTGGTACCTGCCTTCAAGCTGGCAGCTACACAACTGCAGCAAGGCTGGGCAGGCACCTTGCTAGAGCCTGGTGCTGTGTTTGTGTTGTGGCTTGGGAAGTCCTGAGGCCAAAGCTCACACAGAGCCTCTTAGATAACCATGACAACCTGAAGCTGAAGAACAGGTGAGGCTAAGAGGGTCCATTGCTAGCAGAGGAGCAGTGCTTACCTCTCTTGGGAGCAATTGGAGTTGTCAGTTTGTGGGGTGGGTGTAGGTGCAGCATTTCCTAGGGGCAGAGGCATGTGGCTTGCTTTCAGGTTCCACACAATGCAAGTTTAAGCAAAGCCATCAGAGAGATTTGGCAGAACTTCCTTGTTGGAGAAGTTGATGGAAATAAGATAATTGAATAACTCAGGGATGTCTTTGAAGGGTAGAGGCTGCTCTAGAGTGAGTGTGTGTGGTATGTGGGACAGATACAGGAGGGGGGAGCACAAGTCTGAACAGAACAATTTGGAAGAGAAAAGGAGGTTGATGTTAGCAGTGTGTGATGTTGCCACAAGTTGAGGGCTTTGCTTAGCTCTGTGCTTGCAGCTTACTTGAGTTGTTAGTGGCAGCTGTTCTCAGTTCTGCTGCTTGGACAGAGGGGCTTTAACCCATGAGTCTGAATTGGTACAGCACCAGGAACAGGTGGCAATATCAGCATTTCTGCTACAATTTAGTAGGAATCTGACTTAGAGCCACATCCCAATCGAGGTACATGGAGAGGAGGCTGCTTCCCAGGAGCCAGGATGCAGGAATGTGCTCTGCAGGGGCAGCTCCAATGTGGGGATACTTCTGAAATGATTACAGGGCATTTGCTGATGGTGTCTCTCCATAGCACAGCACTGAGCTAGCTGGCAAGGGAAACATTGATTCTGTAGGGTCTGTGTACTGGACGTGTACTGAGAAAATGTCATTTGTTAGAATCTCTCCATGGGCTCTAATTTTATAATGTTTAGAGAGTATGTATGAGTTAGTGGAGTATTCCTGAGGGCAAACACCAGCAACATGTGACTAGGAATCTTAATTTTCAGAACACAGAGTCCCTCTATTTGATGTACACACCAGGCATCTGAGCACAGCTCCTTTTTTATTTGTCACTGGCAAGCTATGATTTATTTCCTCCTGGGTGTAAGTCATGGGCTGTGCCTGCTGCAGTGCAGAAGGCTCTGGAGGGAAAATGTAATCAAACGGAGAAGGAAACTTGAATTCTCTCCTCTCTTGATCCCAACCTCTTCTGAGTTGCTTTTCTCTGCTTGTGGTTCTGCCAGGAAGCTGAGTGGATGTCAAAAGGGGATTAACTATTTTTTTTTAATCCCTTTCTGTGTGGCTGAGGCAAAAATGCTAAAAGAAAATTGCA
Source organism: Eubucco bourcierii (assembly GCA_013396675.1). Classification (NCBI taxonomy): domain Eukaryota; kingdom Metazoa; phylum Chordata; class Aves; order Piciformes; family Ramphastidae; genus Eubucco; species Eubucco bourcierii. The sequence continues at coordinate 153,524 of VWZE01023924.1, read as the reverse complement.
GAAGAAAACCAGATTGGAAGAGGTGGGGACCTTGATGAGCTGGCAGGGTGCTTGGGGAGGCTTCCACTCTTGTGCTTTACTTATCACTTGCTTTAACAACTATGTGTGGCTGCTGTGATGTTGCTTTTCACTAGTTATAGGTAAGCTTCTTTGCCAAAGGGGAGGTGGTTCTAAGAGTATCAGCCTAGGGCATTGCAGATGTGGTTTGGGAGACACCAGCTACCACCCTTGCTCACCAAAATGAAATTAGCAGAGTATCCATTGCTCTGTGTTTATGCTCTAGGTACATCACTTCACCCTGGTCTAAGTACTGGAGGAAGATGTGGAGAGATAATGGAGTTGGCATGGGAGAGCTTTCCATTTAAGAGCAAAAGATGAATGCTGGCATAGTCACAGTGCATCTGGGGCTCTTTCAGCACAGGTGGGTCCCAGATCATTCCAGATTCAGGGAAATAAACCATGCAGATTTTGTTGGCATTGCTCATCTGAACAAAAGGAGAAAAAAATTGGAAATTAAACTAAGCCTGGAAAATATTTTTTTGGCTAATTAGAGCTGCAGCGCTTGGTAAAGCTGTGAAAGCCAATAAAATAAAACCTAGGCCTGCCATAATTCTTGTGAGGGTTCACAGAGCATTCCTCACTACCCTGCTCTTCTTGTGGAATATTCATTTGGCATTGCAGGGCCAAACTCTAACCTAATTTGTGACTGTGGAGTTTGACAGACTTTGTCGGTCTGGCTCTGTGCTAGGGAAGGAAAGTGCTCAGTTGTCATCTCCCTGCACATCTTCTCACCCAGCTGATTCTCACCTGTAATTCTGATTCCTATGGTTAGCACAGGAGGGCTTTGGGTAGAGGTAAGCTAATTACAGCCAAAGCAGAGCTCTGGTTCTGGACTACTTGCAGATATTTTGCCAGAATGTGACCAACCAGTGCTTAACACTGTGTTTTTGACAGTACTTTTCTGACCAAGGGGCCCTTCCAATACATGTAAAGGCTCTTGGTGATCATCAGTATGCTGTGAAGGCTCTTGATGACCATCAGCATGCCATAGCCCATACCTTTTCCATCCCTGACCATGCAGTCCTCCTCTTCTGCCTTTGCACATCCTGGTGTTTGTTGAAGCCTTCTCCTAGTGCCGTTTCAGGAGACCTTGACTTAGGCAGGTTCCTTTGTCCAACAGCATCAGGGTTTGAGGGAAGAAGGAAGTGAATCCATAGCTGGTGCATTGTCACAAATGGGGAAAAGTGTAATTTGTATATTTTTGTAAATATGTAACATTTCCTGGCAGTTTTGTAGTGATGTGCTGTTTTTTGTTTTGTTTTTTGAGGAGAAAAACCCAGCGACCCACAGATCTATGTTTGAATATGCTTAATGTAACACCTGTGATTCAATTGCACAGTTAATAGCTTAATCAACAGTCTTGTGCAATATGTAGTGCACACATAACCCACTCTCTGTCAGTGATCCACAACCCCCAGTTCCTGACAGCTTTTACTGGTGGTGATGGACTGTGCAGCACAGTTTATCGTGGGCTCTTTCAGCTTCCAAACATGTAGCAGGCAAACTACTGTATACTCCTGTGTACTCCACTGCATCCAAAGGTATGCATTTGTCTGAGAACCTGCACTACAGGTCTTTTCTTTAATAAAATTTGATTCTAAACTATTGCTTGCTTTGGTTTTGTTTTTTTTTTTTCCCTTATGAAGCACTTCACAGGCTCACAGGATGTCAGCAGTTGGAAGGGACCCAAAGGGATCATCGAGTCCAAGCCCCTTGCCAGAGCAGGACCATACAATCTAGCTCAGGTCACACAGGAACACATCCAGACAGGCCTTGAAAGGCTCCAGAGAAGGAAACTCCACAACTGCTCTGGGGAGCCTGTTCCAGTGCTCTGGGCAGCCTGTTCCAGTGCTCTGAGACCCTTACAGTCAAGAAGTTCCCCCTCGTGTTGAGCTGGAACCTCCTGTGCTGCAGCTTCCATCCATTGCTCCTTGTCCTATCCCAGGCAGCAAGTGAACAGAGCCTGTGTCCCGTCCTGTCGTCCCCCCCCACCCCGACCCCCAGCCCTCAGATCTTTATGAACATTTATTAAATCCCCTCTCAGTCTTCTCTTCTCCAGATTAAGCAGCCCCAGGTCCCTCAGCCTTTCCTCCTTAGGCAGTGCTCCAGTCCCCTCCTCATCCTTGCAGCTCCAGTAGATCCCTGTCCCTCTTAAACTGGGGAGCCCAAAACTGGATGCAGAGGGCAGAGCAGAGGGGGAGGAGAACCTCCCTTCATCCTTCCCTTAATACACCCCAGGACTCCATTGGCCTTCTTGGGCACACTGAGTGGGATTTGTGGAAGGAAAATGGTTTGGCCAACCCTCAGAGCTTGTGTCAACAGCAAACTGCTCAGCTTCAGCAGCTTCATCCTGCTCCACCTTAGGCACTTCATCCTCCTGTACTGCAGCTCGACTCCATTCCTAGGGAACAGAGGAGAGGTCCTTTCTCCTTGTGCCTAGGAGCGGAGTTGCTGCAGTCGGATGGGTGGAGTGCGACACTCTGTGGTGAGACTGAAGCATTGCAACTCCAGGGGAAAAAGCGTTCCAGAGCTCCATTGAATCAAAGGCTGAATACTTCTATCTAGCTGAAGAATTAAGGAATCCAGCAAGGCTTAACTTTGATCTACCTATAAGAGGCAGCCATAAGCAGAATTGTCTGTTCTTCTGCCCTGCCCATGTCTTTATTCAACTCTCTTCTCTTTCCGTTGGTATCTTCACATCCCGCTTGCTCCTTATTTATTCTCTAAGTAATCTTTCCTTTATCTCACTGTCCTCCTGAAGAGTTGCCTGTGCTCTGTAGAATCTGCATCCTCCTTGCAAAACTGAGGGGTATGCAAATCTAAACTTGTCCCTAACTGGCTGCATGCAGGGATTGGACCCTGGCCGTTACTGCTCCTGGCAAGAGCTTCGTGGAGGTCTCTGGACTGCTGAAGTCAGCATGTGCTGTGCATCCCTGCAGGTTAGACATCCCTCTGTGCTTCAAAGTGTTGAGGTGAGCTGCTGCTGGCTTAACTGGGTTTTGGGGTTGGACTCGGTGATCTATGGAGGTCCTTTCCAACCCCTAACATCCTGTGATCCTGTGGGGCTGGAATAGTTCATGGTTTGCTGAGGGGTGGTTGCTGCTGTGCAGCTTAGCAGGGCGGCTCAGACTGAATTCTACACTGGGAATTCTTATTAGAACTCATCCCAGGACTAAGCAGCAACATTGTCTACCTGTTTTTGTTAGCCATAGAAACTGTATAGACTGCAGTGAGTGGGACAGCAAACAGGTTATTTTTTCAGGGAGTGGCTTGGTCTGGAGGACCAGAAGAAAAAAAAGTCCAAACTCTGTAAGTTTAAACTTAGTTTTCTCAGTCTGCACTAGTTCAACTCTTTCTCATAGTCCCTGCTAAAAGACTTAGCAGCCAGAGGACCCTCTGCAGTGGGCTGTATGGTCCTACCCTGCAGGACATCATGCTAAGAGGTGCAATGGGCTGTGTGGTCCCACCCTGCAGGACATCATGCTAAAAGGTGCAATGGGCTGTATGGTCCCACCCTGCAGAACATCATGCTAAAAGGTGCAATGGGCTGTATGGTCCCACCCTGCAGAACATCATGCTAAAAGGTGCAATGGGCTGTATGGTCCCACCCTGCAGAACATCATGCTAAGAGGTGCAATGGGCTGTATGGTCCCACCCTGCAGAACATCATGCTAAAAGGTGCAATGGGCTGTATGGTCCCACCCTGCAGGACATCATGCTAAAAGGTGCAATGGGCTGTATGGTCCCAGCCTGCAGGACATCATGCTAAAAGGTAGGGCTGGGTTTAGAAATGAAGCTCCAGGCTTTCCCTGCTTGAGCAGCTCAGCTAGAAAACATGTGAGTGTTGTCAGTCGAGGTCCTCCAATCGTATGGTGTGATAGCTCAGACTTCAAGCTGTAGTTCATCGGTAGGCAGCCTCTTGTATCTCGAGTGACCACTTTGCATTTTGCAAATTTAGTGCTCTGATCCAAACAAAAGCAAAACGAAAAGACTAAGTAGTCTGCAGTACTGAGCAATGATTAAGGGCATGAAGTTTAGGAAGAACAAATGCTTTGTTGTGCACCTGAAGTGTAGTAATCCCAGACACAAGTGCAAACTGGGAGAGGGGAGACTGGAGAGCAACCCTGTAGAAAGGGGCTTGAGGAGGGGATTGGCTGTCAACAGGCTGAATAGGAGGCAGCAGCATTCCCTGGGAACCAAGAGGGCAAAATACAGCCTGGGCTGGGTCCAACATGGCACAATTGGCTGGTCAAAAGAGGTCTTTGTCCTGTTTTTTGTCTTAAGCGGGGTGATTGTTTCCGACATACCCCATGGCAGGGGGTTGGAACTAGATGATCCTTGAGGTCCCTTCCAACCTTACCATTCTATGATTCTATATACAGATACCCTCAACTGTGAGACCAAGTCTAAAGTCTGCTATTCTTGTGAGGAATGCTCCTGAGCTGGAAGGGCAGGAGTGAGAACAGACATGGACAGGGTATTCCTGTAAATGAGGCACCAAATGGAAGCTGCTAATACCTGACCTGAAGGGCTATTCTCCTTCAGAACCAGTTTCCATTGGAAAAAAAGAATCACTGCCATTCTGCTTCCTTTGCTGTCCTCATCAAAACCATATTAATTGCTGTGCTATTTTGAAGCCTGACTGGTTTCAACATCATCATAAATTATGTCTCTATAATAAAACTTCTGAGTCACAAACACCAGCCAGTATTTTTTCCTGTTTTCCATTAAGGCACTGATTTCTTTTCCAT
>VWZE01023924.1:81310-145071 GCA_013396675.1 Eubucco bourcierii | reverse complement strand
TTTTTTTTTTTTTTTTTTTTTAACAGAAGTTTCCACAAATGTGTGTGTCAAAAAACTTAAATACATTGAGAAATACAGTAGAAAGAACTCTATTTACAGTCAGTTACAACAGGCACTGCCAACCAACATAACCAATAAGAAAAATAAAACAAAAAATTTTGTCTGTGTTTCTTTCAGGCTATTTTCCACAAGGGTTTTTTGTTTGGTTTGGTTTTGTTGTTTGGGTTTTGTGGTGTTGTTTTTTTTTTTTCTTTTTAAATATTATTTTGTTGTGTTGGGTTTTTTTTAAATACAATAAGGAAATAATTACATTTTTAATAGGAGAACTTTTATCTTACAACATACAGCCTGGGCCAACTGGGGGGGGAAAGAAAAAAGTGTCTTTAACAGAAGTTGATAGTAAATTAAGCATTGTCATTTAAAAACCAAATTAAAAAAACCCAAAACCCATCAAATTGCCACAATCACATCTTAAAACAAAACCAGTTTTGATCCCCCAAAGTGGTGATTGATTCTTGTTTAAAATAAGGCATCACCTGTTTAAAAAAAAAAAATACAAACCCAATATAAAAACAGCACCTAGTACAGTAAGAGGAGTCTGAGGAAGCATGAGGTTGTTACCATTTGCTTAGCCACAGAAATGGTTTCAAATGGGAGTTTTCCCTTAAAACAGATTTGTGCTGCTCTGTTGCTGACTCTGCCTGCTGATCCCGGATCTGCAGCTGGTGGGAAGACAAAGCTCTGTTGCTGTGCAGCAACCGTTTCACAGCAGCAAAGATGGGGTATGGAGGAGTAGTTCCCATGGCTTCTTTGTTCTCCTCCTCTCCAGTCCTTGGCTGTTCCATAGAGCAGATGTCACTGATGGCAGCCGGGATGGTACCAGACATGCAGTTAGTCTGTAGCATGGTGAGGGTGAGCTGGTGGTGGCTTTACGGAGCCTTTGCTGGAGGAAGGGTGAAAGGAAGTTGCTTGCTTTTGCCAGCAGCCCCTGCTGCAGCAAGTGCTATAGGTGCCATGAGTGCTATAGGTGCCAAAGGTGACTGGCATCTGTGCCAGAGCAGAAGGCTGTGGCACCAGGCCTGGTGTTGTGCGCAGGGCCCCAGCACCACACCATTTCTGCTTGCTTGGACACACATTTCCACACTTCCCTCTCAGGTATGAATTCCAACATGTCCTTGCCAAGGCTTCCTGGTTTTCTTTTTCCCATAGGATGTGCTGGGGTGGAAGATTCAATGCCAACATTGGGTGAAGAAGGAAAGTAACTTTGGCTTTTGCCTGCCCTGCATTACTTGGTGCAGGACCACTTCTTAATGGCAACTGTTAACATCATTGCAAACCTTGACTAAGAAACCTAATTTGCATCATAAATATGTACAGATATAAATTAAATATTTATTGAAATATACAAATAAATAACTTAATTTGCAATAAAAAGCCTAAATGAACTTACTTTTGCTTCCAATTTGCTTCTGCTAAAATGTCATGGGAACTTGACACTGTTGAGTCCATAGGCATACAGCATGGGGTGTGCCCTCCACTTACAGAGTTAGTGAATAAGCAGATGACCTAAAATTGTATTTAAAAAGTCCTGTTTTCAGTGAAAACCACACTGACACTTGCTTCCCTGCTGCATCTGCATTCCTGCAGCACTTTGTACAAAGCATAGTCCCAAGAAGCAACCTTTGTTGGGCTCCATTCCTGACACTTGCTTCCCTGCTGCATCTGCATTCCTGCAGCACTTTGTACAAAGCATAGTCCCAAGAAGCAACCTTTGTTGGGCTCCATTCCTGTTCTGCTAAGGACAATGAGATCCCTGGCACTGCACCTGGGAACAGGACACAGCCCTGTGTGCTAGCAGCTGTAAGCTCTTTCTGACAGCTCTGTGCCTACAGATCCCCTCAGCTCCTAGGGGAAGTCCTCTGGCACCCAGCTCAGCTGGGCACCTCAGTGTCTCCATCCTTCAGGAATCACACACCTATTCTCAAAGGTAAGAGATGAGCTGCAGGCTGGGCTGGGAAGGGATGGGATCCTTGACAACTGCTCTCATGCCAGCTTCTGTGGTTTTAATTGCAAGCCTTAACTAATTATCAAGACTCCAGACCTAAGATCTGTGATTATCTCAAAATACAAGTACTACTTGATTTTTTTTTTTAAATTAAAGTAATTTTCCAGTCCTCACAGTTGAGGAAGGGGAAAAAAATAAATCCAGAGAATGCGATTGAAGGCTCTCCAAAGGCTTAAAAAAACACACAGAGAAAATATTGAAAGAACCCAACTCCTTAAATATATATATATTTCCCTCTCCCCTCTCTCCTAATTTTTTTTTAAACCAATTTTGAGTTTTTGAAGGGCTTTAGTTGGCAATTTACTGCATGTGAGTTCTCAGGAGTGACATGGAGACGAAGAGAGGACAGAATTACTTCTCTAACCCCACAGACTAAAATGCAAGACTCTGTTCTTAGTAAACAGAAATAGACTCCTAAGAAAATCCCCAATTCTCTGTAAAATTTATAAAGAGTCTGGCAATCATCACCTTTTCAGTCCACCTTCCTCAGAACTATTAGCTGAGGTATGAAAAGATGAGGGAAACTAAGTACAGCAGTGTTCTCTAACTCAAGTTTAACAATACCATAGTCTAACAAACAGGACAAGACTGTGTGAGCTGTTCTGAGTTGCTGCTATCTGCCGAGGATTAATTTCTGTGAAATTTTCTTTTTTTCCTTTTTTTTTTTCCCTGTCAAAAAGCAGAGAAAAGAAGCAAGTCTCTAAAAATATCATGTTGCCTTTGAAAGGAAAAAAAAAAACCCAAAACATCAGCAACAAGTCACAGCTCACCAATATGACCTCTGAAAATGACTGGTGCTCTGGAACAGTAATCAAGAGAAAGTACTGAAGATGCATAACTTTTCTCCCAGCTTTCTGTCTCTCAGTGACAAAAGCCTCTGTCTAAAAAGGATCCAAAACAATGCTGACAGCTGCCTTGTCTCATCCCAGCTCCCACCCCAGCATGGAGGACAGTGGCACTGAGGAGTTGCTGCCTTACTGGCCAAGCAAGCCACACCAGTTCTGTGGAGGCATTTCTGCAGCTTCGCTGTGTGGGAGGCCAAGAGCAAAGTGTCAGATGGTGAGCAGGAGCTTCAGCCAGCCCTCAGCTGTCAGTTCTGAACCTGGAAGGAGAGGATTTCTCATCGGTCCTAGTGCACCAGTCTTCAATGGTGTCAGCTCATCTGAGGTGAGACAGTGAACGTTGCTGGTCCATGATGTTTCAGCAGCACAACCTTTCAGCTGTGACTTTATGCTCCTTTTTCATTACTATGGCTGGTTTGGCATTTTTTGGTTGTTTTGTGGTTGGTTTTGTTTTTCTTTTTTGGTGTTAATATTCTTTAGCAGTGAAGTCAGACCCAGTTACAGCTAACAAGGAGGGGCACACATAGCTACACAGCAATAAGTCCAGGGAACAGGGGCAAGTCAGCGCCAAGCTACCTTTAACTTAACAGAATCCTAGAACCTCTTCTCTTCTACCACTGGATACCACCTTTAGATGAATCTCTTGCAGCCTGTGTCTTGGTCCATAGTAGGTAAGGCCTTTATGGAAAGTGAGAGGTTTTGCTATACTTATGTTCCATTTTTCATCTCCCATTCCTGGAAAGGGGAAGAAAAAGAAAGAGATGGAAACTGCTAGAGAAATCAGCTCACTACTGTCATCAGATCTGCTGAGCCAGAACCAGCTGCGCTCAGCAAACAGGTTTTCCCTTAACTCTGCTGGATCCAGCCTGCTGCCCACAAATTAGTTAGGGAATGCTAACAAGTATGTCCTGGTAGTGTCCGTCTGCAGCTTCCACCCCTCCACAACTGTGCTACAGCAGCTCTGCACTAAGCTCTGTTGGCTTTCTGTGAGGGCTGCTGAGGGAGCAAAGCACTTTGAGTAAGGCAGAGGCCCACTAGGCTCTTTAGCCTGTAAAAGAGCAGCCTGAGAGGACATCTTCTCAATGCATATAAGTATCTAAGGGGTGAAGGTGATGAGGATGAGGCTGGGCTGTTCTCAGCGGTGCCCAGTGATAGGACAATGGCTACAAACTAGAACCCAAGAGGTGCGACTTGAACTTAAGGAGAAACTTCTTTGCTGTGAGGGTGTCTGACAAGTTTACACTGCATTTGTTTCCTGTAATCCAAGTTGAGCAAGTGAAAGAAATCACTTTGCCTGTCTGTGCCTCAGGTTCCCCACCTGCCAGTTGAGGATAATGGCAGCTGCAAGCCCCAGCAAAGCACATAATCTGTGATGCCTTCATCTGTGTCCCAGAGCAAGCTGTTTCTATTTGTTCTGCTACAGAAGTGAAAAGCATGCAGCCGAGCACCCAGGTAAATCAAACTGAGTGACACCTACAGCATTTCCTAACAGAGCTGAAAGGGGATGGGCTCAGCTCAGGACATCCACACTGTACCTGCTCCTTGAATCACACCCTTGCAGTGATCAGAAACTAATGAAGGTATGAAGGAGTTGGCTTCTGGCTGAAGTAATCCCCACGGAGCAGCTGCCCAGCTGTTCCCAGCCAGGCAATGGAGTCTACAGATTCCTCTCCCACCCATCTACTCTGCAGGCAGCCTGCTGCCTTGGCTCCCAAAGTGAATTCCTGAGTTTAACTCTCATTCCAGAACATTTCAGAGTTCTTATACATGTTAATATCTGTTTCTGCTGCAGGAACAGCATTAGTTTGGCTAAACAACTGCATGACCACGACACTTCATCAACCATTGTAAGGCAACAGTAAAGGTCACAGCTGGTGCCTACTTCAGCAATGTAAGAAAAGTCTTGGACTTAAATCAGGTAAATAAAGCCCTCAAGATTAAGTAAAATAATTATTTCCCCCCCCTTCATTTAGATGGTGCTTTTATTAAAATAAAATGTAAATATTCTTTTTGCACATCAGATTAAAGTGCACCTAAACTTAAAGCACAGTGCTGGGAGAAGCCAGACTGCTTTGAAAAGGCTGTCAAGTGGACATTCCCTGTCCATATGCTACCAGAGCTCTAAAGGAAGTCCTTGGGTAAGCAGCTGGGAGAGGAGTTTTTCGTGTGTTAAATAAGCCTCAAAGGCAGTAGCTTCTTTTGCAGGTGCAGAAGGAAGTTCTCTATTGTTCTCACTTCTCTAGCAGGTTCACAACCAATGTTTAAGTCAACAATGACAGCAGGAAGGCTGGGGAGGGACTATTGACAACGTCTTGCAATGCCAGGACAAGGGGCAATGGGTTTAAACAGGCAGAGGGGAGATTTAGACTGGATGTTAGGAAGTTGTTTGCAGTGTGAGTGGTGAGACACTGGCACAGGTTGCCCAGGGAGGCTGTGTCTGCTCCCTCCCTGGAGGTGTTCAAGGCCAGGTTGGAGGAGGCCTTGAGTGAGCTTTACTAGTGGGAGGTGTCCCTGCCTATGGCAGGGGGTTGGAACTAGATGATCCTTGAGGTCCCTTCCAACCTTACCATTCTATGATTCTATGAGAGTGAGCTGGGAGAGCTCTTGCTCCTCTCCAGTCACAGAAAATAAGCAAAATGTAAGCTGTTGACATTCACCAGTCCACCAGTTTGGAAAACAAACCAGAAATAATCATTGCAGTCTCCTTGCTGCACAACTTGGGTTTAGAAATTAATTTGAACTGTGCAATGTTTCAGTTCGCTACAGGAAGGGTATTTGCATCACTTCTCTAGCAATGCTAACACAGAATATTGGCTTCCACATTTTAATACAGTCTCCCTTTCCAGCCAAGTAGAGATGAACAAAATCACAATCAGAATGCCTTCTGCCTTGTTAAAAATGTGTGATTGCTTTCTACAATAATTAAAAGCATGTTTTCCATGGAGAACATAAAAAAGCCCAGTGGATGTGTGCAGATGTTGTGTCAGCACAGTGCCTGCCCTGAACAGGCCATCCACACATGCTACTACTTCTCAGACTGAACATCAGATCTGACCTCTTGCTTCACTCTCCTTCTTTCCTTCTCACAGAATCACAGCATGGTGGAGGGTGGAAGGGACCTCCTGAGATGAAAACTCCCCTGCTAAACCAGGCTCACTCACAGCAGGTTGCGCAGGATTGTGTCAAGGTGAGTTTGGAATCTCTACAGAGAAGAAGACTTGACAACCTCTTTGGGCAGCCTGCTCCAGGGCTCCAGCACCCTTAAACTAAAGAGGTTTCTCCTGAATCATAGAGTGGCAAGGTTGGAAGGGACCTCAAAGATCTTCTAGTTCCACCCCCCTGCCATAGGCAGGGACACCTCCCACTAGCACAGGTCACTCAAGGCCTCATCCAACCTGGCCTTGAACACCTCCAGGGAGGGAGCAGCCACAACCTCCCTGGGCAACCTGTGCCAGTGTCTCACCACCCTCACTGCAAACAACTTCCTCCTGACATCCAGTTTCAATCTGTTCTCTGCCAGTTCAAACCCAGTGCCCCTTGTCCTGGCATTGCAAGACCTTGTAAATAATCCCTGGCTGGGGCCTTCCTGTAGGCCCCCTTCAGATCCTGGAAGGCTACTCTAAGGTCTTCTGGAAGCCTTCTCTTCTCCAAGCTGCAGAGCCCCAACTCTCTCAGCCTGTCCTCACAGCAGAGCTGCTGCAGCCCTCTGAGCATCTTCATGGCCTCTTCTGGTCCTGCTCCAACAGTTTCATGTCCTTCCTGTGCTGGGGGCTCCAGAACTGCACACAGGACTGCAGGTGGGGTCTCATGAGAGCAGAGCAAAGGGGCAGAATCCCTTCTCTTGCCCTGCTGCCCACACTGCTCTTGCTGCAGCCCAGGACTCGGTTGCTGTCTGGGCTGCACTCACACTGCAGGCTCATGTTGAGCTTTTCATCAACCCAGACCCCAGGTCCTTTTTCCTCAGGGCTGCTGAGGAAAGTGAAACCTCCTGCTTTGTGCCTGCTGCCCCTTGTCCTGTCACTGAGCACCGCTGGGCCCCTTCCTCATGACCTCCACACTTCAGACAATTATATTCTCATGTCAGTGCAGCTGAGGGGAGAGATTTTTGGAGAAGCAGCTCCCAGACCTGCAGTCTCTGGTGCCTGATGTCCCCTCCAACTGCAGTCACCTGCACTCTGAGGAAAAATCCCATCTCTTGACATTCTGCAAGCTCAGAGAACTCCCTCCCCATTGGGAGGTTTGCCAGCTGCTGAAGATGCAAGCACAAGCACAGACGGAATCCGTTTCACTCCCATGCACTGCAATGACATCCATGCCCAGAGAGCCAAGATCTGCTCTGGGGTACTCACCTGTGACCCCTTCCTTAGCAACACCTGCAGGGCCTGGGCTCCCTTCTAACTGCAGAAGGCCAAGAGAATGGAAAGCCAAAGTACCCCACACACACACCTCTTCTCTGAAAGCAGGCTGTGCTGCAGATGCATGCCTGCTGGCAGGCTTTGGCTGCAGCTTCTTGCTGAATACAGCTTGGGCTGCAATATCTAATTCAGCAAAATTTCACTCAATATTTAGTGCAGGAGGTTTGGGGGAGGAGAAAAAAAAAGCTGTTCAAGCTGAATTGGATACTTGGGAGTTGTTTTTCCCAGGATGGGAAATACGCTGAAGTAGCTCCACATCCTTTTGGATTAGCCTAATCTTAGAGTCAGGATTCCTTTCTGGAAAAGCCTGACCAAGCTGCTGTGCCATCCACAACACAGCAGGGGCTTTCCTCTATGCTATGGGTTGAGCATCCAAAATGTGCTACAGCTGGAAGGGATTCTTGACACCAAAAATGTTTAGGTTGTTACAGTGCTGTGGTTTCTGCAGCTGTAAAGATGAAACAGCTGGCTTTAATGTGCCTGTCCCAGCACAAATTCATGCTCCCTTCTGCAAGGGCTCAGCTAGACCACAGGCCCTGAGTAATGGTGTGCTAACAGGCACAGCCTGTAGTTAAGAGATGGTATCTTTATGAGACAAATTAGGCTGTAATTGGAATACAAAGATAAGCTTTAGCACAAGGATCTTTGCTCTGGTCTGAAACACAACCAGAGAATCTTCAAGATCACCGAGTCCAAACAATTAATCCTATAAAAAAGCAAACTTCCAAGTTAAATGGAACTGAAAGATATTATGCTGAATTTAATTGTTTTTAGTTGAATTTCATGAATCAAGCTAACTGGCAGAAAAAGAGGCTGATGTCCATGGATGGAGGAAAAGAAGGGAGAGAAAGCTCTACACATAAGGTAGAGCACAGGAAGTAATTCGTGTCCTGGGCAACGGATAGAGGTTAAAGGGGCTAGAAGGGAAGAAATGAGGAGATTAAGATGTGCCAGAAAAACCAAAGCACCTGTTGGGATGAAGTTTTTTCTGTATGTAGGTGCCAGGTGCTCAGACACTGCACATGTTTGTAATCAATGAAGCTATGGAACAACAGGAACTTAAAACATTCCTGTACAGAATGCTTCATTGCTTTTGGAAAAGGAATGGACTGCACAAAAGACAAATGCCTACAATCGGTAGTGTATATAATTGACAGTGAACTACTAAATCAGTAAGAGCTGAGGCCAACTCTCACTCATGGTTCTGTGCTGCCCACAGGCTCCTGTTGCTAGTAACTTTAGCCCAGAAGAATGCTGTGCAAATCCCTCTGAGTTAAGGCACAACAACTACAAAATTACAACAGTGCGAGAAGTCTGCAAACTTCAGCCTGGTACTTGTGAGACTAAATTACATTAATTCACTTTCTCCTCTAAGTGCACAGTAAGAGTAGATACTTGCACAACACAGTGTGAATTATGATAATTTACTACTATTCTGTTCTTGCAACAGCTGGCAAAGCTCAGAGCAAATTTTGTGGTTGTTTAAGAACACTGACTACAACAGTTCTCTACTACGCAGATTTAGGCCTGTCTACACCATGGACCACTTACCTGGCAAATTAAATCTACAAAGAAACAGAGAAAAACATGGAATGAGAAAGCAGAGTCAAATCTGTCCCCCAAACTATTCAACAATGCTTCTGCAAGAGGTTCCCCAAACTCAGCATTATTCATGTGGTGACACAATTCAGGTATGACACAGTCTCTCCTTAAGACTAGATTTCAGAGAACCACAGAACTGTCAGGGCTGGAAGGGACCTCAAGGATCATCCAGTTCCACCCCTCCTGCCATGGATCAGATCCACTAGATCAGGTTGCTCAGAGCCACATCCAGTCTGGCCTTAAAAACTCCCAGGGATGAGGCTTCCACCACCTCCCTGGGCAACCTGCTCCAGTGTTTCACCACCCTTATGGTGAAGAAATTCTTCCTAATGTCTAATCTAAATCTCCCCTTCTCTAGCGTGGATCAATTCCCCCTCGTCCTATCACTACCTGACACCCCCAGCCCTCTTGTTAGGCCTCCTATTTCACCACCTAAGCAGCAGGAACCAAATTTTCTCTCTCCTTTTCTGTCTCTGTCTCTTCACAAGCAAGTAAGATTTTTTAATTTTTTTTTTTTTTAAGAAAAAGACAGGAAAGGAAAACGAGAGGTAAGCCTTCTCACCTTTGCTTTTCGAAGGACATGGCCTCGACAAGGAGAAGTGTTTGATGAGGGAGGTCGCTTCAGAGCTGCGGCACTGTTCACAGGTAGGGAGCACTCAGTGTCGCTGGTGTCACAGCTGGAGATGGGAGAGTTTTCCAGGGTCCGGTGCTTGAAAATTGGGGACTAGCGAAGGGAGAAAAGCCCACACTGAGTTGCCTCCAAGCAGTCCCATGGGCAGCATTTTCTATCTAGACCTAGAGCTGCAGATTTCCTCTTAAAAGAAACGATTTTTTCACAGTAATGGGGAATAAACAAAAATAAGAGTAGAAAACAAAGCAAGAAAACATAAGAAAACAAAGCCAAGTGTGTGTGCGGTGGTGAAAATGAAAGGTTGTTTTCTGTGATTAAACTACATTGGGTCACCTGGAGGAACTGGAGTGGAATAAAATAGAATAGGGTAGAATAGAATAGGATAGAATAGAATAGAATAGAATAGAATAGANAGGCAGGGACACCTCCCACTAGCACAGGTTACTCAAGGCCTCATCCAACCTGGCTTTCAACACCTCCAGGGAGGGAGCAGCCACAACCTCCCTGGGCAACCTGTGCCGGTGTCTCACCACCCTCACTGTAAAGAACTTCCTCCTAACATCCAGTCTAAATCTCCCCTCTGCCAGTTTAAACCCATTGCCCCTTGTACTGTTGTTGCAAGACCTTGTAAATAGTCCCTCCCCAGCCTTCCTGTAGGCCCCCTTGAATAGAATAGGATAGAATAGAATAGAATAAGATAGGTTAGGATAGGATAGAATAGGATAGGATAGAATAGGACAGAATAGAACAGAATAGAATAGGAATAGGAATAGAATAGAATAGAACAGAATAGAATCAACCAAGCTGGAAGAGACCTCCAAGCTCATCCAGCCCAACCTATCACCCAGTCCTATCCAATCAACTAGACCATGGCACTAAGTGCCCCATCCAGGCTTTTCTTGAACACCTCCAGGGACAGTGACAAATTGATCCATCCCTCACTAACTCTTCTGGTGGATGCTTCTGACACAGATCTACAGCATAAGCCAGGACAGGCCTGCCAAGCTCCATCATAAAGGTGTGAGATGCTGCCCTTGCAAATGGTGACAGTGATTGATAAGGGACTGATACAAGCCTGTCTCCATCATTGCATGGTGACTTGGTGCATTTAAATCTGCCTGGGATGGAGCAATGGCTCAGTTTGTGCACTGGTACAACCACAGAGCTGTCAGCTATGCACACACTATCCTGCCTGTGGTTCTCATGTCTGCCTGCCTGCCCCCCATTGCAGCACACCTGATGCAGGCAGAGAATGCAAACCACACAGACATCCAGTTCTTATTGTCTGGCTTCTCAAAACCCTTCCAAACCTCTCATTTTACTGGAGCTGAAAAGGCAGAGCACTCCCTGCTTAAGGTCCTGCAATGTGCATGTTAAATGGCTTTGCATACCTGTGGGCTTGATGTTCCTGACTTGGGCTCAATAGCCAAGCCCAGCGTGATGCCACCAGCCAAGGCCTTCTTAAGGCTCTCTTTCACCTCAGTCAGTTCTAGCTCCAGGTTCACACGTTCAGCCTCTTTCAGTTTACACTCCTCTTCCAACTTCCTTAACTTGTCTTCAAGAATCACTTGGGTCTTCCTGCCTGTCATCCACAGCAATGACATTATTTTAATAAGCAGAAACAAGCTTTTTTGTTTTGAAAAAAGAACGTCGCTAAAGATCAGTGGCACCACAAAAATGTGATGTATTTTGCCAAACCCCTCTTTTTGCAGGTAAAAAGCTTAGCAACAGAAATCAAAATGCTTGCTGTCAGGTGCCTTCTGCAGGCTTTTAGTCTAGTTTCAAATCAGTACTCCTTTTGTTATTTTCCCATGACAATGCAGCCAGTCACCCTAAAATTACTGCTGTGTTCTGCTTGTGTGAGGTCCCCAGCAGGGTCACTTCCTAGGTGTATATAAATATGTGTAAAGTAGTTACTATGCTATATAGACATTATAGAGGATGGTTAACATCAAAGCCAAACCTCATGCCTTCAGCACAGCACCCAAAGGTATTCTGCTGCTTTGGACTTGCCAGGGCAGCTCAGCACAGAGCAGCAGCTCCTACCAGCGTTGACTTCGATGGCCGCGCGCAGATCTTTCCTCTCCTTGCGCAGCTGGGCCAGCCTGTTCCGCAGGGCCTCCTTCCTCTTCAGCAGCTCCTCCTCCTTGCTCTGTAGCCTCTTGGCATCTGCCTCCACACGGTTCTTGCCATACTTGTACTGCTCTGCATCTGCATGGATTGGGTAGTAGTAAGTGATGGTTAAAGTTAACAGCAAAATGAAGCTATTCCCTGAGACTAAGCATCACACGAAGCATGCCATGGTATGAAGAACCAGTTTGCCATCCCTCTTCCACTGTTTTTTATTCCTCAAGGTCCATGATCCCTGCTGAGTTCTGCAGCACAGGTAACAGAAATGATATTAAATAGGTAGTTTGTTCTCTAATTCATACAGGAAAGATGAGAAACAACAGTCACCTCACAGCACATTGCTCCCCAAAAGTGGCCTTGCCTTTCTGTGTAGCTCAGAGGAAGAAAAAAGGCTCCTCTGTAGCTCCGAACCCCTGATTTTTAATTGGAAGGGGTCACAAGATGAACTGCCTGCCTGCACTTTTGTCCAGCTTCCATTCCTACTTCAAGTGCCTAAAGCACATGTCTTTTCCCATCTGATATAAGAGAATACAAAAATGTGCTCCCTTCTTTGATATTTGAGAGCTTTCACCTTCTTTTACTTTCCCATAGAAATGCTTTCATTTCAAGGCTCACATCTATCTGTGCTCTCATATATATCACAGCCCCCCTACACCTCTGCCCTAGTTGTAGACTCAAAAGAAAATAGGTCAGCTAACAGATCACTTTGTCTGTCTGTATCTCTGACACAAACTCAAGAACACTAAACCATGGCTGAAAATCGTTGTCAAATCAGCTTTAGTTAGCCTTTGGTAACCCAGATGCCTTTATTCCCACAGCTACCTATTCCAGTGTCAATTTACCTGTGTGGTTAGAAAATGTCTACTTTTATCCTAATGTCTAACCCAAATTTCTCCATTAAATCCATGACTGCTTAAACAGGGGATGAAAAGCCACATTCATTCCTTCTTTAGAAGGAGCTGTGCTTTTCAATTCATTATTTTAAAACATTACTACAGATCTTTATTTTATTTTTTTTTTTGGTCTTTTCTTCTTTACTCAAAGCAATCCCCGTGAGGGATTTCCTACAGGCCATTCAACTGCCCAGAAAAACCCAGTTTCTGAAGTGTCACTCAACAATTGTATTCTCCTCTCTCCGAGGAAGCTTTTTAGCTGTGTAGTTGTCTTTGTTATTTTATCCTACCTTTTTCATTAGCAATAAGAGTTAAGTTCAGTTTTGAGCAACATAACATTCTCATGTCTTTCTCAGCTTCTCTCCCTCCTCTTCCAACAGGAATGCAGAACTCCTCTCTCGCCTAAATAAAGAATCATTACCCACTTTTATTCCCTGCTGCTCTGATAACTAACAGCCACAGGTCCACATTTCACATTTACCACTCTCCAGCTGACAAGCTTTATCTTGTGACAGGGCTGGAGTACTGATCAGCCCCCAAAGCACACAATATCTCCCATTTGAAGTCTTGGTGGGCATCTCCTGCTCAGCCTCTCAGCCACAGAAGAATCTAAGCGGTTATCTTGTTTGCCAAGACAGCTATTTTGGGTATCCTCACGACTCTGCTTACCAGTGAGGCAGCAGTGGGTACTTACTGGATGCTGTGCGCTTCACACATGACACCGATTCGGCTTTCTTCGGCTGGCTATTTAGAGTTCTCCCTTTTCCAGTCATCCCATTAGCAGTCACAGGAGGCTTCTTGCCTTTGAACTGTTAGGAAAGAAAAGTACAGATCAGCTCCAGCTATTGCCATGCCACTGGCGTTGCAGTCACCCTTTCATCAAGGGCAAAGCTTGACAAAGAGCTGCCTGCTCAGAGACTTAACAGAGCGCATTGATTGAGCTGGAGCCGGCACTTCCTCCAGAGATGTCCCAGAGAGCTGCCTGCTCAGCAGGAGCCACACCAGCACCCGCAGGATAACAAGGGCAGGAACTCCTCATCTCTGGTGACATCACTGTCTCCAAGTTATCTAAAACTCTGGCATTTACTGAATTAGGAAAATCCTTGTGAGGCAGATTGAACTGAACAGGCATTGAGTAATTTAATACAATAAAGATTTCCTGAAGCACAGGTTTGTCACCCCAGGAAACCCTCTCAAGGTTTGCCACATAAAAATTCAGGGTTTTTTAATGACTATGACCCTGCCATCCTTGCAGTGCATGGATTATTATTCTCTTGTAAGCAATATATTACACATTTTTAAATGCTAAGAGTTGCCATATCAGTTTCCTCTCATACAACCTCTACCTATTATTTACTTACTTGCTCAAAACAAAACCTTTTCAAAATGGCCAAACAAGCAGATTACCAGAAACAGCACATTTCATGTCCATGGGCTTTCCACACAGAGGGCTCTCCTGCAGTAATCTGAACCCTGGCAAGAGCAACACTGTCCTGATTTATCACAGTCCTCCAAGATCCCAAAGGCTTTTGAGGACTGAACTGGGAGTGCAATAAGAAGCTGCAGCAAGGGTCAGGGCAATTTATTGCTTGGGTCCACCTTCAATTCTCCCACTTCACTGAATTCTAATATTCCAATATGAAGTTTTTTGTAAAGGTTAAGTGATGTAGCACACTCTAAGACAGGCACCTTACACAAGAGCAACACTCATCTGGCTGTTCCATTTCACATTAGATTGAAACCCACCCATCTGTGTCATACATTCATAGGTTCATGCCAGTGAGCAGCTTTCAGAGACTGGCTACAGGCTGTGGAGAGGGTCCTTGGCATGGCTGTGAGCAAGGCTTGCTCTGACCCCTGCCAGGCTCTGCCTGTCTGCTATCAAGCCTAAGCACACAGGTTTTTCATCTACTCTGTAGCTTCTCATTTCACCTGAGGTCCAGAAGCCTGAGGCCACTCTCAGAAAGAAGAAGAGACATAAGCTTTTTTTTTTTTTTTTTTTTTTAATCCAGGGGAAGAAAACATCAGGCAGTAGTTGCAATCTGGCACATACACACTAGATACATTTAGTGTATCTCTCTCTCTCTCTCTCTCCCTCTTTATATATGTATATATATGTGTGTGTTTGTGTATATATATATATATATATATATAAAAGTTCTGAGATAATTGCATATTCACCATACATAAAACCTTAATCTATACAATATAGGGATCGAAATTGTAGAGAAGTAAATTTATTGGTCAGGTCATATTTCACTTTTTGTTTTCTCAAGCCATCACTGCCTGAGCAGACAGCAGGCAGCTGGAAATGGATTCAGGTAAGGTCTGCAAGGTCACATGCATTTTTTTTGTTATTATCCACAACCTGTAAATGGTCAAGAACTGGTGGAGAAAGCCGTTCCCAGGTGCCAATATTTGTATTCTACAACAGAATTTACAATTTGGCAAACCTGCTCCACCTGCAGTGGGTTTGCATCTAAGCTCCAAGTGCAAACACTAAGGACTGACATAGCCCAAAGCCCTTAAGGTAACAACAGGGTAAGCAGAACAGCCAAGAAATCAAAAGCTTGGTTACATATTAAACAGTACAGTACCTGCGAGGCAGATCCCCTCCCCACAGCAGAGGTATTAGTGACAGACTGAGCAGAAGACAGACTGGATGAGACAGGGTGTTTGTAATGGTTAGAGGAGAGTTTGTCAGCAGACAACCTATTGGGCTTGCTGGCGGCTGGCGGGTAGCGCGCAAAGATTTTGGGAGACGGCAAGTTATCGTACAGGCCTGCGTTATCATAGAGCACGTCTTCTCCAGTGCTCCTGCCACGGGGGCAAGGAAAGCCATCTTCTGGTTCCCACTGCAACACACACACTTTGCCAGTTAGTACACAGGACACGCCAGCGAAATTCAACCATCAGTGCTCAGAGCCTTAGGGAGCCCTGAGTGTGCAGCAAGCAGGTGTTTGTTGCTGGCACAGTCATGCAGAATGGCCCAGAGTGAGAACAGACCCTGACGATCCAAGCATTAACCACACACTGAGAAGTGCTTGACTAAATCACATCCCTAAGGACTACATCTACATACAAGCTCAAACGTCTCCAGGCCCTGGGACTCTACCACTACCCTGGGCATGGTGTTCCAATGCCTGATAACCTGCTTCAGTAAAGAATTTCTTCCAACAGCCAACCTAAACTTCCCCTGGTGCAACCTGAGGCCATTTCCTCTTGTCCTGTCACTTGTTAGTTGCTTGAACAGATTGACCTCCACCTCTCTGCAACCTCCTTTCAGGTAGTTGTAGAGAGCTTGAGTACAACTGTTCAGAGTGAAGCTCTTCAGAAAGGGAGGGAGGACACCGTAGAAAGGAAGCATTTCATAGCTTATAGCCCCAGCTCTGCCTGGTTTCCATGGCATGAGCAAACTGGTGCTGTGGAATTACCCTTGCTGTTCACAGCCTGCTCCTTCATTTGCCAGTTGTAGCACTGAGGCACAGGCAGGCTGTTAACAGTGAGATACTCACAGGCTACAGAGATCAGTCTGTGGGATTACATCTGGTACATGAGTTGTTAAAAGTAATATGGCCTAACAGTTAGTAGATGCCAAGAAGGTTTTTTTTTCCTTTTTCTTTCTTCAGGCTCTAGGTCTTTGCAGTGAATACCAGCCAGCATTACATTTTACTTGTTGAGAATTGTTAGTCTGAGCTAACCAGCTAAAATAGCTACAGGCCATTCCTTTTTCAGGTTTTGTTTTTTTTTTTTTTTTTTTTCCCCTTTTCAGAAAGATGGAAAGCTCAACAATACTCCAGTGATTCATTCAATTAATCTTAAACCAACCTGATTGCCAAATATCCTTCCTTAATCCATCCTGGCTGTGGCACTGCACTACTCACACAAAGGCATAAGCACATCCAAGAACTACACAGAGAGACTCCTCACCACACATGTGGTTGAGTGTTATTCCCAAGAGGAGCTTTCTATCATCTTTCTGGTATTACTAAGACACTTTGAAACAGAATTTCTCTTGAGATCAGCCTTACCAGAGGCCTTTACAAAGCAGCTCAAATTAAAGAGCTGACATAGACTACAGCTCCCCTGTAAGTCTTCCTGAGGACTACGTATTGCTATGGGTTGACATCCACTTGTGTTAAACCCTATCAGACATCTGCCTACTATCAGCTCTGCAATTTATGAAGATGGAAGTGAAGTGACCACTGTGGTTCTTGCTGGCATGAGCAACGCACTTCCAGGCACCGAGAAGTGCTTGGGTTTTGTCTTGCTTTTATTTTCCACAGACATCAGAAAGTACCTGGTTTAACTGAGTCCTTAACTTTGCATGAGCTAACAAATACCCGCCTCGAGTGAGTATTGTACTCAGGAGCTTGGCAACAACTCATCAGCAGGCAGCTGCTTTCTCAATGCAGGTTGGCTCAGGTGCAGGCTAATGTAAGCAATGGGGCCCCCACACCCCTCAGACTCTGGAGGTGTGAGAGACGTTTGCAGCCCACAATGAAAAAGAGATTTAAAAATGGGGTTGGGGATGGGGCTTTGCAGGTAATACAATTTTCAGATATCCATTGCAATCACCACATGCAAGCCATTTGTGCTGTGCAAATGCAGCTCTTACCGCTCCGTTTATGCAGGGAACATCATCATAGTGAAGTGCCACTCCACTGGGGCAGGCATAGCCATTGGCACTGCTCCCCCGGTACGGGCTCGTGGATAGGCCTCTCCTGTTCATGAAACTGGGTGAAGCAAAACATCAGCTGTTAGAAAGTGCTGTTCACAAACACATCACATTCACTCAAGTGTGGACCACCAGACAGAAGCTGGTTAGTTTTGGCAGGCTTGCATTTACTTGTTCTTTCTCAGGGCTTATGATATGCTGAGCAGCTGCAGTTTGCATGAACGTTCTGCATCCACCAGAAAGGCAACACAGAGCTGAAGGAGGGCATTGAGCCTTGGGAGATGTTTCTGTGCTTTCCCCAGATCTGTATCCAGATCTCTAACAAAATACCATGAGAATGATTATTTACAGTTTGCAAAGTGGAACAGAGAAGGTTTCACCTCATCGTGCAGAGAAACTTCTTTACAGTGAGGGGAACGGAGCACTGGAACAGGCTGCCCAGGGGAAGTTGTGGAGCCTCCATCCCTGAAGACTTTCAAAAGCCACCTGGATGCATTCCTATGTGAACTACCCTGGATAATCCTGCTTTTGGCAGAGGAGTTCGACTGGATCTCTGGAGGTCCCTTCCAGCCACTTAACATTCTGTGATTCTGCTTAGAAAACAGCAGCTAAACCCAAGCCCAACTGATGGTTCAGTGGTGACTGACTATGGAGCCTGGAAGCACATCCATTCTTGACAGGGAGGGTGCAGAGACACTGGCAGACAGGGTGCCCGGGGAGGTTCTGGATGTCCCCTCCCTGGCTAGATGAGACCTTGAGCAACATGGTCTAGTGGAAGGTGTCCCTGTCCATGGCAGGGAGTTGGAATGAGATGATCTGTAAGGTGCCTTCCAACCCAAACCACCCTATCAATCTCTGAGTGTCTTCTCACTTGCTGCAGAGCAGTTTCCCTTCTGTGGGTAGGCACACACTGCTGGCAGCAGCCAAGACTGCAACACAAGTTCCTGTGCTCCATGCAACTGTGGAAGCCAGGAAGGCTACAGCTGTAACTGCTCCCTGGCACATTTACATAGGAACCTGCTGATCTGCACTATAAACCAGCTTGCCAGTGGGCAGCAGAAGGTCCCTTGCTGTCTGCATCAGGGAGAAGCAGGTGTTCAGGGTGCATGCATGCCTGGGGTGGTGCAAGCTTAGGAACTGGGAGAAACAAGAATCAAACAGAGCAAAAACACACATGCAAGCAGTGGAATTTTGATGAACTCTAAGTTAGCCTATCTGTCAACACCTGCTGAATAATTTCTTCCCCTAAATCTGGGCATTTTTCTTTTGCATAGCAGGACTCCTGGCTGGGTAGAGTGTGCACAAAGGCATGAGGCTTCCAGCACTGCCTGGGATCTGAGTCCTCTGGAAACTGCAAAAGGGGTTTTACTGGGATTCTTCAGAAGATGTGTAGCACATCATGGACTGGGGCAGACTTGTAAAGGTCTAATAATGCAGAGAGTGAGAGGAGCATGGCCAGCAGTGATAACCACCCCAAGGCTGAGTTTTGTTTTGTAGCAACTGCTGAAATTGAATGAGGTACAGAGTGAGATCCCAAGTAATTCCTACAGCTCCAGGTGTAGGTGAATGGGAAAACAAAGCCTTCTCTTTGCCCCTCTCCACCCACCCCACACTGCACTTTCCCCTTTTGCCCCCAAACCCAGAGCACCTGGGTTCTGTTGGAGTCTCCTCCCACTCCAGGTGTGGCCACTTGGCCCTCCCTGCCCACTCCCCTTTATAATCAGCCCCAGGAGAGGCAGAAGCCCCAAGTTTGCCCAACTGGGCAGAGGGATCCTCCTCCTGTTACCACAGGTAAGTCCCCACGGTGTGCACTGGGTGTATGGGAGTGGATTCCAAAAGGCCGGGGGGCCTGGTGGCCCCCCGGTTAGCTAGGGACAAACTCAAACTCAACCTTAATGATAGCTGTGATACTGCTCACGGGTGTTGGCTGGGCCTTCTTGCTTGGGCTGGGCTCCTCTCTGCTTAGCTGCTTCTTTTTGGTCACTTAGGATGAGCTTCAGCACAGTGAAGCTATTGAGGCTCTGTGCTGATGTTCATAGAATATGATAAAGCTCTACCAAAGCAGAGAAGGTCTTCTGCAGTGCTGGCTGGAGCTCAGGAATGCTGTAGTTTCAACAGGTACTTTCTTTTGGCTTTGGAGCAACGTGGAGCCCCCTGACTTTCTCCTTGAGACCTCATCCAAGTGTGGCTCTCCTGAACCATGGGAGACCCAGGCTCACAGGAGGGACAAACCTACCCAGGCTGGTATGAACCTTTCAGGGCAGGGTGGGGGTGGGATAATCATTAGACAGAAGCTTTTCTTTCTTGAAACAAACAACAGAAAGCCCCAGATAAATTCTATGATAGAAATGGCTTTAACTCCCCCTTATCTCCTACTTTATCAGACACTATTAAAGGGTTGCAGCTGTTGACTGTCCCTCTTAATGAAGAGCTTTACCTAAGCATTCCTGGTTAGTCTGAAAGGCTGCATTTGGATTCATTATTGTATTTCTTTCTTTTGAAGTACCTTGACTACGAGTGATGCATAATCCCCATGTCTGAAAACTGGCATGTCTATTAATGGCACCCGATGCACCTGTAGCTACTATTCCTACCACTAAAGGAAGGTAAGATGTATCTAAGGATCTGCAAACACTTCATAAGTGTTTACTTAACTAAATCTTCTTTATTTTGTTTACAGATATATCTGTGTCAGTTAATTGTTTTGTGAAACTGCTACCGGGGAAATGAGATGGAACAAACCTGCTTGGAAGCCTTTTTGTTTTCAACTCTCTTTAGACACCTAATCTTTCTGATAAAGGAAACCGATGGGGCTATTAGTGAAGACTCAATTGCTCTGCAAAGCACCGGTCTCAGGAAACAAAGAACCAATAATCCTAAAGTGACTTCAGTGCTGACTGCAGTGAATGTGGAGCAGGAACACTCCTGCTGCCAAGGGCAAGAGCAGCAGTGTTTAAACTCTGAGCGTCATTATAGCTATTCACTTTCTAGGAGCAGTTGAAAATCAGCAGACAGCTGCTCTAGCTGCTTATCAACAAGCTCTTACAGCCTTTTAAAGACATCCAACGAATTTTAACTAATTCTTAATAGGGGAATTCTGCTATTTTGCAAGTTGTTTGACATTCCTTTCCAAGATGTGGTTTAGTTGCATGTGTTTTTTCACTTGGCTCCAATTAATATCACATTTGTTCAGAAAAGGAAAGCCATGCAGTATTCAGGGGGAAAAGGTTTCCATTTTATTTCTGCTTTAAATGTGGTTATTGCAAGATGCTGACTAAAGCAGAAGCACATGTCAACACAGGATAAACTTTTTGAGCCCTATTAACTTCAAAACAAATATTAACATAAGGCTAAGCTAAGTGCATTTTGATTCTACCAAAACGATCTGGTTTTCTCCAAAGTGGGCTTGTGGCAACACTGAGCCACTTGGATTTCTATCAGAAGTCATCCAAACCAGATCCTGAATGAAGCTGCACATTTTTCCTCCTCTTTTAAAGTTATCTTTACACCTTGCTAATGGTAGGAGATCCTTTTTTGGGAAACTGAAGGTTTTGCTTTTTGGATTTTTTTTTCCCCCATTTTCAGTGAGTTTCAAGCTATGAGGAGATGGGGAATTACTCTCAAATGTGTTCAGACAAGTGTGGGAGCCTGACTTTGCAGCAAGATGATGCTTTTGCTGTGTTCTCACACCACCCACCTTCTAACCGTGGCAAGCCACAAGCAGCATTGGCAGCAGGGTCTTACACCTGTCCCAACTGTTCCTTCACTCCTAAACAACTTCAGCCAGCCAAGGGAAAACGACAGACTTTTCCCACCAAGGACTGCTTCAATGCCTAAACTGATGTGACCATGTAAATCACTCTGCTAAGTGTGCCTTGCTCTTCTCAGCACAGCATGAGGAAAAGGAAATTGATGGCACTGATTTGCAATTTAAAGTTTCCGTGCTGTGCCCCAGACACCTTCCCAGTTTCCACCTCTCAAATTAAAACCCTGGAGTTAATTGGACTGCTGTGAGCTTGATGAAGTTTTTAATTAATCATGAAGAAATTGAGAACCTGAGGTTTTCTAGACTAGAAAAGAGCAGACAGTGTGGCTCCTGTAAATGGTTATAGATATCTAAAGGGTGAAGATCATGAGCATGGGGCTGGGCTCTTCTCACTGGTGCCTATGGATAGGACTAAGGGCAATAGGTACAAGCAGGAAGTTTCACTTAACGAAAGGGGAAACCCCTTTGAGCTTTTTGGAGTCCTGGAGCAGGCTGCCCAGAGAAGCTTTGGAGTTGTTTCCTCTGAGGAGGTTCCAAACCCACCTGCACCCAATCACCTGCTTTATTTGGAGGGCTGGACCAAATGACCTCCAGAGGTCACTTCCAACCCCAACCATTCTATTAGTAGAAAACACTGAGAGCATGACTACCCAAGACTTAAATCTGCTATACATTGTTGGTGTACAGCTTGCATTGGCCATTCCATGCTGTAGGTACTGGCCATGTGCACACTAAATACAGCCAGCAGATAAACACTGACTACTCAGCTGCATATTTCAGCACATTTGTCCTTTTCCAATGATAGTTCTAAGTCTTTGGGCAAAATAAAGGATTAAAATCTAGCACTTCATATGGAGGCTCACTGAAAAAGTGAGTTAAAATCTGCCTCGAGGTGGAGAGTGCTTGCATCTTGTACAGAACTTAGCAGGATGCCAATAGCATAATCAAAAGTATCTAAGATGCTGCAATGCTGACACGCTTCAGGAGTTCAATTATCTGGCTAGAGGGGGAGGTGAATTTTGATAAGCCGCCTTGGCACTGAAGTTAAGCATATCAGCACTCAGAGAACTGGGAATACAGGGGTAGCTGAACACCTCTTACCAGAAGGTCTGCTTGGCAGCCTGGATGACGCTTGCTGTCATTTCCACGTCAATGTAATCGTAGTGCAGCGCTCCGGGGTCTGTGGAAGACCCTGTTTCTGCCAGCAGAATTCCTATCCACCTGCCCATGTCCTCAGAGGAGGATGCCTGTAAGGAAAGGGCAAGAACATAGGTCAGGTGGTCACTTTTCCACTGAGCTGAGCACTGTTGGAAAATATTACATTCCTCTTGGCTGACAAATTGCTGCCACATTCTGTGAGAGGCTCTAGTTGAGCTTCTAAAACACTCCAGGACTTCTTATTAAATCTGCTTTGCTAGATGGAGTCCACTTTGAGCAAGCTGTGTGCTCATCACTTATGATATAAAACAAAGTGGGCAGTCTCCAAACAAATAATTAAAAATTGAAGGCTAGTGGCTTTAGACTTAAGTCATGCTTATTGGAGTTAGAAGAAAGAGAAGACTTAGCTCTAAGAAGAAACAAACCACAGGGAATGGGAATGAAAGATTAGATAAGGTTTTGATGTTGCTTTTTGAAAGATTTCATGGCATTTGTCTCGATGATGGCAGTAATTTCCTTAATGGCACAAGGACAAACATCAATACTAAGAAGGTAATTTTTAATTTTCCATATTGTGCTTCTAGTCACCAAGTGCCAAGTTGAACAGCAGCAAACTAAATAATAATGGAAAAACGGAGGGGAGAAGGAAACTGTGTAGTTTCTTCTCAGTTCTAAGTGTTTCATTGCCATTCACTGTTCCTTGAGCTCCTCTCTAGTTTTCCAACTTCTATGAACTGCTCACATACACCAGGCCTTGTTGAAAGGGCAGGAGACTGATGTGCCCTGTAGGTGGAAGTGCCAAGTGGTCACAGTGATCACCCTACCACTGAAAGCAACAAGTTGCCTCCTCCTCTACCTTCATTACACTTTGGCTTCTCATTTCAGGTTCCAAAATATGATAAATAAAGGCCCTTAAAACACTCTTAACCCACATAACAGAGATGCAGGTGTGACCTTGATAGTGCCAGGAGTGTGTCAGTGAGTACCTGATGACTAATTCATTAATTGAGTCAGAAGACCTCCCCAGCCTGCTGGCACACTGTTTGCTTTCTGCAGCATTACCTCACTGCAGATAGAGACTGAGGAAAAAGAGTCCATGTCAGTATCAGACAAATGAGAGCTAAGAGCTCCAGAGGTCCCATCAACAGTGACCCATGATTTAATTATTGCTGTTATTAAGTTATTTCCCCAAAGTAATTACATCCCTCATGTAAAAGTGTGCCTAGAGAAGGAGCAGGAATATTTTAGTAGCAGGTCAAGGAAAGGTCAGTGCAGAGAAGTGCATCTCACTGAGAGGATTTCTGAACTGCATTGAATCTCAGGTCTCTCTTTGCCTACAGCTCTTAATATTTTTTTTTTCCTCTTTCCAGTATTTATTAACCAGCTCTGAAATAATACTACTCCAAAGATTTTCACAGTATCACAGTATTTTTTTGGGGTTTTTTTTTAGCCTGGCCAGGTTGCATGGAAGTGCTGCTGTCATTTAGCTTGCAGTTGTTCCTACAAATCAGAGCCATTAGCGAGCACCGCACCTCGAGCACAGCGACCTCCTGCCCGTTCCGGAGCAGGCGGAAGGTCAGGGGATGCTTTGAATCCAGTCCCAGGATGACTTCACAGCCACGGAGAGGGATAGAAACAATGTGTGTCTTCAGATCCGTCCTGTCCTTGTGGAAAATGAGTTTATTATCTTTCACTCTGCACCAGCGCTCGCGCCAGCGGTTATTGGAGAGCACGTTGAGATATCCTGCAATAAAACGAAACGTGAGACGCTGCACTCCTGGTCTCTTTTGAAAAGAGAGACAAAAGAGAAACTTGCTTTTCAGTGTGAGGCTAGAGCAACTTTTTCCTCTTAAAACAGAAAGCCCAGATGGATTTTAGGAAGACAAGCAAACTGCCTTGCCCCAGCTCTCTGACAAACAACTTACACTGTGCAAGCAAAGAAGCGATCCTGCTCACGTGCGAATGGCTGCTGTGTGTTAGGCATGGCACAGCTGGACGAGCAGGAACACACCAACCCAGGGCTGCTCAGGGAGGTGGTTGAATCACCAACCCTGGATGTGCTTAGAAGTTGTTTGGATGTGCTGCTTGGGGATATGGTTTTGGGTGCCCCTTGTAGAGTAGGGTTATGGGTTGGACTTGGGGATCCTGAGAGGCTTTTCCAACCTGAATGTTTCTGTGATTCTGTGACCCCCCCCAAGGCTTTAGTAAGAATAGGAAAAGGTCAGTGGTAGAAAGGAACCAGCTGATGTGCTCACATAGAGGATTCATCTTGTCCATTTGTAACGTGGCTGTTGCCTGCTAGGATAAAAATCTTCTGGGGAAATGAGAGCTGAAGGGATTAGGTGATGAGCTACCTTCTGTAGCACCCAAAAATTAGTGTTTTAGAGACCTACTAAGCACTGATGTTACATGTTTGGATTTCAGTTAGAAAGGAGGATGCGTGCTTGGTGTGCAGCACTTCTAAAGTAGAATTTAAAAGATTGCTACCAATGCCAAGGAAAATAAAACTCATATTGGCTTAAAATTCAAAAAGTAAATGCATATGAAATGTAGCCAGACTTTAACACAAAGCTTTAAACAAGGATTATTTTTTCCTGAGGATAACACAGCACTCTGACCCCAAACCATGAGCAAAATTCCTTTTAAAAGCCTCACTTCTCTTATCATGTTCTACACTGGATACAGTCTAAGCATAAAACACCATTCTCTGGGCAGTGCTTTCTGTTCTTCCTTCTCTGTCCCATAGCAACCACTACTCCAGGCTCACACTTAAAAATCAAAACAATTCCCAATTTTTCTGCTTTATTTAGTTTGGGAATGACAAAAGAAAAAGAATCTTTGCCTTTTGCTTCCACATTACAAACGCTCCATGAATTCACTGTGCTGCTGCTTCCAAACAGGCTATGAGGAGGGAAACAAATGATGCTCTGCACAGGCCAGAGCTGATGTGAAAAGACTGTCCTCTATGTCAGGTCTGATTTTCATTTAATCTTGTTGGATAGCTATCTCTTTGGTTTGCATTAAAACTATGAGTTATCATTAACTTTTCTGGCTTTCCCTTCCAGCATTGTGGCTCCAATGTCAGAGCTCGATCCAACAGGATACAGCAGATCAGAACTGCACACAATCTTGGAAGGTGCCGTAAAAGAGGAGGATGTGTGATGATCACACTCTCCAGCTCCCTCTCCCTTTCCTGTAACAAAATCCTGTATAGCTGTGTGTTATGCCATAATCCCTAGAAATGGAAAACCCTTCACATGCAAGCCAGCTGGCTTGTCATGGAGTGAGAGCTCTTTTTGTCAGACAGTTCTTGTTTCTCCCCTCTGCTCCCAACACACCTCTCACAAAAGCACTTCCAAACCCTCCTCCTTCAGCTGAACCAAGCAGGATCTCATACTTTTCCTCCCATATATCCCCACTTAAACCTGCAACAATTGACATGAACAAAATGTCTGGAGTGTGATCCCAGTTGGGGCATTAGCACTTCAGCTTAGCCCAGCCAGTCACGGACCAGTGATGCTGCAGAGAAGAGCTCTGCCATGACTCCAAGCAGAGCTGAGCTTTAGTTTCTACTCTAGCTGGGTGTCACCTGCGCCTCTGCTGGGGTTTTCCCTTTGTTAGAGGTAGAGCCTTCTAAACTGGGAAAGCCTTTGACTATGGAGCAATCTCCCAGAGGACACTGAAGCAAGCCATATTTCTGGTTGTGAGAAACTCTATCTGCAAAGACTTCCTGCAGCGACCAAACCCTAGACACTTGGATATTTTCCTATAAAATTGGCACGTGGTGTCCAGCAGAGCCAACTGTAGGCAACAGTAATGCCTGCATTTGTGTCCATAGCTGAAATAATGGTAGAAATACCAGGAATTAGCTTGTACAGCTGTGGGTAAAATCTCACATAACACACAATAATCAGCAGAGCATGAGACCTCGAAGTTTGAGCTTTAAGGAAGCCAGATGCTTCAGACAATGCAGCTGGCTGGACACAGCTGTTCCTTTGCTTAACAAATCCCCTCTGTACTTAGCTGATGTACAGAGATATATAGATGTGCACACTTATTTAATCAAAGATTGCTCTTGTGAATGAATCCCAAAGTGTGGCTTGAGAGTCACCTGTCATCTGCAAAGTTCTCACTGGGCCACTGTTTATCACACTTCATGCACCAATGAGTTCTGCCACTGGCTGCCTCATCACAGATTTCTGGGTTTCCCAAAGCCTTCCTAATCAACTGAAAGGGAAAAACCAACTGCAAATTCAGAATCCAGTGCAATTGCTTCAGTTTTCTTTCTATGGACACTTATTTTTGGAAGGGGTTGGGAGAAGAGTGGATTCGAACAATCACCTATGGAAGTGTGACTGAAGACTGAAGCATGGCAAGGAGGATGCAAAATTGTTCCATTGTTTGAAAATACCAGAGTTGTGAGGGTTTCAGCTAAGTGCACTGCCCAGCATCCTACACTGTCAGCAAACACAACAGCTAGGATAAAAAATAGGAGCATTTTCTGCATGCTTTTGCATGTGCTTCATTCAGTGCTGCCAAGCACTGCAGCTGTCCTATGGAGTGATCAGCATAAAAAGCTAAAATAGCCTACCAGCAATTTGTCACTTCATCAAGTTTTGGCCAATCTATCCCACTTTAGGAACTCTCAATTACAATCAAATCACTTTGGCTGAGGCCAGTCAGCTGCTGTCTTGATTGCTATCCTATAAAACCACACCATGACCCATTGCAAAAGACCTGATCCTTTCCCAGGAACCTCCTTCTGCTTTCTGACCTAAATTTATCTCATAGTCCAGTCTGTACTCATCTCCATTTCTTTGCAAACAGTTGTCTCTCTCTGCTTTTTGTACATACTTCTCTTTCCCCTCACCTCTGCAATATTCCTCCTGAGCCTGTGCTACTATTTTATTTCAAATGTCAAGTTCTTATAGCCTCTTTTCAAATGATAAGCTCTTGATTTCCTACTCCCGTTTCACTCCAAGAGGATCCCTCTGCTGTTGAGGGAAGTATTACAACAGTGAAAACAATTTTAGAGGGCCTTCTAGGCTAGAATCCTATAAAGTTCTATCAGTGATGTGCATCCCTTTGCTGTTGGGGGAAGTATTACGACAGTGAAAACAATTTTAAAGGAATTTCTAGGCTATAATCCTATGAAGTTTTATCAATGATGTGCATCCCTCTGCTGTTGGGGGAAGTATTATAACAGTGAAAGCAAATTTAGAGGGGTTTCTAGGCTACAATCCTATAAAGTTTTACCTATGATGTGCACCCTTCTGCTGTTGGGGAAAATATACATCAGTGAAAGCAGTTTTCCCTTTCACTCAGAGCATCCCTCTGCTGTTGGAGGAAGTATTACAACAGTGAAAGCAATTTTAGAGGAGTTTCTAGGCTAGGACTCTGTTAAGTTTTATCAATGATGTGCATCCCTCTGCTGTTGGAGGAAGTATTACAACAGTGAAAACAATTTTAGAGGAATTTCTAGGCTACAATCCTATAAAGCTTTACCTATGATGTGCATCCCTCTGGTGTTGGGGGAAATATTAGAACAGTGAAAGCAATTTTCCATTTCACTCTAAGAGCATCTCTGTGCTGCTAGGGGAAGTATTACAAGAATGAAAGCAATTTTAGAGGAGTTTCTAGGCTAGAATCCTATAAAGTTTTATCTGTGATGTGCATTTATAACTCAAGGAGAAAAAATCACTTACCACATGTTGGCACATCTTCCTCAGCCGATGAAGTCTGTTCATCTGTTGATGGCTTTTTCTTTCCTAAACCAATGATCTTCGTTATTTTTTTCCCTGTTACTTTAGTCACAGTGCCCTTGGCTTCTGATTTGGAACTTTTTTTCCTCTTGACTATTAAAAAAAGCAAAAGTGTGGTATTTTTTTAGTGTGGTTTAGATCAACCAACAAAAGGAGACAAACCGAATAAAACCAGTAGCTCATGAGAAGCGATGGAAGCCTAATAAAAACACTCAAACCCTGCTTATTACAAAAAGACAAAAGCCAGGTGCTTGACTCCCACCCCTCCCTACCTGCAGGTTTTCTTTGCACTGAGCACCTCTGCAGCTGCCACAGACATACCTTGCTCTTTGCCATTGCACACGGCAGTGATGCCGTTTTCCACAGCACCTTCCCCATCGGAGCTCGGCCTCTCGATCGACAGCTTCTGCAGGGAGCAAAGAGGTTAGTGGCTCTACAGTGCTGGCACCTCTGCCAAACCAAGTGTCACAAGTGAACTTTAAAGTATGGTTGCTACAGAACAAAGTACACATTTCAAGCTCTCACCCAAGACAAACAGAAAATAGCAAAAGATTCCATTTTAGAGGCTTTACAGAAGCACAGAAGCCACCCAACAGGTCTGTATTTGACAGTGGAGTCAAACCAGTGAAGTAACAACTCAACACCTCCTATTACACAATATATTTTTAATGAATTCATACACTCTGAGTGCTGCTGTTTAATAAATCTTTTAAGCAATTGACAGATTTATTAACAGCAGTGTCCAATAAACAGCAATGTCCAATGACATGGACCAGCTAAGGATGATTTTAAAATCATCCCTGAATAAAATAAATAAGAGTAAAAAGAAATAAAATAATTTCTTGAATTCATGCCTCACACACACATTTGCAACTCCAACTCAACCAGAAGAGAGTGCACCCCTACAGAGTGCTTCAATGCTTTCAATGTGTGAAAACAAAAGGGCTTTTGAGAGACTTTTTTAGCACTGGTTACTCTGTAATGGTTGTGCACACGATGAAGCAGCAGGGCAGAGCTTATGGGCAGCACTGTTTTGGTGACCACATTACTCATGGGAGGTGAAGGTATAAGGAGCAGATGGACAGGCAAAAAGAAAGTTTAAGTGAAGATTTGCTGCCTTGTTTTCTGACAGATATCTGAGAAAATCACCACTTTGTGGCACCTTCAGTTATTTTGTGCCGGTGCCTGCAAGCATGCAAAGTCAACAGCTTTGGCCCCGTCAATCCAGGAGATCTGAGCTGTCATGGAACATGCCTTGCCCTTCATTTCCTAGGTGCAAAGCAGTGTAAGGCTACTACCAGTGGAGCCCTTCCACCAGAGGGGCTGGGTATTTTATTAGGAAGTTGGTGGCCAAGCTTTTGTCAGTGGGACTCTCAAGCAGCATCTGCAGAGAGCTCTGCTCACAGAGCAGGAGCTGGCACTGTATTGATCACTCACTGCACAGCTGCTCCCTTTCCTAAGTCATGCTCTCATATCCTGCTGAGTCAAGGCAGCAGAGGCAACCACATACAAACAGCCAAACAGTAATCTGCCAAATAGTGACCTCAGCATGCCCAGAGAGCTCTTCAAGCCCCGGACTGCCTAAAATAAAAGAGCGTCCTTTAAAAGTGGCAGAGGGGAGATTTAGAATGGATGTCAGGAAGAAGTTATTTACAGGGAGGGTGCAGAGACACTGGCAGACAGGGTGCCCGGGGAGGTTCTGGATGTCCCCTCCCTGGCTAGATGAGACCTTGAGCAACATGGTCTAGTGGAAGGTGTCCCTGTCCATGGCAGGGAGTTGGAATGAGATGATCTGTAAGGTGCCTTCCAACCCAAACCACCCTATCAATCTCTGAGTGTCTTCTCACTTGCTGCAGAGCAGTTTCCCTTCTGTGGGTAGGCACACACTGCTGGCAGCAGCCAAGACTGCAACACAAGTTCCTGTGCTCCATGCAACTGTGGAAGCCAGGAAGGCTACAGCTGTAACTGCTCCCTGGCACATTTACATAGGAACCTGCTGATCTGCACTATAAACCAGCTTGCCAGTGGGCAGCAGAAGGTCCCTTGCTGTCTGCATCAGGGAGAAGCAGGTGTTCAGGGTGCATGCATGCCTGGGGTGGTGCAAGCTTAGGAACTGGGAGAAACAAGAATCAAACAGAGCAAAAACACACACGCAAGTAGTGGAATTTTGATGAAGTTAGCCTATCTGTCAACATCTGCTGAATAATTTCTTCCCCTAAATCTGAGCATTTTCCTTTTGCATAGCAGGACTCCTGGCTGGGTAGAGTGTGCACAAAGGCATGAGGCTTCCAGCACTGCCTGGGATCTGAGTCCTCTGGAAACTGCAAAAGGGGTTTTACTGGGATTCTTCAGAAGATGTGTAGCACATCATGGACTGGGGCAGACTCGTAAAGGTCTAATAATGCAGAGAGTGAGAGGAGCATGGCCAGCAGTGATAACCACCCCAAGGCTGAGTTTTGTTTTGTAGCAACTGCTGAAATTGAATGAGGTACAGAGTGAGATCCCAAGTAATTCCTACAGCTCCAGGTGTAGGTGAATGGGAAAACAAAGCCTTCTCTTTGCCCCTCTCCACCCACCCCACACTGCACTTTCCCCTTTTGCCCCCAAACCCAGAGCACCTGGGTTCTGTTGGAGTCTCCTCCCACTCCAGGTGTGGCCACTTGGCCCTCCCTGCCCACTCCCCTTTATAATCAGCCCCAGGAGAGGCAGAAGCCCCAAGTTTGCCCAACTGGGCAGAGGGATCCTCCTCCTGTTACCACAGGTAAGTCCCCACGGTGTGCACTGGGTGTATGGGAGTGGATTCCAAAAGGCCGGGGGGCCTGGTGGCCCCCCGGTTAGCTAGGGACAAACTCAAACTCAACCTTAATGATAGCTGTGATACTGCTCACGGGTGTTGGCTGGGCCTTCTTGCTTGGGCTGGGCTCCTCTCTGCTTAGCTGCTTCTTTTTGGTCACTTAGGATGAGCTTCAGCACAGTGAAGCTATTGAGGCTCTGTGCTGATGTTCATAGAATATGATAAAGCTCTACCAAAGCAGAGAAGGTCTTCTGCAGTGCTGGCTGGAGCTCAGGAATGCTGTAGTTTCAACAGGTACTTTCTTTTGGCTTTGGAGCAACGTGGAGCCCCCTGACTTTCTCCTTGAGACCTCATCCAAGTGTGGCTCTCCTGAACCATGGGAGACGAAGGCTCACAGGAGGGACAAACCTACCCAGGTTGGTATTGTGAGGTATGAACGTTGACCACACAGGGTCATTCTGTGCTCCACAACTTCCCTGGGAATGTTCAAGGTCAGGCTGGATGGGGCCTTGAGTAACCTGTTCTCGTGGGAGGCATTCCTGCCTGTAGTAGGGGGTTTGGAACTGGATGAGCTTTGAGTTCCCTTCCAACCTAAACCATTCTATAAAACTTTTGTATAACCTTTAGCACTTCTTCCCTAAGAGTCACATCCCTGCCTGAACTTGCCCTTGATAGAGGGTGTCTCTGTATCATGGTATGGGTTATCAAGCCTGCTTGGTCTGCATGCAGCCTTCTAAATGGCTAAAGAGAAGCTGCTCCCAGACACAAAGCAGTCTGCTGGCTGTTTGGGACCAAAGGAACAGACAAGGCTTCACCGTGCAGGATATGTGCACATACCCAAACAAACAAATCCAACACAGGGACTAAATCAGCAGCACAAGTCAGCAGGTATTTGCAACCAGTGTCTAGGAATTTTGCATGCACCATTTGGATAACTTTACCTTTTCCAGCTCTGTTTTGTGTACTGGAGAACTGGACAAGGGCCCATCGGAGTCTACAGCTCCCGTGCAGTTGCTGCACACATCTTTTATCACCTTAGGAGACAAGGCAAAATTTATCAATCATTCACAATCTACAAATCAGAATTATAAATGCATGCATGGGAAGGAGAATCACACAGACATTTATAAGGCAGGCAGGCAGGTGTCAGGCAGGCTGCCACTACACTGACTTCTCTATACTGCCTCCCTAAATCATTTCACATGCAGCCTGGAGGAGACAGGATGTCTAGAAGTGGAAGGGTTCAGTTTCTAGGCAAGCTAAGCTCCAAGGCTCTCCTGAGCAAAGGAAGAGGCAGTGCTGCTGACTTCTATGGGTGAGTTTTGCAACATGAACTCAGCTGACACCACCAAAGTAATTTCATTACAGTGATGAAAAAAGTGAATTAAATCCAAGGTCCTGCAATTCAAAGGACAAGAGTTTTGCACAGCACACTGCCCAGCTGCTCCTTATTTTTTTGCTGTTGGAGAAGTGTTGATCAACTTGCAGTTAATTCTGCACAGTGGCATTGTGTTGCACTTTTTTGTGTGACACTTGCACAGTGACATAAAGGCCAGAGCACTTGCAAAGGTGTTTGTAGGCATGGGAATGGCATTGCCTGCTTTCAAAGGGTTAAAGAAAAACCCAGAACCTGGAACTCACTGAGAGTTTGATAGACTATGAAGAGCTTACAAACCTGAAACTGCATAAATGTATAAATACCTGTGCAGTCTTTACTCCCCATAGGTATAATTCAGTCTTTTATCTCTTGTGAGGTTACCACTAGCCCATCACCAGCCTGAAATTGATTGTGTTGATGAGAACAGGTCCTGGTTCTGAACCCAGACTCGTGTCAAGGAGATGCAGAGCTCTACACATCTGATTACAGCCACAGAAGGATGGCAGAGCCAAGCCAGCTGTGAAGTAAAGGCATTCTGCTCTGCTGGGAGCAGTACCACTAGACATGTAAACTTCCCCCTGGACATGCACATGGATGTGTTTACATATCCAGCTCCCCTCTTTACACTGTTTACAACAGGCCCAGCTGGCAGAACAGAGGATCTGGCCTGAGGACTCCCAGTTCCAGGGAAAACAGCAATTAAGTCCTGTCAGGATCCAGACCTCTTTCAAGAGGAAGAAAAGTACCACAACAAACAATGTCCACTTACTTTTGAACTGAACAATTTTGATGTGGAAACTATCAGAGAGCTAAGGAAGGCACCAAACAGTCCTTGCAGAGAGCACTGAGGTTCCCTTGAAAGGTATATTTGTGGGCTTACAAAGAGCCTACAGCTCATCACATCAGCACTCACAGGCACTATACGCCATAAAGACAGAAAAAGAACTAACCCCATTTTACAGATGGAGAACTCATAAGCAAAAGAAAAGATTAAATCACTTACACAAAAAAAAGACCAAAAAACCAACCAACCAACCAAAACAAACAAACAAACAAAAAACCAAAAAAAAAACCCAAAACAAAAAAAACCTGTGAAGAAGGGCAGTGAACCTACACCTTTATTTCTGGGATTTTAAAACACTTCAGCACCCTTTCCTTACTCTGAACTTGCCTGCATCTTCTCCCAGAAACACAGGCTCAGTATTTCATAAAAACCACAGAAAGTGCATAAATGTACATGCAGGTTGGCAAAGCCCCTCAGGATCACCAAGTCTGACCAATATCCCTACTCTACAAGGTGCACCCTAAACCACATCCCCAAGCACCACATTCAAATGATTTTTAAACATATCCAGGCTGGGTGACTCCACCACCTTCCTGGGCAGTCCATTCCAGTGCCTGACCACTCTTTCTGGGGAAAAAGTTTTTCCTAACGTCCAGTCTAAATGTACCCAGTGGCAGCTCCAGGCCATTCTCTCTTGTTCTATCACTAATGATCCGTGAGAACAGACCAACACCAACCTCTCCACAACCCCCTTTCAGGTAGCTGTAGGCAGCGGTGAGCTCTCCCCTCAGCCTCCTCTTTTTCACACTAAACTTCCTCAGCTCCCTCAGTCACTCCTCACCAGATTTATTCTCCAGGCCTTTCACAGCTTCCTTGCCCTCCTCTGCACTGGCTCCAGCACCTCCACATCCCTCTGGTATTGAGGTGCCCAAAACTGAATATAGCCTTCGAGGTGTGGCCTCACCAGAGCCGAGTACGTGGGGACAATCACCTCCTTGCTCCTGCTGGACACAGCATTTCTGACACAAGCCAGAATACTTTGGCTTTCACCTGAGCACACTGCTGGCTCATATTCAGTTGATTGTCAATTAGATTTCATAGCATTTAGTGTCTTTGGTAAAATAAAATTTAGATCTATCTGTTGCAAAGGATTTGCACCTCAGAGTTGAATGCAGCCTTAAATTCCATTAAGATCATCAGATTTATTTTCTTGAATGTGTGTTGTTTTATTTTCAATTGCTAGTCCTCAGCACTGGTATAAATACACTGCTGTCTTCTTCCTTTGAGCAATGTGACCATGCAGTTTCTGGGAACAGTCACTTCTGTCTCTTGCATGACCCTGAGTCAATGGCTCATGTTTTCAGCATCTGCTCACACCACACAGTTAGTTAATTTTGGCAAAGGCAGACAGTAATGGGAGTTACAGACAGAACAGAGGGAAATGATTTGGCAGCACTGCCTGCAGAGTATGTGCAAAGTCATGCACTCCAGTAAATCCGGTTCTTATCATACCTCACATATGGAAGGCGAAGTTAAAGTGTTTAATTGGGCTGTAATTAAATTTTGATTACAAGCTGTGACACACTGTCAAATGGGAGTTTGTGTCAAGATCTGAAGTAAATGCATATTCAAGGCTCCAACACTTCATCTGGGTTGAAGGGGTTCAGTGGCAAAGCCTTGTTCATCACCTTCCATGTGCAACTTGATGGTGTGCGATGTGCAGCAGCAGCTCACCAGCCTGAAATGCCTTCCATATAGAATGCCTGCCTGGATGCACTCTCTATAATTATGTTTGCAGACAGCTGCCATTAGAAATGTGGTTTTCACATGCT
Organism: Eubucco bourcierii; assembly: GCA_013396675.1. NCBI lineage: Eukaryota > Metazoa > Chordata > Aves > Piciformes > Ramphastidae > Eubucco > Eubucco bourcierii. Next base: position 110,341 of record VWZE01023924.1, on the reverse strand, counting down.
TATAGCTCTAACTCAACATTTTGAGGATAAAACATTCCACCAGTGCTGCCAGCTTGCATAATTTCAATCACAAGATTTGGAGTTCTCATTGATTCCCCCACCCCCCTGCCTCTGTTCCATCTCCTGGAATCACCTGAAAAGATTTCTATTTGTCTGATTGTCAGAGAGAGTGGGGAAAGGAGATCAGCAAATTTCTATCCATTTCAATGAAATGTGTGAAAATACAAAATACTTCCATGGCTCCAAAAGCAACAATCAATTAAAAGGAATCCCCAACTGTGTTAATGAAGTGGCTTTACCTGGAAGCTTGGTGCATACTCCATGGCTAGTTGGGAGTTTTGTCACACATTAGAAAAAGGAAATGATTCTTTTTTTTTTTTTTTCCTCATCACAAATGCCTTTGTACATTACACACACACAGGGTGACCTGGCAGGAAAATCAAGCTGAAATCATAAGCAGACTATGTGTTCAGATATTAGAGACATAGGAGCAAATGTAATCAGAAAACTGCAGGTCTGTCATTTCTTTGGACAGCCTCAAAAGTAAATACATGGAAATTAATCTTGTGTTATTCCATGGCAAGGATGTTAAATACCACAATTAGCACTGCAATGTTACAATTAGCAGACTTTAGAACGGCCTCTTTCAAATGCAGACCTAGAAGGCTTGTGCAGCCTGAGCCATATGCTTATTCCTTATTTGTCTTATAGAAATAAAGTCTTGAATCCCTAGCTGGATCCACACCAGTGTCTCACACTGAGTGCAGTGACAGGAGGGACAAAAGTGAAATAGTTGCAGGCAGAAAGCTGGGAAGATTCCCTGCTCCAAGCCATTGACAATTCCACAAGTCAGTGGAATTTCTGACATGTCTGGTGAATTCTATCCTTTGAAACTGTTTTACTACAGAAGCACTAACAGTGACTATAAAACCCCCATATCTGCACTCAGCTACAAACATCTGTCATTCTTGTATCTTATTTTAAATTACACCTTAGGACTGGAGGCAAAATACTTGCCCTACACTTAACTCTTCCTAAATGCAAAGGCAGAAGCAGCAGATCAGATTTTTCCAGCTCCCTTCAAAGATGCAGGCTTCAGATGAAAAGATCAAGCATTGCTGTTTGTCTGGAGATGGGCTTCTGGCAGACTAGCAGCCAAGCCTATCTTTAGAGCCTGTATGTCCCCTTAGCAATACTTTTCTGAATGTTCAACCAAGACAACCCTTCTATCATTTCTCCTGCATTACTACCATTCAAAACCCACCTGGATGCCTTCCTGTGTGATCTGGTCTAGGTGATCCTGCTTTGGCAGGGGGGTTGGACTGGATGAGCTTTGGAGGTCCCTTCCAGCCCCTGATATTCTGTGATTCTGTGCTATGTGGCCACTGGACTGGGCAGGGCCCAGGGAAGGAAGTGCTGGGTGACTGGGGAGGGCAGCTGGAGGCACTGCTGCAAGGGCAGAGATACCCTGTGCAAAGGGACACACATCCCCAGCCCAGGCACTGCAGAAATGCAGATCATACTTCAGGCTGCAAATTTGAGCTAGGTATGACTTAAATGATTTTCCATGCAAAGCTGTGAGTAGGAGACAGGAGAAACATTATCCAGTAATGAAAGTAGAAGATCGAGCCTCAGTCTTCCTGCATTCTGCTCCAAGATCCTGCTACATTTGTATTGGTGGTTTTAGCCAGGAACCTAAAGAAAGCTCATCTCTGAGGAAGCAGGCAAGAAGGATGTTTGTGGTCCTGGATATGCCTGGGGGGTTGTTTTATAAGACTGTACATATGCATCCAGTTTGTTTAAGTCACAAGTTGTTTGCCATGATGCCAGTCACACACACTCTGGTTCACAGCCAAGCCAGAGTCTTCTGGCTCTTACCCTGGCAGCAGTCCTTCAGGTTGGTCAGAGCTCACACACACACCTCAGTCCATCATTTCTCCAGGTTAGAACCTCAACAGCTCTAATGCAAACACACTGACCTTGTGATCTGAATGCAGGTACTGAAAACCATCTCTTTGAGACAACAGAAGTCTACATCCTGAGAGGTCTCATTTGGTTTGCAAAGCCTTCACTGCTGGTGATGATGTGCAGAGGAGAAAGAACCCAGCCTGACTGTCCTGGGGCACGGCACCTTCTTGACATTTCTTATAAACTAAGCAGTGCTCTCTGGCAATCACTTGCACTGAGTTAGCATCCCCAAACTCTTGCTTCCAGTCAGTTTGAAGGCATGGTGGTTCAGACTCTATTCAGCTACAGAATGGAGATAAAAACCTCTTTGGGGAAAATGACCCAAGCCAACGAAGCAATGCCTGAAGTGTTTTGAGATCTCCAGCTGCAAATTCCCATAGAAAGTAAAATCAACCCCACAATGTTTACAGTTACAAGCTCACTTCTATGTTGATTTAAACTGGTAAAAGAAGAGCTCTGTCAGTAATTTCTTTTTCAATAAAAGTTAGTCCACATTAAGACCAAAGCCCAGAAGTTCCTTGACTCCCCTCACTAAGCTCAGGGCAGTGAAAAAAAAAGAAGGAAAAACTATATTGTCAAAGGCTTTTACAAGAGACAACATACAGACACAGACAGGGTAGGACAAGAGCCCTAACAAGGAGCATTGCAGGGTCTTTGGATGACTGGATGCAGTCACAACCATGCTTTACTGCTTTCTTCAGGGCAAAAAAAAAATCTCTCTTCCTGCAACAAGTTCAAAAGTGTCTGAACGTTGTCAACATGACAGATGCAGAAATGTCTGCTTATGCCTGCAAGGTTCACTGCTCCTCTGCAGGCCCTTGGCTGAAGATATTGCTTCAGAACAGCTGCACACTGTAAAAGGGAGCAAAGTTAACAAAGGGTGCCTGATGTTAGGGAATCACAAAATCACAGAACTTTAGAGGTTGGAAGGGACCTCCAGAGAGCATTGCATCCAACCTCCCTGCCAAGACAGGATCATCCAGGGTAACCCACACAGGTGGGTTTTCAAAGTCTTCAGAGAAGGAGACTCCACAACCTCTCTGAGAAGCCTGCTCCAGGGCTCTGTCACCCTCGCTGCAAAGAAGTTTCTCCTCCTGTTAAGCTGAAACCTTCGCTGTTGTGGTTTGCATCTTTTGCTCCTTGGCTTATTGCTGCTGACCAGTGAAAAGAGCTTGGCCCCAGTCACTTGACCCCCACCCCTCAGATATTTATAGACATTGATCAGATCTCCTCTCCAGACTAAACAGTTCCAGGTTTCTCAGGTTTCTCTTCGTAGGGGAGATGCTCAAGTCCCCCAGTCATCCTCATGGCTCTCTGCTGGACTCTCTCCAGCAGGTCCCTGTCTCTCCTGAACTGGGAGCCCAAAATTGGGCACAATATTCCAGGTGTGATCTCAGCAGGGCAGAGTAGAGGGGGAGAAGAACCTCCTTAGACCTGCTGGACACACTTTTCCTGAAGGGAAGAATCAAAAGCAAGGCTACCACTCCATGATTACCTCTCATGCATGAGCAGTTTCCAATAATTTTTGCAGGAGGTAATGCTAAAAAGAAGGTCTTGGGACCAAACACCACAACCATTGCCTTCTACAAGAAGCTACTCCAGAACATAAGTTCTTTGGCATTCCTGTATTTTTCCCTTTACAGTGTCCTAGTCTGAAGGTCCTGCACACAGAAGACATTTATCTGTATGGAGCCACTAAACAAGCATCCTCTTGTTGTGTCATGTTCTTAGCAGTCCTTTTATTTTCAACATAGCATTTCCGAGGGCTGCCTACAGCTAAGTGTATTCCACCACTGTCTTGGATGTGCTGAGACAAACACATACCTGTAAGGCCTTGCTTGACCACAAATGCACAGCAGCACACACAGATGCTCCTATACTCAGGCATGCATGGAAAAAAGCTCCTTTCTGGCTCAGAGTGTGTAACTGCACACATTTTTTCATGTACATTTTTGTGGGAATGTTTCAGGACTCAGCTCTGGAAAAATTCCATCACTTTATGTTGCTCACCATATTACTGTTATGAGCTCAGCTCTAGGTTGAAGTTGTACCAGTTCTGCCCCTTGCTCTGAGAGCCTGACAGGCTCTTGGGTGACATCAGCTATCTTTTTTTTTTTTCATCAAACATTTGTTAGCTGTTGAAACTGAAACTCCCTTTGTGGTTTCCAGTCTAGACTTCAGTTTGCATTAGGTTTATCAGCTGAGGGTTTTGGTGTCACCTTTACAAGTACAGTGCATTTGCTTCACACTTATCTTCCAATAGAGATTTTGAGTGTATTTACTTAAGTAAAATTATTTTATATTGATTACAGCTGACTTTGAAAAAAAAAAAAAAAAAAGCCATCTGGTTCAGCCTTCATGGGAAATTCTGGCCTCTACAGTCCTTTTGAGTTTTTCATGGGAAATTCTGGCCTCTACAGCCCTTTTGAGCTTTTCATAGGAAAGTGTGGCCTCTACAGCCCTTTTGAGCTTTTCATGGGAAAGTCTGGCCTCTACAGCCCTTTTGAGTTTTTCATAGGAAAGTCTGGCCTCTACAGCCCTTCAGGGGGCCTTTTCAGGCTCAAAGAGTTAAACTTGGACCCTTAGATATAAATTCAGGAGAACCTACTGTTTCTGGGAGATAACCTGGCTCCAGTAGCACAAATTAGAGCAGATAATGCATCTCAAGATTTAAAAATCAGGAGAGGAAGTCAGGAGAAAGTGTAGGAACTTCCACCACAAAGCCACACAGTGTTTTCCGCAGCTCATTCCAAGGAAGGCTTGAATGAGAAAAACTAATTATGTTAATAACAATAATTAAAAATCCCTTGGCATTTGCTACCTTTAAAAGAACAAAAAAACAGTCCCTTTTTTTTCCTCACAAAGCTTTGCTTCCTGAAAATGCTGGAGCTGTTGCAAGAGCTGCAGAGGCCATTTTTGGTTAGCTGTTGGACAGGCAGTTTGTGGTGCACAGAACTTGGAAGCCGAGCACACAGTAGTGCTGCCATGTGCTTGGGAGAGTTTTTATTAATAGAGAGCTTTGCAGCATCAAGGAACTAAATCAAGTGCTGTCAGCCTGTCTCCAAATGCTTTGCAGATAACATAACTTTGTTAACATGCAACTGCACAAAATCTATTTTTTTTTTTTCCTAACATAGCAGGAATGCATTTGGGATATGGAAAAAATCCAGGGCTGCTCTGACTGCCTGTGTGGGGAATGCTTTGTGTGCAATTTAGGAACAAAAAGAAAACAGTTTTATTTTTTATGGAAGAAAGTTTGATAAATTCCAATGAAATCAACATTACTGAACCCAAGTTTAGAACAACACAGGAAATAATGGTGCAGTTCCAATGGATCACAGGATCACAGGATGTTAGGGGCTGGAAGAGACCCAAAGAGATCATCCTGTCCAACTCCTCCGCCACAGCAGGACCATACAACCTAGCTCAGGTCACACAGGAACACATCCAGACAGGCCTTGAAAGGCTCCAGAGAAGGACACTCCACAACCTCTCTGGGTAGCCTGTGCCAGTGCACTGGAACCCTTACAGTAAAAAAGTTCTTCCTCATGTTGAGGTGGAACTCCCTTTGCTGTATTTTATATCCATTACCCTTTGTACTATCAGAGGGTGCAACTGAGAAGAGTTTGTCCTTTCCCTCTTGACACCCAGCCCTCAAATTTTTATAAACATTGGTTAAATCCCCTCTCGCTCTTCTCTTCTCCAGACCAAGCAGCCCCAGGTCCCTCAGCCTCTCCTCATCAGGCAGTGCTCCAGTCCCCTCATCATCCTCGTAGACCTTCACTGGACTAGGGCTGTAAGTAGTGCTGTCATTCACTACTGTGTTCCCTATGATGTACAGGAAACACAGCAGTGAATAACAGCACTACTTATTTTATGGCCCTTTTACCCTGCTATATTTGGCTGGTGCCAAGCTAATGCAAATCATCTCCTAATGACATTACTATCATAGGAAGACCCCATCCAGAGCAACACTACAAGCTAAGAATTACACACACACCACCAAAGTCATTGGATCATCTTGGTAGTCCTAATGTTCTAATTACAGCACAGCTTCCCTGGAGAATCATAGAATGGTAAGGTTGGAAGGGACCTCAAGGATCATCCAGTTCCAACCCCCTGCCATAGGCAGGGACATCTCCCACTAGCACAGCTCACTCAAGGCCTCCTCCAACCTGGCCTTGAACACCTCCAGGGAGGGAGCAGCTACAACCTCCCTGGGCAGCCTATGCCAGTGCCTCACCACCCTCACTGCAAACAACTTCCTACTAACACCCAGTCAAAATCTCCCCTCTGCCAGTTCAAACCCATTGCCCCTTGTCCTGTCATTGCAAAACCTTGTCAATAGTCCCTCCCCAGCCTTCCTGTAGCCCCCTTTAAATACTGGAAGGCTACTCTAAGGTCTCCTTGAAGAACATGGCTGATGAATTTCTTTTCATCCCAATCAGTGGTTTTGAATTTCCAGGTGAGTCAGTGGGACACTTGGATGGTTCTCCATTTTAAAACTCCAACCACGCTGCTGATGTTAGAAGCAGCCTAACAACTCCATGGCTGTGATTGGTTTCTGTGATGAGGACAACAGACATTTTCTGAACTAAGATACAAACTCAGAGCCAAAACCAAGCCCCCCCAAAAAGTGCATTCAAATATTGCAAACTAGGAAACCACAGATTAATTTGCCATTGAGCAAATTAGCCCACAGCAAAACTCATACCTCTTCAGCTGCATCTTATGTCTCTCACTTGTGCATCAAAACTATCTGCCATCAGGACATTCCTTTGTCTTTAATTGAATTGTATTTGGGGAAAGCAGAGTTTGTTCTTAGAAAAGCTAGCACCATATAAGGTTAGATCAGATCACTGCCTGGAGAAGGCCCTAATGAGTCTTAGGCATTCAGACCTTTACATGCATTGAAAAGGCTGGATTTTGAGGTCTTTTAAAACAAGCTACTCACACTGCAGTGACAGTTTCCCACACTGCTTCACGGACCTCCACATGTGAGACTGACAAAGTCCAACATAAATACTTAGTAATCTGGTTAGGATCTACAACTGCAGCCCTTGGCTTGAGATTTTCTACATTAGCAGACACCAAACAGAAAGGAGTGGAACATGAAAATAATCCCTCTTGCAGAAGTCTACATTCCCAGAACAAACCATAACAGATGATACACTGCTAAACCAGGATTAACAAACTCAGATCAACTTCAGGAAGCTGAAGGATTTTCTCTCCATCCAGAGCAGCTCAAATAGGTAACTCCTCAGAGATCTTTCTGTTTAGAAAACTGGCTGTGGTGATGGCATCACAATTTCTGCAGGGTAACCTATGGCAGTTGTGCATGTACACAGCTCCCAAAAGCAGCCTGGGAGCCAGCCCCCTCCAACTTAGGGAATCTGAACCCTCAGCTGACTATCAACATGCCCCAACCACCAAGACATTCTGGAAGAAGAGCTGAAGAAGCAAGTGAGCAGGCAATGGAAGCACTTTGTGTGTGGAAAAGCTCCTGGCCAGAAATGCCCCCTTACCTTTAGCCACTGTTCTGCCTGCTCTTTGCTCTGCACTGCCAGAACCAGGGCATCTGCTCCTTGGTGGGAGATTTTCAGCTCGTGCTTCTTCTTTTTGCTGTCTTTGGGAATGTATGTGATACTGCAGTCATTCAGGAGCAGTTCCATCTGAGGCTGCTGGTCCTTGGAACTTTTGTAACACTAAATAAACATAGGACAAGTCAATAGTTACACATCACCTTCCTGAACCTTGGGGCAAAGCTGCTTTTATATAGAAACACAGCCCTTGCTCACACACCACACAGTGCAGCCAAGAGTAACCTTGCATTTCTCCTGCACCTCCTCTCTGTGAATCAAAATCACTTTCAGATTGACATTAAGAGACATCTTTCACTGCAGGACAGGTACAACACACGGAGAGCATTGAGATTCTCTGCATTAGCCTTATGACTCAACCCTGACCTCAACCAGGTAGGAAGAGGGTGATTTAGGGTACCTCTTCAAATGTAGCAGCAGATTAGACAGGGACAGTTCATCACTTAACAGCCCAGATGTTTACCCTGCTCTTCAGCAACAGCCAACATATCAAGACACTGGCACATGCCTCACTCAACTCTTCTTTTAATTTATGATGATGATGATAATGATGATAATAATGATGATGATTATAATAATGATGATAATAGTAAATATAGTAATAGTAGTAATAATAATATGAAGAAAAGAAGAAAAAAGAAGAAAGAAGAAAAAATAATAAGAGAAGAAAAAAGAAGAAAGAAAAAAGAAGAAAGAAGAAAAAAGAAGAAAGAAGAAGAAAAAAGAATAAGAAAAGAGAAGAAAAAAAGAGAAAAAAGAATAGAAGAAAAAAGAAGAGGAAAGAAAAAAAAAAGAATAGAAGAAAAATAAGAAGAGAAGACACAAGAAAGAAGAAAAAAGAATAGAAGGAAAAAGAAGAGGAAAGAAGAGAAGAAAAAAGAAAGAAGAAAAAAGAATAAGAAGAGAAGAAAAAGAAAGAATAGGAGGAAAGAAGGGAAGAAAAAAGACTAGAAGGAAAAAGAAGAGGAAAGAAGAGAAGAAAAAAGACTAGAAGGAAAAAGAAGAGGAAAGAAGAGAAGAAAGAAGAAGAAAAAAGAATAAGAAGAGAAGAAAAAGAATAGAAGGAAAAAGAAGAGGAAAGAAGAGAAGAAAAAAGAAAGAAGAAAAAAGAATGGAAGAAGAAGAAAAGAAGAAGCAGCAGAAAAGAAGAAGAAGAAAAATGAAGAAGTAGTCATCATTGTGAAAGCGGGCAAAATCCCATTTTTTCAGCTAGTAAGTTTAAGAGTTACTGCAACAAAACCCCAAACAACTAAATCCTCAACTCCATCTTAGTTTACTGTGTAAGATTACTCTGGCTAAAACTGCACACTGACCAAACTGTTTTCCCCTCATTAGGAAATGCTGTCAGTGAGTAGGCATTTTGTAATGACCATCTCCGTGCCTCAATTGGTGATCTAAAGGTGAAAGGTTCCAGGTTACATCACTTGTCCTGCAGAACCACTCCCTATTCCCACCTTCTACCAGATCAGTACAGCCAAGGTTCCTGAAGCTGTCCTAGTGCCAGAGGACAACACCATGTTTAACTGTTTATGAATGTCCAGTTGGTTTGTATACTCATGTAAATTGAGCTTTCCCTCATACAAAGGAAGGGTAAAAAGGTAGCCCATAATAAAGAGGTGTCTGATGATGAGGCTAATTAGCAGATGGCCAAAGAAAAGAGAGCATAAATGTTAACAGAAAAACCCCATGGGCTTTTCCATGTCTGCAGCACCATTCCTGTCAGGCACACAGCAGCTGTTAAAGTATCTTATAAACACTACAACTTAGGCTGAGCAAACACAGTCACTCTCAACCAGCCTCTGCACGTCACTCATAATCCTTCCCTCTCCAAAGCCCATTAACTCAAAGTTTCTTTAGCTTGGTCAGAGATTTTGGGTTTGTAACATTGTAAAATGACTTGAATGACTGAAAACATACAACACTGGTCACTTTAAAAGGCAATAAACAGCATATAATCCCTTTTATATTAATTTAAATATTTTACTTATAATGCTGCATTACTAACCCTGAAGTATGTCTATGTTAAAGGACTGGAAGTGAAAGATGATTCCCCTACTAGAAGTTATCTCTAATGTCTAATTCTAATTAAAATATTTTGGTTTTCTGATGACAGCTGCATTTATAACACAAGCAGCTGCTAATCCCTAAGAACATATATTTGTTTTACTTGCATATCTCATAAGTTAAATGTCTAAACCTCCCTTCAAACAATAAACCAATCTTGTGTAGCTGGTTGTTAAGACTCCCATTGTGATTTTTATTTTCTTAATCCCCATTACAGAATTACTGAAAGACAATCCCCAGGAAGAAAAGAAAAAAAAAAAAGAACAAAACTTTTTCAGACCACACATGTGGCTAAAGGAAATGAAAACAGAAAAAAAAATAACATATTTCTATAGAGAGCAACAGACATAATTGTAGGAGAAATATGGTGTGACTTCAGAGAAAAATCTGTTTCTTTCCCTCTTGCTTTTCTTCACGGTTGTTGCCAGAGAGTCCTGAAATTTGATATGATGCTGATTTAGGGTGATAAAAATGCAGTCCAAGTACAATGGCATTCCAACAATATACTGAAAACAGACTCGGAATCAACATTCTGATCAACATTTAAATAGATGATACAGATATTAAAACCTCACTAACCACTGAAAAGTAGCAAATTAATTCCAGCTATATTTTCAGAAATCTCTTCCTGCTATTTCATACCCTCTTTATTTCTTTCCCTCTATTTCATACCCTCTCATTTCTTTTCCCTCTTATTACATATCCTCTTATTTCTCTTCCTGCTGTTTCATACCCTCTTATTTCTCTTCCATCTTATTTCATATCCTCTTCTTTCTCTTCCCTCTATTTCATATCCTTTTATTTCTCTTCCCTCTATTTCATATCCTTTTATTTCTCTTCCCTCTATTTCATATCCTTTTATTTCTCTTCCCTCTATTTCATATCCTCTTATTTCTTTTCCTGGTATTTCAAATCCCCTTATTTCTTTTCTTGCTATTTCATATCCCCTTAGTTCCTACAGCACCATAGGCACAGATGCACTTGGGAAAGTGAGCACACCTTAGCTGCACTGTACCAGTGTGGAATAATAAAAACCAGAAAATGTTCTACACCCTGTCAATCAACTTTTAACGTTAGAGACAGTGCAGCAATTATTAGTTATAGAATTAGTTACAACTATGGGGAGCACCAGAGTGTGAGGCAAGGAGTGCCCAAGCTCCCAAGGTGCTTCCAAGGTGTTTCTGTAAGCACCAGCTCACTTACAGTGACACAAGAATCTGTGTTTGCCTCAATTAGGCTCTTTGCAGAAAATAAAAAGGCATCTATGAGCAGATAATTTACTTAACTGGTGCCTCCAATCAGAAACATAACAGATTTGCTTACAGAACAAATACATCCACTTGTTTCTCTCCTCTCTATACTGCAGCTGTGCATCCTGTGAATGCTGCATCTGTACTTGCTGCAGAACAGATGGCAAAGGTTTAGTTTAAAGTGCACACATTACCCCTGCATCTGCTGCCAAGGCAGAGCTCAACCTAACAAGGGACTTTTCTCTCCGGCAGTCTGATCCAGCAGCTCATACACAAAGCTCCCTAAGAGAGGTGTGGTTTTGTTTTGGTTTGGGTTTTTTTTTGTCCACAGGGAATGAAAGATTAGATTTACAGTTTTAGCAATTATTTTTTTGTTCCCCAAATGAAATCTGTTAGATGATAATAGGGTAGGTTTTCTCTCCGATATCAGGGAACTGCCTGGGTTTAAGGCTAAGTGCATTAAAAGCCAAAGTTCAAAGTGGCTCAACCATACACTTGTAATTGCTGTGCTTTTCTGCTTCTTGGGTAAGTCACCAACTAACTCTGGTGAAGGTTACTGTAGACTTGGCCACTGTTTGCAGAAAACCCCCAAACTCCTATAAAATTAAAGATATCACCAGTAAGGGCCAAAGAAGAGAAAAGGAGAATTTACCAGGAGTTTATTCTCTTTGATAACACACAGTAGCTTGGTCCATTGCCCAAATCTTTTCTTCCGAAGAAGGAAGGCACAGATTTTGGCATCCTTCACCAGGTCCATAGAGGCCTCCTCAGAAGGCCACTGATGTCTCATTTTTTTCCCCTTTCCATCCTCCTCCTCTTCATCGTAGGATTCGTACGAGCTGCTCATCGCGTCCGAGTCGTAATCTTTGGGAAGAGTATCCAAGGAGCAGGTTACAACAGGCAGCCACCGAGCCCCCTGGAATAACTGCAAATCTCAGCAGGGCTCGTTTTAACTAAAAGCTTTTGGAAACCAGCCAGGACCAAATCACTGTTTCAGTGCTTAGGAGCATCACTTTATCAGCTTAATTGAATTGATGATGCTGTCCCACTAGGAAACTTTACAGAAGACTCCTGACACCTTGGGAGCTTTCACTGAAAGAATGAACTGGGAATACAGGAAGGACATGGAAGTGTTGGAGTGGGTCCAGAGGAGGCCACCAAGATGATCATAGGGCTGCAGCAGCTCTGCTATGAGAACAGGCTGAGAGAGTTGGGGTTCTTCAGCCTGCAGAAGAGAAGACCTCCAGGATACCTTAGAGTAGCCTTCCAGTATCTGAAGGGGGCTACAGGAAGGCTGGGGAGGGACTATTGACAAGGTCTTGTAATGACAGGACAAGGGGCAGTGGGTTTGAACTGGCAGAGGGGAGATTTAGACTGGATGTTAGGAGGAAGTTGTTTGCAGTGAGGGTGGTGAGACACTGGCACAGGCTGCCCAGGGAGGTTGTGGCTGCTCCCTCCCTGGAGGTGTTAAAGGCCAGGTTGGATGAGGTCTTGAGTGACCTGTACTAGTGGGAGGTGTCCCTGCCTATGGCAGGGAGTTGGAACTAGATGATCCTTGAGGTCCCTTCCAAACTTCCCATTCTATGATTCCATGATTCTATGATACACAGGTAGGGTTTTGTTATCTTCAAGATGTAATTCATCTTTTGTCTGTGATAAGCATTTGAACATGAGGCAATGGGGTTTGTACTAGACAAGTAGACACAAAAATATCATCAAGTGGATGGTTCTTAGCTCTGGAGTCTATGCCCCCACCACACTGGTGGTTCAAAGCTGTCCAAAAGACCAGTGGCAGAGTTGGACCCTCTGTCTCCAAGGCAGCTGAAACATGTTTATATGCATCCAGCTTGGTTTCCAGATTTAGATTCCTTTAAAAGGACGCTGGCTTGTCCACACCTAGACAGTTCTGTGAGCCAAATCAATACATGGTCAGTGAGGATAAGCAGAGCTGGCCCCAGATGGTCAAAGCATTCTTATGGCATGTGACCAGAGCACCACTAGACAGGCAACTGCAAACACATAAAAAGCTGATGGATGCTGCAATTGCCAACTGCTCAGAAATTGCTCTAGAACTCTGTTACTCACTAGAAGTGATGTACTCGGGAGCCTTCCCAGGACTGAGTGGCACTGCCTCTTCATAATAGCCTTCAGGAAGGGAAGATGTTGGCAGTGGTGGAGGCCCATTGTCTGGTGGCTAAGAAACAAGAAAAAGTGATTAAAGACCAATCAGATGAGACATCAAACAGGTCAGAACACTTGCTCATGATCAATGCTAACCTTACCAGGCTGTGGCCTGCTCTTGTGATTGTTTCTTATGTTAACCATCTCTAAAGGCAAGGCTCTGGAGGGGTGCTTCGGAATCCTTTGAATGTGTTCTTCAGGGCAGCATCAGAGACACCGAACTAAGAAACTATTCAGAGTGGCCTTTGCTCATAGTCAGATACCAACACTTTCTGCACTACAACTCTGATGGGTTGAAGAGTCTAGGTACCAGCAGAGGGTTTGAGCTTTCTCCCACATGATACAGCGAGCTACAGTGGCTGCACTCCGACTACAGAACTGAAGTCAGCTGGGAGGAACCTGAGCTTTACTGACATGGGGCATTAGCTGTAAGGAAGTTACTGCTGTGGGCACTTCTAGGACTTGGGTTATCTGTAAGATTTCAGAGCTGGACATCTCCAGCTGATTGACACCCGCCTAAACATGAGCCAACAGTGTGCCCAGGTGGCCAAGAAGGCCAATGGCATCCTGGCCTGCATCAGCAATAGTGTGGCCAGTAGGAGCAGGGAGGTCATTCTCCCCCTGTACTCTGCACTGGTTAGACCACACCTTGAGTCCTGTGTCCAGTTCTGGGCCCCTCAATTTAAGAAGGACATTGAGGTGTGTCCTTGAGCGTGTCCAGAGAAGGGCAACGAGGCTGGGGAGAGGTCTCGAGCACAGCCCTATGGAGAGAAGCTGAGGGAGCTGGGATTGGTTAGCCTGGAGAAGAGGAGGCTCAGGGGGGACCTTCTTGCTGTCTACAACTACCTGAAGGGTGGTTGTAGCCAGGGGGAGGTTACCTTCTTCTCTCAGGCAAGCAGCAGCAGAACAAGAGGACACAGTCTCAAGCTGTGCCAGGGGAAGTTTAGGCTGGAGGTGAGGAGAAAGTTCTTGCCTGAGAGAGTCATTGACTGCTGGAATGGGCTGCCCAGGGAGGTGGTGGAGTCAGCGTCCCTGGAGGTGTTCAAGGTGGGTTTGGACGTGGCACTTGGTGCCATGGTCTGGTCTTGAGGGCTGTGGTGATGGGTTGGACTTGATGATCTTTGAGGTCTCTTCCAGCCCTGGTGATACTGTGAGACTGTGATACTATCTCCAGATCTCATTACACACCTATGCTAGACATCTAGTTAATAACATCAGCCACATACATCTCACACTCAGAGTGCCCTTTTGTGCCATCCTGCAGGTAAGTGCTTGTGTATTCCCAATATGAAAGAGCAGCTTCTGCCCTGCAGCTCATCCAGCACTGACTTCCCTTTGTGCACCAAGCAGCATCAAACATCCCCACAACCAATGCTTCCATCTGTGCCTAAACACAAAAATTCTTGGTCTGACAGAGATAGACACTAACAGCACTCCTGTAGCAATGACACAGACAACTTCTTATGACACACTCCATTATGGGTAAGAGATGGCAAGTAGTGTGATCTGCATGGTGAACCAAAGGACATTTTTTCTTAAAGTTGTGCTTGAGAAATTATCTGTCAAAGAAGCAAAACAAAGGAAACCCCACAAATGTTAGTGCAGTGTCCCTAAATTTCTGCTGAAAAAAAACAAACAACCCCAAACCACACTTCTGAACATCACCACGGAATGAATGAGTCTTTCAGGGTGAGCCGCTGCTGCTGCTGCTGCACAAGAAGCAAAAGGGGCATGAAAACATAGCACATGTTTGTTAGTATTGCAAAATTGACAACCATTATGAGTTGTGCCTGCACACAGCAGCTCTGTGTGGCGTGAACTGTGAGACACCAGCAGGGGAACTGCCTCAGAGAGTTTGTATTTTCTTCCTTCACAGGCGGAGGCTCGCTCAAGTGAGTTGCAGGTCAAGGTTTGCTCCTGGGGCAGCACAGATTCATACCACCCTTTCATGAGACAGATATATTAATATCTTGGTCAAGCCTTCAACTATTTTTTCTGTCAGGTGTATATAGAATATATGAAATTCCTGCCCTGATGAAACCTAATTCACCCAAGGAATATCCATGCCAAGAGTTATTCCTTGACGCAGCACCAAGGATTCAAAGCTATCTCTTATCCAGGAACAAATAAGAGGTTCCAATAAAGATTGGGGAAGTGGGGAAATTCCTTTTTTTAAGAAAAAATTGTTTTTAAAAAGAAAAAAAAAAAAAAAAGGAAATGAAACACAAATGGTGCTTGTCTGAATTCGACCCTGCTGCAGCACCAGTTACTTCATACAGCTGGGGCGGGCTGCACTGTGCAGCCAACGTCAACACAGATGGAATCCATTGCTGAATGAACTGGGCCCTCCTCTTTGAAATGCATTTTGTAGTGCTTGCCATAACAAAGTTGAAAACAAATATATATATATATATATATATATATATATATATATACACATAAAATATATAAGGAGAAGCAGAAACATTCAACTTTAAAAACTTCCTGAGTAAAGCAAGGCTGCTTGAATACTGCCAGAAAATCCAACAGATTAAAACACGAAATAAAAACACCTCACTCAAATCTGTGCCACAAGCAACTGCATCTTTTTGGGAGTTATGGAATGGTTAAGACTCTGGGCATCAGGAAATGTGAAAACTGCATCTGAGGGTTCTGGTCTGACTAATATTTGCAGTGCTTTATTTTTGTGGTTTTGTATTCTTATCACTGCTGTATTCTTTCAACTTGATAACTTTTAGCAGAAGAATGTTGATAAAGTTATGAGTTATGAACGGAACCAATTCTTGGTTTCACAATTTTTCAGTAGTTTACCTGAAAAGTAAAAGTGCCATAACACCTCCACAAACCCATGGGTGCATTCTGTAAAAGGATTACTGCTCAAAACCCCCTAGAACATGTGGCTGGAGTGGTAGCAGGAGGCAAGACCTTCAAAGAAGGCACTGGCATAAATGTTGACTTTTACTTTTTGGTTTTTCACAACAGACCTGATTATGAAAGGCATCAATGCTGCCTTTCAAAACAAGTAAACTTGCTTAAACACAGGAACAAGAAATGGGTTAGAAAAAAAAAAAATCCATTACTTTTATCTCATTGGAGGAGAAGGAACAAATACGAGCGAGATCTTGTTACCCAAAATCAATGTTGTTGTGCAGGGGCATGGGCATATAAAATCCCTTCACACCCTTATGAACACTTCCCTTTGTAAGAAATAAACACCTCCCTTCATGCAGTAAGTTAGGATGTGGAGACTGCCAGTGCCAAGCAGTGACTCGAGTAGTCAGTACACCAGGCTGCAGGCAAGGGCTGCCATGCTCATGCATGTGACATTAGTCTGGATCCACTCTGGATCCAACCACACTGAGGAGCCAGCTGCTAAGGACTCCTCCACACTGGGCACAGCAATGCCACACTGGTCACACACAAGTGATGCATAATGAAGCTATTCAGAAGCCAACAAGCAAGTGTAGGCTGTCGAGAAGAACCCTTAGCACATGCACATGCCATTTGCTTTGGAGTAAGCTTAGACCTGACCTCATTACAACCTCACTGCATCCTCAGCCTGGAGAAGGAAGACTGATGGCACATTTATGATCCCTTTCCCTACATGTTAAAAAGGAAAATAAAGGATGTCCAGAAAGCAAAATGAATCCATGAACTGATAGAAGCAATACAACTGGCAACACTACTGACTGTGCTTTGCTGTGCCCAGCCTTTTGATTTATATCTTACAGGGGACCTGGCATTTGTTGGACACTTGCTGCAGTTAAACAATTATTGAACTGTCAATATTCCAAGAAAAACAAAACATAGACTCAATTTCACTGCAAAAATCATGAAAAACAGCTAAGTGTACTATTTGTGTTTGATTTTGCTGGACTGCACAGTGCACTGAAGTCACTGACTGTCAGAGGTACCACGGCAAGCAAACGCATGGAGGCCAGAGGCATTCTGTCACTGTCATGCTGTGGATAATTTACAGCAGTGATGCCCAGGCACATCTGAGCAGCAGGACACACTGGATATTATTCCTCCTGCCTCTGTGGAAAATGTACTTCAGGGCAACTTGGTGATAGTGCAGCGATGGGATCCCAGGTGCTGGACACCAGCAGCACTTTGAGGTATGCATTGAGCACCAACTCTCTTACTCCTTCAGACTCCCCATCTAGCCCTGCTTCTTGAAATCTCATACAAGCAGATGCTGATGGAGAAAAGCAGGCCAAAAGACACAAGAAGCAGATTCAGAGGGGAAAACCAACCTGACTGTATTTGAGAGTGATCTCTGCTGCTGACCCAGGCAAAGCCTCCCTAGCTGCTCACACCATACTCATGTCAGCATGCACATATGAACGCATTCAGGCAAAAGCAGGACTCTAAGTTGCTCTTAAGCTAACAGCCTTTATCTGCAGCTTTTGCTTTGCTGGCCATCTGAAGGAGCTGCATGCAGAGCCTAAAGCAAGGAGGATTTGTGCTTTCTAAGCCTGACAGAAAGTCACCTAGACCACATGTAAGCAAGGGAACGCTTAGAGAAAAAGGAGCAATACTGAGAGACTGTGTACTTAGTGATTTGCTTTGATCAGGTGCATGCAGGGTCTAACTTTGTCCCTCAGCTTAAAGACCTGGTCCAAACCCTACTGAGTCCAGAAAAACCCTCTGGGTTTTAATGTGTTTTAATAACTGGAGAATTCATTTAAACTGTTAACAGCATGCCTCCAAATAAAATGAATTTTGTACTCTTTGTTCATGGGCTGATGAATAACAAAACTGACACAAGATCTGGCCTGTGCAAATACACAGGTTTACCCTGCACAGCACCTGCCCACACAGCATTCTGGTTCCTGGCACTACTTGAAGGAGTATTGAATTCCTTCCCACCCACACATCTTTACATAAGTAAAAGCTTAAACATCAATTCAGACTAAACATTTTTGAATGCAGGATCCCTTGAGTGCCATAAAGAGAAACAGTGGTGTAAATGAAACTTTAATTTCCATCAGGTTCAACAACTGATGTGCTAAACCCATCGATTTTTAAAACAGTGGAGAGTTTATTTAAAGTTATTGATTCCCACTTCTAGGCAATTCCTATGGCCCAGCAGCAGGCTGAGTTTCCACTGGAGGCTGAGGCCAACAGGAGATGTTATCCAGCAAGTGGAAAAGAGTTTCTGCCCTGAATGGCTGGTATAAAGAGGTACCATGCAAAGAGGTACCATGCAACATGACTTTCAACTTGCCATGTGAAGAAAGGGCAATCTGGAGCAGAAGCCTGGCAGGTCCTTTCATTCAGCTATGAAAGTACTGTCTACAAAAAGTGGCTGGGCAAGGCAGCTCAGTATTTGTGTCACTGAGCACTGTATTTCTGTACAGGTTTTACAGAGACTGTCACCACCAGCTACATGTTTTTGGGAGTCCATTCTATCAGGGTAAATTGAAAATTCCCATGCAGGAGCATTACAGTGAGAGAAAACTACACCTTGGTCACTGTCATGGATGTCCAGCCTGGTGCAAAAAGAAAGATCTCTGATCATATCCAATAAGGGGGTAACAAACAGGTATCTAATAGATAAAGGTTCCCAAAACCCAGCTAATGACTAATTCCATTAGCTCAGTATGGCTTCAGGAGGTTTTAACAGTCAGACTGGGGGTTGAGTTTTCCCCAGCATTCAAAAGTCAAAAAGCTGATGGTTTTGCCCTTCCTTTCTGACTCCACCTGCTCTTTTGAAGGCAGCAGCAGTCTGTCATCTTTTTCACAAATTATGGTGTGCTTCCACCTTAAAATAGCACCACTCCTAACCTGGATTTGGATAATGCAAGACAACGAGAGGCTTGGGATGCTTCCTGGTTGGTCTCAAAGTGCCAGTGACACCAGAAAGGGAACTGAGAGCCACCACTGCCTGACAGCAGCAACAGAGGGGCAGAAAAACTGACAGAAATCAGCATCCCCCACTATAGAAAAACCAGCTCAGCTTGGTGACTTCACTGGGGTGAGAGCATCCACAGTGGTACGGGCAGGTCAGAGGGCAGGGATGTGCACAAACTCTACTTTGCCAGGCTCAGCATGGGAAAATGGCACTCCAGATCAGCTTGCTCTGTGTCAGCTTCCACAGCAATTCCCACTGCAGCTCAGAGAAATGTTTGTTAGCCAGAAATCCAAACTGAACTACTGCAAACAGCAGTGCTGACCTCCTGGACCTAACTGGTGCTTTGCACCTTCACTTGCTGCAGCTGTACCAACTCTAAGGGAATTTTACACATTAATGCATGAGAAAGGAAAAGGAGGTCAGTTGGCTTTGAGGAAAAAAAAAAACAAACTGAGCCTTGGGAGCCAGTTTGTTAAACTGAGCCTACAGAAATATGAAAGAACAAAGATCTCAACTGGCTTCAGTTTATGAAGTGAGCTCCTGGAGCCTGTGCATTTGCCATCACTTTCCTGCCTCTCAGCAACTCCTTCCCTTGTAACTGATGCATCTTGAATTAAAGAGAAATAATAACTTTCGGGCACTGGTGACCAAGAAATCGATTCTTCAGGTTCTGCTGTATATTAATAGGAGCAGTTTTGCATCCATTCCAATCACAGAATCATAAGGTTGGAAGGGGCCTCAAGGATCATCTAGTTCCGAACCCCTGCCATAGGCAGGGACACCTCCCACTAGCACAGGTCACTCAAGGCCTCCTCCAACCTGGCCTTGAACACCTCCAGAGAGGGAGCAACCACAACCTCCCTGGGCAACCTGTGCCAGTGTCTCACCAAATCTCTGCATGATGATTTTATAGCATCCCTTCAGCATCTGCACCAACTCTGGTTACGAATGTTTCTAGGATAAACACTCCCTTCCTATAATGATCTCAGCACAACTGCTTACAGTAGATAGAATTAAAATAATAAATAAATAAAAAAATCTGTTCAAGCCACAAGCAATGCTTAGGGAGAAACTCTGAGGTATTCTCTGGAGTACATTTTGTTGGGTTTGTGCACAAATGCCACTTTGCCAGGCTCAGCATGGGAAAATGGCACTCCAGATCAACCTGCTCTGTGTCAGCTTCCACAGCAATTCCCACTGCAGTATTCACCACCAAAGAAAGGTTATTCCAAAACACCACCCAAGAGTTTAAGCTGATAAATTAGTTCCTAAGATTCTGCTGAGCATTAATGTGATAACAGAGCAACACACTGAATTGAAGCAGTGTCAGCTACCCAAGTTGGGCTCTGAGAGGTGCATCTCTGCTTCCTGCTTCAAGCCTGCAGGTCTTCACGGATTGCCCTTGCCATCAGGCACAAAATTTCCCACAAATAAATAAAAAAGATGGATATTTGAGCAGTATTAGGGCTAAGGATGTGTTCACCTTTCAACAGGCTAAACCACGATTTGCTTATGCAGCTCTCAAAGAAATGTGGAAAATGTTTTCTTCAAAACCTGCTGCAAGAGAGGAGAATTAAAACTTGTTTGCAGTTTATTCTGTTACAAAACAGCTGCTCCCAACTGGGGGAACTGAATTCCAGACCTCAGTTGGTATCTTTGCTATAAACATCTCCAAGAACATGCACTTCTGCTTGTTCTGAAGGGGATTTTCCATCCAGAGGCTGAGCACAGAAGGGCATTGAAGACTTAAAACAAAACATCAAGACAGTAGAATTTCTTAATTTTCAAACCCTGCCTCTTCATTTTTTGTCTGTCAAGACAGAGCCTTCCCATAAAGATCATGCTCAGGAAATGCTGAGCATTAAAGATGTATGAAACTGGTTGGATCCATGGCCTTGGCCAAGCCAACCTCCACTCAAGGCAGGTCAACATTGACGTTAAGGTTAAACTGCTCAGGCTTTTGCCACTTGAGTTTTGGAACTTGTTCTGCTTGTTCTGAGGGGGATTTTCCATCCAGAGACTGAGCACAGAAGGGCATTGAAGACTTAGAAAAAACCCAACCAAACAAAAAAAAAAGAAACACCAAGACAGCAGAATTTCTTAATTTTCAAACCCTGCCCCTTCATTTTTTGTCTGTCAAGAGGGAGCCTTTCCATAAAGATCATGCTCAGGAAATGCTGAGCATTAAAGCTGTATGAAACTGGCTGGATCCATGGCCTTGGCCAAGCCAACCTCCACACAAGGCAGGTCAACGTTAAGGCAAAACTGCTCAGGCTTTTACCACTTGAGTTTTGGAACTTGCCAAAGGTTACATATCCACAGCCTTTGCAGGTGACTTATTTGCTTCCTCGTTTCAGCACAGGGAAGTTTTTGCTTTCTCTTCTGCAGCTTGAGCCCAGCTCCCTCAAGCAGAGCGGAGGTGAGAGGAATAATAATTTCCCTGGAGCTGCAGGCTCCTTCCCCTTGTAACCATTCCTGTTAGTACCTATCACATTCTCTCTTAGCTGGCTCTAGATGTTTACATTAACACTCACCAGCCACTGCTGAGGTATTTCTGGCAGAGGCATCTGAGGAGGTGCCGGCAAACTGTTGGTGACTTCTTGCTTCTGTACATGTTCTTTTACTTCAAAACCTGTGGAAGAACAACAGGCACCACTTCAAACTTTTGTGGATGCAGCCTGGACATTTTTTTCCACACGTGGCCACCGTATTCAACTGTCACACACTAAAATCTGGCAACAGTGCTGCTCACAGCCTGCCCCCCGAGCACAGTTACCGAGGCGGGACTGGAAGAATGCTGGGAATTCAGGAATTTAATCAAGCAGAACAAGCACATACTTACCCTATATGATAATGACATATATGCTCTTTGGATCAACAAATACCAGACACTGAAAACATTTACAGGAAATCACTCTGCACTGTCCATCCATCTAGAAATGAAAGACTTGCAACAGCTAAAACTCCAACCCGCTGCCAAGCATCTACCATGCAGACAAAACCACCTACGGGGAGGAGATGCCACCTTAGGGAGCATACAGGGTCTGCAGCCACAGGAGATGAGCAATGAATGGTCCCATGGCACACTTTGGGTGAGCAAGGTCATCAAAGAGTCCAAAATCATAGAATCACAGAATGCCAGGTTGGAAGGAACCTCAAGGATCATCTGGGCCAACCTATCTGGATAACACTAGAGTTGAAATGAGCTGACCCAGCACCCTGCCAAGCTGAATCTTAAAACCACCCAATGGAGGGGAACTTTCATGGCACGGGAGTGGGGAAAAGACCTGAAGAGATCTTGCTTGCCCCTCTTAGTGGCAGCAATGGTGGGAGCTATTTGACCAAGCCCACAGGGCTCACTGCTGCCACCACCACCTCTGACCACTGAGCTATTTTCCTACCATTTCCTTCTTCTCTGTGGTTGGTTGTGTTTTGTTTTTTTTTAATAACCCCATAATTTTCCAGATTAAATTGAAAATGTAAAAGGAGCTGTAAAAGCTGCTTGGAGGGGACTATTCATCACTATCACATAGAATCATAGAATGGTAAGGTTGGAAGGGACCTCAAAGACCAACTAGTTCCAACCCTCCACCATGGGCAGGGAAACCTCCTACTAGTACAGGTCGCTAAAGGTCTCACCCAACCTGGCTTTGAACACCTCCAGGGAGGTTATGGAGCACAGAAGCACAGAATGTGATCAAAGAGCTGCCAGCTCCCTATCATAGAATGGTAAGGTTGGAAGGGACCTCAAGGATCATCTAGTTCCAACCCCTGGCCATAGGCAGGGACACCTCCCACTAGCACAGGTCACTCAAGGCCTCACCCAATCCGGCCTTGAACACCTCCAGGGAGGGAGCAGCTACAACCTCCCTGGGCAACCTGTGCCAGTGTCTCACCACCCTCACTGCAAAAAACTTCCTCCTAACATCCAGTTTAAATCTCCCCTCTGCCAGTTCAAACCCATCGCCCCTTGTCCTGTCATTGCAAGACTTTGTCAATAGTCCCTCCCCAGCCTTCCTGTAGCCCCCTTCAGATACTGGAAGGCTACTCTAAGGTCTCCTGGAAGCCTTCTCTTCTCCAGGCTGCAGAGCCCCAACTCTCTCAGCCTGTCCTCACAGCAGAGCTGCTGCAGCCCTCTGAGCATCTTTGTGGCCTCCTCTGGACCCACTCGACATCTTACTCCCAAGGGAGGAGAGGAGTGATGCCTCTTTTGGAGGCTCTGGCACAGTGATTTAAATCAAAGCTGAACTCACTCCACAGACCAGAACAGTGTTTATTTTCCTGAATATCAAAAGGGAGATTAAGGTGCAGCCCCTCCACGTTCTGGCACAAATTCAGTCCATGGACTGTACCCTGCTTACCCCTCGACTGTATTGAGCTCCCGGTGTTTAGTTTAGTCTTTAAAATACATATTTACATAGTCAAATGGATGTATTATGGTCAGGATCATGTAATTCTCAAAAATGATGAAATGTTTCTTGTCATAATATCCCAGTCCCACTGGCTGTGAAGTCATGGACTAAAAAACAACACTGATAAAATAAACTGGCTCTAAGGGCCACAGATTCTTCGTTCCTCACATAAATCAAGAGGGGGATTAGTCTTGGGAAAAATTCCAAGATTGCTTTTTGTTTTTGTCATTTGTTCCTATTTATGCAAGAGGAATCCACATTATCACTGCTACCCAAGTCCGAGTCTCCCATGCTTTTCAGAACAACCAGGACTCCAATACGCATGGCTTTTCAGAATCATAGAGTGGTAAGGTTGGAAGGGACCTCAAAGATCATCTAGTTCCAACCCCCTGCCATAGGCAGGGACACCTCTCACTAGTACAGGTTACTCAAGGCCTCATCCAACCTGGCCTTCAACACCTCCAGGGAGGGAACAGCCACAACCTCCTTGGCAACCTCCTGTGCCAGTGCCTCACTTCCCTCACTGTAAAGAATTTCCTCCTAACATCCAGTTTAAATCTCCCCTCTGCCAGTTTAAACCCATTGTCCCTTGTCCTGTCATTGCAAGATCTCATAAATAGCCCCTCCCCAGCCTTCCTGTAGGCCCCCTTCAGACACTGGAAGGCTGAAAAACAAAACCACAATTACAATATTCCAAGTGAATTCTCCTGACTCTGTAAACCTGCTTTTTTACCTCCGTTTTAAACTGTGCGTTTCACTAAGGACCTGCTCCAAGGTGTATCTTCTCCTACCAAATGAGGAGGAAGATGAGCACCTCTGGCACAGCCCCTCTGAGGAGAGCAGGCAATGCTGGCATCCCTGTGCAGTGCCTCTGCCCAGCAAAGCCCTTACTCCAAAATAAACCGGTGGTTGTCTTTGGTTTGCAGAAAAAGGGTTGAGTTTCAGGTGAAAATGCCAAGTGTTTTCTTCAGCCCAACAATCCATTGGGCATGCCAAGGCTGAGGAAGGAAAACAAGTGTCTGCTTTGGGCAATGGTTCAGAGCCCACCACTGGGTTGGGCGAAGGCAGGTCAAGGCCAGGCAGCTATGACCTGAGGAATGAAGCTGCCTGGCCCAGTTCCCTCTGCTTGATAGCCACTAAACGAAGGGAACTGTGTGTGCTCGGCTGCGGGAACAAAACAAGGCAAAAGAGCTCTGAGGAATTCCCTAAGTAAGAACTTAAATGAATTGAAAGAGTCTTACTAAAAACCATCCAGCCCATTGTAACAATTTCCACACCTTTACAAAGAAAAACAGCATTCCCCTTCTCCAAATGTTACAAAGAACCCAAGCCAGTTCCCAACTCCCCAGGTCCTTCATTACTGTTCCCCACTGATCTGAAATGGTTTGCTCTAGCAGCTGAAACATCCTGTTGGATTCGTACAGTTGATTTTTGCACACAGATACAAAGGGTCTGACCTCAGCACAGTCCTCAGGTCTCTTCAGCTGTGCCAGTGACCCCAGCACTCTCCTGGAGTTGTGTGGGTGGAGTGAAACAACGTTTGGAAAAAGAGCCTGGGAAGGACAGTTGGGCTTAGTCACAGAGTGCTGAGCTGCTGTGCAGCCTTTACTGCTCTTCATCTTCGTGAAGAGATGAACAGTTCCAAAGGGACGTGAGGCCTGAATGGCATCACTGACAGAAACAGCAGCAGGGTCAGATCCAGCAGAGTCCACGACTCCCTGGGTAATTCCACACTCACTCGAAGCCTGCACTGGATGGCAGAGCTCCGAAGGAGGCAGCTCTCCTCTTCCCCTGCCTTGTTCCTGTCCCAGCACCAACCTCTCCTTTGAGCCAGCATAAGCACTTGTGTGGCCTCAGATTGAACCAGACCAAGGAAATGACACTGGTGAGGACTCAACCAGGAAACAGAAAGGCAAATAATGCTTGTGCTAGCAGAAAGAAAGATGCACTACACAAAAAGCAAGAATGAGTAGCCTGGGGAAAGAAACTGGATGCCTTTTTCAGAGGCCATGCTGACTTTATTTAAATTGCAGTTTCATAAAGTAGACTTTAGAGGCATATAAAGCATAGTCCAATGACCTCTTGCTTAAGTGAACTGTGGGATTTCCTTGAATCGATTCTTGTTTGAACCCAAGCATACCTTTTAGCAAAATATTCCATCTTGATGAAATGCCAGCAGTGGCATGCAGACCTTACCAAGTTCTTCCATTAGTTCATAGCTTCAGTGCTTAAAACATTTGCTTTTTTTCCATTTTGAAACAAACACTCAGCCATTGCACTTACTCTTGGGTAAATCTGAGAGCTCACACTCAGTCATTCCTTTCTACATCAAGAGAAATTAGGATACCTCATTTTGGATGATTTGAAGGCTTGTTTCTGGATCCTTTAATCACTTCTACTTTTCTTTGAAATGTCTGAGCTTTGTCTTCTTGAATGCAAGAGCTAAAAGTGGGCAAAATGTTCCACTAACAACTCCACTGAGCTAAGCCCTACCACTTAATATATGGAGCTCATATAGATCTTATTCATGGATGGATCCCATAATGGATTTTATTAAAGATCCTGTAATAGGTTTTACAACCTACCTGGTATGTGCTGAAAGGCAGAAAGTTCTGGTCTTGGGGTCTTTTTAGCCTTGGCCACATCTACATTCATAAATTAAGCACATCTAGGAAGGTGCTCTGGTATGGGGAAATTGGTATCCATATGGTTAAAATCTCTCACCCTTCAAAACCCCAGTGGAGGGTGATGATTTTGAACTGTCTGTTGAGAACAGATCTTTGCCTGTATTAGTGATGGAAGTGACGGAAGAGACAAAGCAACTCAGGCCAAACCTATTCCAAGCACCACTCCAGAATTTAACAGCACAGCTAAGTGAGTTCCAAGGTCCAGAAACACACTCACCACTGCTCAATTTCCTACCAGAGCTTTTGTGTCCTGCAGCACCATCCCCAAGCCAGAATGAAAGGACATGACAACCTTTCCCTGTGTTTGCAAAGTTGGGAACAGAATGTCATCTGCCTTCTGGAGGAAGCCAAATGTTTCTTCTTAATCAATCTAGTTGAAAAGATTACCAAAAGAACATGCAGAGTCAAGTCAGAGGAGCACTGCCAAGGTTATTTTGAACTACTGTAAAACACAGCTCAGCTGTCTCTAAACATAGCAAACTGCAGGCCCACACCTGCAGATTTTGGGTTGGAAGAGTTGGGTGTATTTGGATCAGTTATTGGAGCATGAAGTCTCCTTCCACAACATGTGAAACTGCTGCCTGCCTCCTTCACTCAGTAGTAAAGGAAAAACAGTGATGGGTCTAAGAATGTCAAAATGGAAAGGAGGAAATGGAAATGGCTGGGGAGGGACTACTGACAAGGTCTTACAATGACAGGAAAAGGGGCAACGGGTTTAAACTGGTAGAGGGGAGACTGAAACTGGATGTTAGGAGGAAACTTTTTGCAGTGAGGGTGGTGAGACACTGGCACAGGTTGCCCAGGGAGGTTGTGGCTGCTCCCTCCCTGGAGGTGTTCAAGCCCAGGTTGGACGAGGCCTTGAGTGAGCTGTGCTAGTGGGAGGTGTCCCTGCCTATGGCAGGGGGTTGGAACTAGATGATCCTTGAGGTCCCTTCCAACCTTACCATTCTGTGATTCTATGATAAACATTATCACAGGATCACAGGATCACAGGATCGGTGGTTAGTGATTAGTGATTAGCAGTTGGAAGGGACCTCCATAAATCATTTACAAGTTGATCTCCTTGGACTTGAATCCTGCGGCAAATGTCTCTCCTGAAGGGAGTAAACACTGCATGAGCAAGTCTGGCTCTTTTTAGCACTAGAAGAGAAATAAACCATGAGAAATGGAGCTGCTCACAATATGACTTTTTTCTTCAATAGACGCTGGTATTTTTCAGCACTCTAAACCCTGAGGGTTTGCACTGCCAGTATTTGTGTCACATGCAGGAGAGACACAGCTCTTACAGCCCAGATGCAACTTCAAACACAAAGGTGCTGTAAGGAAATCCTGCAGTTCTGGTTTAGAAAAAATACTGCTAAATGTTCTTTGTGTAAGCTCTCTGGGGAGGCTGCTGTACACAGTGGATCACTGCTACTGCATTCAGCTCCATAACCCTGACACAGATAAAAAACAAGTGTGCAATCAAAATGGTTTTACAGAGGGGAAGGTGCATATAACTCTAATTGCAAAGTTAAACCCAAACATGATGACAGCAGTTCCCCAGCTCTGGCTTGGCACTCGGGTATCTGCCATACACCAGAGCCCACTTCAGTATGGAGCCTTATGATGGCTTTGGGTCAGTGAACAGAGGTGAGCATGCAGCACCCACACATCCCTAAAGTGGTGCTGTGGCCAGCACTCCGTGATGCAGCATTACTTTTCCATCAGAACTCATAAATAGCATTGCTGCCACAAAGGAAATGAAGCAACCACTCTATCTGCAGAAGAGAAAACGTTCTATCTAGCACTTTATTTTGTGGCTGGATTCCTCTATGTGTATCCAAGAAACTTGTAGGATCCCTGTTGCTGTATTTTACTGCTCAGCATGAAGGAAAGCATTCAAGAGAGTTAACACTTTGGCTTCACCCTGGCTGTCTTGCTTCAATTTAGGGCTTGGCTGTAGCTCTTCACAGAGCACTCTGCCTGCAAGAAAACCCACCCTCACACTGACCTTTTGATGCCTGTATCCTCAGGAGAATGTTTGTTATTACTGCCTTCTTCTCCCTGACAGTAGAAGTTAGATATTCGTGGTCCAGAAGTTCAAGAAACAGGCGCAGCTCAACTATTAACTCTTCCATGGCTGAAAGACACAAAAAAAAAAAAAAAAAGAAACCCAAAAAAGAGATTTACTTAGTCCACATTTTCAGGAAATGTGTTTCTTACAGCTTTTGCTAACATACAGGCAGAAAGAGGGTATACAAAGTGACAGCAAAACTGACCACACCACAATGGAGCTCATAAAAACACATCTCATGGCTACAGGTCATTTTTTTCGGCCATCACATCTGTAGCTGTCTGAGCTGTCTACAAGCCTCTCAGCAATCCAAACTATTTCACAACGACTCTGTTCCTTCCAGAGATGATCACATTATGGAACCATACCACAGATGCCTACAGCATACAGCTCTCTGAAGATAAAGGTGTGGGTCCAGATTTGCAAAGTGTAAGTGATCACAAGACTCAAGGAGGGGAAAAAAAGAGGAAAACCATGATCTAATAAAAATAATTGGCCCTTGGATGGTTTAAATCACAGAATCATGGAGTGTCAGGGGCTAGAAGGGACCACAAAAGCTCATCCAGTCCAACCCGCTGCCAGAGAAGCATCACCTAGACCAGATCACAGAGGAATGCATCCGGGTGGGTTTTTGATATCTTCAGAGAGGGAGACTCCACGACCCCCCTAGGTAGCCTGTTCCAGTGCTCTGTTAGCCTCACAGGGAAAAAATTCCTCCTTGTGTTTAAATGAAACTTCCTGTGCCTCACCTTCCACCCATTGCCCCTTGTCCCGCCATTGAGCCTTTAGAAATAAGACCTATATTGTTTTAAGCGTAGAGAGCATCCTTTCAATGTAAAATGTATTGCTGTTAGTATCATAGAATCATAGAATGGTAAGGTTGGAAGGGACCTCAAGGATCATCTAGTTCCAACCCCCTGCCATAGGCAGGAACACCTCCCACTAGCACAGGTCAC
>VWZE01023924.1:66478-81202 GCA_013396675.1 Eubucco bourcierii | reverse complement strand
AAGAGCCCCAACTCTCTCAGCCTGTCCTCATAGGAGAGCTGCTCCAGCCCTCTGACCATCTTTGTGGCCCTCTTCTGGACCCGCTCCAACACTTCCATGTCCTTCCTGTGCTGAGGGTTCCAGAACTGCACACAGTACTCCAGATGGGGTCTGCATTTTAAATATGGAATATATAAATCTTTGAATATTTACCCATTATAAAGCATGCACCTCAAAAGCTCTCATTCCTACAGGCTCCAGGCAGTCACTGTGAAATCTGCTCTGGATATAACAGAGGCAATGTGCAGTTTTCAAGTAGCTCTACAACCACATACATGACTGTCAGTAATTGCACGTTACTGCACTGACATTTCTCTGCAATGCTCTACAACCACATCCATGACTGTCAGTAATTGCACATGATACTGCACTGACATTTCTCTGCAATGCTCTACAGCCACTTACATGACTGTCAGTTATTGCACATGATACTGCACAGACATTTCTCTGCAATGCTCTACAACCACATCCATGACTGTCAGTAATTGCACATGATACTGCACTGACATTTCTCTGCAATGCTCTACAACCACATCCATGACTGTCAGTAATTGCACATGTTACTGCACTGACATTTCTCTGCAATGCTCTACAACCACATCCATGACTGTCAGTAATTGCACATGATACTGCACTGACATTTCTCTGCAATGCTCTACAGCCACTTACATGACTGTCAGTTATTGCACATGATACTGCACAGACATTTCTCTGCAATGCTCTACAACCACATCCATGACTGTCAGTAATTGCACATGATACTGCACTGACATTTCTCTGCAATGCTCTACAATCACATACATGACTGTCAGTAATTGCACATGATACTGCACAGACATTTCTCTGCAATAGCATGTTTTGTGAATTCTGTAAGGCAGCAGACTGTAAATAGGGAGCTCTCCTGTCTCCTCTTCACCCAAATGTACCCTGAGCCACAGTAACCTTTTTCCTTTGCTGAGAACCTTCACATCTGGGAAGGAAATGGCTGAAAGCGTCAGATACCATTGATGTGCAGAGCTGGTTTCAGTTATTAAAAATTCGAAGATCCTTGTACTCAGGAGCTTATAACCTAACATAAACAGATAAGTCTGTAAAATGAGAAATGAAAACAGAGCAGGAGGGAGTTTGAGGCAAAGAGACAGGGAAGCAAGAGAAGAGGAGATAGGAAACCACTGCTGGAGAGACTCCTGGGAGCTGGCATCAGTTCAAATCTCTCCCAAGGCCTCATCCCACAAACACGTGGTGTTTCTCTGTGTCTTTGAAGAAAATCTCGACTGGAGTCACTGATGACCACAGCCACCACAGGCCACTGACCTACAGTGTCCAGGCCACCTAAGTCACCGGGAGCAGTAACTGCCCCCAGCAGAGAACTTAAAGAAAAGCCTTGGTTAGGACTGATAAAGGAGGACAAGATGAAGCTGATACCAGTGAGACAATGGTTGAAAAATCTCAACCCCACCATCTTAGCAATGCATTCACTCTAAGTCACAGCAGGTCAAGGGAGGTTCTCCTCCCACTCTGTTCTGCCCTCTGGTGAGTACTCATCTTGAGTACTGTGTTCAGTTTTGGGATCCCCAGATCCAGAGGGACATGGATCTGCTGGAGAGAGTCCAGCAGAGGGCTGCAAGGATGATGAGGGGACTGGAGCACTGCCTGAGGAGGAGAGGTTGAGGGACCTGGGGCTGCTTAGTCTGCAGAAGAGAAGACTGAGAGGGGATTTAATAAATGTTTATAAAGATCTGAGGGTGGGGGTTGGGGGATGGGGGCAGGCTCTGCTCACTTGCTCCCTGTAACAGGACAAGGAGCAATGGATGGAAGCTGCAGCACAGGAGGTTTCAACTCAACACAAGGGGGAACTTCCTTACTGTAAGGGTCCCAGAGCACTGGAACAGGCTCCCCAGAGCAGTTGTAGAGTTTCCTTCTCTGGGGACTTTCAAGGCCTGTCTGGATGTGTTCCTGTGTGACCTGAGCTAGATTCTGTAGTCCTGTTGTGGCAGAGGGGTTGGACTCAATGATCTCTTTGGGTCCCCTCCACCATCTGACACCCTGTAAGCCTGTGAATCACATTTATGTGTGGCTTGCTGTCTAGCAAATAGCAAAGAGCACATCATGCAGGCACCCAGGGTGTGCGACTTGTGCTTCCTGCCCCTGTAAGCTGGCAGGTACCTGCCTGACTTCCAGCAAGCAGTTGCAAATGCCAGTTAAAAATTTCAGTGTGACAAGAGAATGAAAAACTAGCAGCTGTCTTAAAATGCTAGGCACCAATATGCACACACTGTTCCTCGTATTGTTCTACCATGACTAAGCTGGGGCTGTTCTGTGTGGGAGTCAACAGCATCACAGACATCAGAATGGGAAGGAAGGAAGTTTGAAATTTCACTTCATACAGAATGAAATGATAATAAACATCCAAAAAGACAGAAGGGAAACACTGTTCCCAGCTAGTAAGAAACACTCTCTCCATGCATCTTCCAAATGCTCAGCAACAAATTGAAAACTCCTTTTTTTTTTTTTTTTTTCCAAGATGGTAACAAATAAACAGTTTATTTTCTGGAGAAAGAATCTTTCCCTTCCTAGAAATGCAATGATGTGCTCACAAAAAGTAATGAAACCGAATAACAGCAAATCCACACAATGCATACTTGGAGGGAGCAATCATTGCTGCTGAAACACAGACTGCAAATGAGAGGGTGATGCAAGTCCCAAAGAAAAACATACTTCCCCAGTGAAAGACTACCCTTGGAAATCTGACATCACCACAAAACAAGAATAATAATCAGAAGGCTCTCTCTCAAAAAAGAAAAGGGGCGGGGGCGGGGGGGGGAGAGAGAGAAAGGCCAACTTATTTGACAGTTTTAGCTGTAGCCTTATTGCCAGAGGAATTACTGGTAAGTGGCAGGTGGTGAAAGGCAGGGTGGAGCCCAGGGATGGTAATCACAACAGTAAGCAGATTTCAGCTGGAGCGAGGAGCAGGATCCCATTCCACATTAAACGATGAGAAGTCCACTCTATGCTCAATAGGAATTATAGGCCCCTAATGGCCTGCTGCAACTGCCATGCACAAATAAAAAAACAGTGATACATCCAGAAGGGCTTCCAAGATTGGCTCTCTAGAGCTTTAAAGATTTTCAAATGACTGCACATAAAATGTATGTGCACAAGCCAGCAACGGAATACACCAAGGTAAAAACCATCAGAGGAAGGCAATTACATCACAGCAGTTTTTCTTCCAAACCAAAACTAAAACCAACTGGGATTGAAAGAGCATGATGATGCAATTCCTCAACATCTACAGTTATGGGACGGAGCCTATAATCATTTCTTAGAAGAACAAAAAGTTTTCATTTCCAAATGATTAAAAAAAAAAAAAAATCACAGGAACAGTGCTTTATCCCACACAATTTCAAGGCCTCTACACCCAGAAGACATGGATGAGCTGATTAAAAAAAGGCTGAGATTGCTTTTTGGTCACCCTTAACCTTGTCATACCACAGATGACCCCAAAGTGTGTCCCAGTTGACTGGAACCTTTAATGAAAAAACATACAAGTGCAGGAAGGATGATAAGAAGTATTTGTATTGATTATTGGCTTGTCCATACAACAGAAGCCCCAAACAAAGCAAATGCACTCCATGCTTGTTCTTCTAGTGTCAGTCCATGGAGAGAAGGATGTCTGTAAATGAACCTAACTCAGAAATTTAAGGGGAGATTGAAACTGGATGCTAGTGAGAAGTTGTTTGCAGTGAGGGTGGTGAGACACTGGCACAGGTTGCCCAGGGAGGTTGTGGCTGCTCCCTCCCTGGAGGTGTTCAAGGCCAGGCTGGAGGAGGCCTTGAGTGACCTGTGCTAGCGAGAGGAGTCCCTGCCTATGGCAGGGGGTTGGAACTGGATGATCTTTGAGGTCCCTTCCAACCTTACCATTCTATGATTCTATGAAATATGAATTTGAATTGAGCTTCACATTTTTAGAAGATCCTCTTGATTAGTCCCTTGCACATTGATGAATCATTCTTCTGAGCTTACATCTTCTGTTCTCTGTTTAGCTTATGGATTACAGATGTTGAAGGCCAGAAGAGACCATGCCAGTGAGATTACATAGTCTGACTTGCTGTACAGTACAGGCCAAAGTGCAGTACTCTATCCAGCCATCTAGCACTCTGTCTATCCAGTGACACTGCTAGTGGAGAGACCTGTACTTACCTAAAGCACACGTGTGCAGCTCTGAAGCCCTCAACACAGGAGTGTGAAGAGCTGTTTGCAGTTCTAAGTCTTCATATTCTGATAGCACTATGATACTTTGGGACTTTGCTTCAGACAAAAAGATTAAAGCTGTTGATGGCTGCTTGGCTGACTGATTGAAGTTTATTCTGTTTCTACCTCTGATTCAAGGCTACAGAGATACAGTGTGTAAAAACTTCTTCAAATACGCAAACTCTCCCACCCTGCTGAAAGAGCCTCACTGGCACGTGGGTACCCAAGTGACACTGGACAGCCTCGGTGGCACATGGGTACCCAAGCGACACTGGACAGCCTCGGTGGCACGTGAGTAGCCAAGCAACACTGGACAGCCTCGGTGGCACATGGGTACCCAAGCGACACTGGACAGCCTCGCTGGCATGTGGGTACCCAAGCGACACTGGACAGCCTCGCTGGCACGTGGGTAGCCAAGCAACACTGGACAGCCTCACAGGCATGTAGGTACCCAAGCAACACTGGACAGCCTCGCTGGCACGTGGGTAGCCAAGCAACACTGGACAGCCTCGCTGGCACGTGGGTAGCCAAGCAACACTGGACAGCCTCGCTGGCACATGGGTAGCCAAGCAACACTGGACAGCCTCACAGGCATGTAGGTACCCAAGCAACACTGGAGACCCAGTTTTGAATCAAGCCCCAAGTGAGAACTCCTTGCTTCTACCCATTGCTATAGGAAGTGTCATCCTCCTCAGATTAGGATGTTGTCATTTGAATTAGTTAGTAAAAAGCTCCTAACTGAACACTGGTGGGGAAAGCAAGCCTGGTTTTCGTGAAGATACAAATACCAGAGACACTATGAAGAATATAGAACCACAAGGAGACAAAAATCTGTATGATGAGAAGCACAAGATGACTCTGACTCGCTCCCACTTGATTCTATATTGCGGTTACAAATTCCAGCAATGAATGAAGATGTTCCTTTCACGCCTGCATTCTCATCATCTGGGAAAAGAATTACACAGAGATATGCAGAAAATCTGAAAGCAGGCAGAGCCAGCATATTTAGTACAAAGAAACATTTTGCCTTCTCCCAATATGTTCTCAGAAACTAGAGTACATCTTTGTAAACTGTATCAGAATCCCATCCAGCAGGATATGAAAAGTCATCCCGAAGGACAGGGTGAAAAGATTGGACATGGCACTAGGAGAGCTTTGTCTTGCACTGGCTCTTCCTTGCTGTCCTAGCAGCAACAGTGCAGAGTGATGAACTCTGCCAGTGTAGCATGCTAAAACAATGCTCCAGACACTGAAGGTGATCAGCTTGGGAGTACAGGGCATGACAGGAAGGAGTGGTACACTTGTGGGAAAGGGAGGTGAGCCCTGAAGAGCAGAAGGATTAGCATGGCTTGAGTAAAAGACACACAAGGATTGCCATCAGAGTGTTTTAACATCATTATATTTAAACCTCTCTCAAACTCCCAACAACCACCTTTTGCAGTGTAGCATGCTAAAACAATGCTCCAGACACTGAAGGTGATCAGCTTGGGAGTACAGGGCATGACAGGAAGGAGTGGTACACTTGTGGGAAAGGGAGGTGAGCCCTGAAGAGCAGAAGGATTAGCATGGCTTGAGTAAAAGACACACAAGGATTGCCATCAGAGTGTTTTAACATCATTATATTTAAACCTCTCTCAAACTCCCAACAACCACCTTTTGTTCAAAATTTGGAGCTCCCCAGACTGTCACAAACTCTTTCCAGACAGCTTGGGGCAAGGGAGGCAAAACACAGCTACTAAAAACTCCTCCTGTCTCATACATATTTATGATCAGCCTCAACGCGTGTCAAGGGATTATTGCAGCTACAACTCAGGTGTAGCCCTTTTTTTATTTCTTCCCTCTGCTTTTCCAAGGAGTTGGTTTTTACAAAACTACCTCTCCCCAAAAGCTATCAGAGCTCCAAATGCTGCTGTTGCAATACTTGGGTGATAAAACAAGAGGTGGGAAAGCAGTAAGGAATGTTTGGATAAGAAAAAAGCTGCCAAAAATCCTACTCAGTCAGCTACAGGCATGCAATGAGTGACAGCAATGCAGCAGTGCAATCCATTAGCCTAAGGTAGGCGAATAAAGAGTTTGGCTTTTGAAGTCCAAACCAGTGTTTAAGCACTGCCACAGATTTTGGGAAGGAATGACTCCTTCCAAGCAGCTTCACAGAGTCATAGAAAATAAAGGAAGAAAGGGAAAAAAAAATAAAAGGAAACAAAAGACAAAATATAGAAAGAAAAATAAGCAAAAGTCAAGCAGAAAATAGTTTTGCAAATAGTACTGCAGGCATTTATTGAACTCATGTTAGCCAAAAATAATGAAGAAATGCTGATAACTCACTTCAGAAACTCACAGTGGACTTTATCAAGTAGTTGAAGGCCTTCCACAGGAGGTTTCTTTTGTTCCCCAAATAAATGTACCATACCTTGTCCAGCAAATGAACATGGGTCTCACTCCAGCTCTGAGCCCAGCAGCCTGGCCCAGAGTCTCATCCTCCTGCCTGTGCTCACTGTGGTCACTCAGGTTGAATTTTCTTTTCAGACTCCCACTACCCTACTAGGGCAGAAAGTGGAGCTTTTTTGGATTTAACCATCTCCAAATGTATCAGCTGACATCATCTTGTCAAGACAAGACATTCCAGGGCTTGCTTGCTGGCTCCTGCATTAGCTCAACTCCTCCATTACTCCAAACCACAAAAGATAAGCAGCCACTACAACATTAATAAACCGTCTCCGATTCCACAAAAGAAAAGCACTTCCCTCATGATGCAAAAAAGAGACAACAAATCTGTGGTAGGAGGTCAAAGCCTGCCCCAGACTCCCAAGTCCCAGGAGGAGATGAGGCTCAGTGAAGGCTGAGAC
This sequence comes from Eubucco bourcierii, assembly GCA_013396675.1. Lineage (NCBI taxonomy): Eukaryota > Metazoa > Chordata > Aves > Piciformes > Ramphastidae > Eubucco > Eubucco bourcierii. Next base: position 74,066 of record VWZE01023924.1, on the reverse strand, counting down.
ACACAGCAGCAGATAAACCTGTGGGTGTAAAGAGACAGCGAAGCGTCGCGGCGCCTCTTGTGAGCCCTTCGCTCGAGTCCTCAGCTGCACACAGATTCCTTTTTAGGGTAGGATTTCTCTCCAAGTTATGAATAATTACATATCCAGCAGAAATGTGAGACAGCAAACTAATGAGCTTAATGGCATGGAGAAACAGAATAGCAAAATAATGACAAAGAGCTACAAATATGGCAGTGGTAAGAACATGGCAGGCTGTAACCTGGTCTTTTGTTTTGCATTCAGCAGTACAAAGTTTTATTAGCCATGTCAAATATCAAACTTACAAGTGTTCAAAAAGCCTGAGTCTGATCAGATCAGCCAGATGGACAGTGCAATCCAACAGCAGTTTGCACTCTCTGAATCTGGTGCTCTAAGCTTGCAGTTTGCAGCTACTTCAAAGCCAGAAATGAAACAGAGCTGCTTTTTATAAGGACAGATCCAGAAATCACCATCTCTGGAAGTGTTCAAGAAGCCACAGATGCGGTGCTTCAGGGTATGGTTTAATGGTTGTGGTAGGTGGGTTACAGTTGGACTTGATGATCTTAAAGGTCTTTACCAACCTCAATGATTCTAAGACAGAGGATCCAGTGCTTTAAGGTAATGTGAGACCACCTGAAAAATCAGAGGATCCCTTCCTTGCTGCAGTTGTTTGCCTCATTCAAAAATTTGGAGGACACATAAATAGTTGCCCTAAACCCAGCACCTTCTCCCACTATGCAAGCTGACTTATTCCTGCATAAAGACATAAATGCAATGGAAATGTCATAAAATCCCAGCATCATGATAAATATCACCAAAAAGCCTTCCCAGTCAATTACTTTGTACCCTCAGACATATTTTCCAGGCCAGAAAATGTGAAGTTATTTCCTTATAGTAGCCTTCAAAATGCACATCCAAACCCCTGAAACATTAAATACTGGATACTGTACAAGCTTGCAAAGAAATCTCCATCTTTCTTATACTGCCAACACATTGTGATGAACTGGCTATAGAAAGATGAAGTGCAAGGTTGGACACCAAAGTGGACTACAGCACTGAGTTTTGTTTGCTGAGATGTTTTGCTAGAGTACAAAACTCTATCAGGAACCTTTGCCTAGAATAAAAAAAAAAAAAAAAAAAAATCAAATCCAATCCTGACTTTATTTAACTACTGTTTCTGGATTCTTTTTATTATATGATCTGCCTCAGTACAAACTTGGACTTAAAATTGAATTTCCTTCATCAAACAAAATAAACATTCATCTATCTTTAGACTCTAACCACACAGAGTTAAATAAACAAAGAAGCTAATTCCCCTCACAACAAAACAGAAACAAACAAACAGCTTATTGAAAACCTTTGGGTCCTTATCTGGTGTAGTTCTCATGGTTTTAGTGATGCTTAACCAATTCCCTGCAAACTGGGATCTGCAGCTAAAACTTTTGTGCCACGGAGATTTCCTCTTAATTCTAGATGTGCTTTGAGTTTAGCATGAAACCAGAAAACACATGTTTAACAAAAAGCAGTCAACTGCTGCCAGCACCCTTCTCTCAGGCTGCTCCAGCCACCTTTCCTCTTCTATCTGATCACCCTTGTGCCTCTGTGGAGCACAGAGTGTGCCAGACATCCTTACCTACAGGATCTCATGCAGAGCTTACCTCCATGGTTTTCACTTCCCTTGGCTGCTTTCTGTTTTCGGCACATTATCCAGTTTTCCTACATCTGGTTGGGCTGCCCCATATGTTTGGAACAACCTCCCTTCTCCCTGCCAAGCAACCTCCCTCTCCCATGAAATCCTTCTTTCTTTCAGCAGTCCCTTCAACACTAATCCTCACATTCCCTCTTGCCTAACAGTTGCGCCGTGTCTCGTCATGCAGCTGGGTTTTTATCTACCTTTAGGCCAGACCTTGCAAACATTTTTCCCAGGGTAAAAAAAAACCCCAAACAACAGAAGTCCAAATCCTTCTGATTGGTTTTGCTAACCACCACAAGAGGATGAGTTCAGAGGGAAAAAAAACACCCCATCCTTTAGTTATTAACATCTCAAAGATAGCAATTTCATTCCTGTGCACCAGGAGCAAAGGAGATGAATAGTTGGTTGGTTGTTCTCCCAGCCAGCATCAGGAGGATGGGAGAACAGGGCAGCTGTACCCTGGCACCAGTACAGGCACTGGCTGTGCCTGCTCTATCCTTCCCCCTTACAGCTGGCCCCTTCTAACAAAGGTGACATTTAAAACTAAACATTACAACTCCATTCAAGAGTATTTCAGAGCTCAGAGGATGCCCAACACGTCACCGTTACCAGAGGCTCACACTCACCCTAAGTTTGGGTGCCTTTTGGAGGTCTGTGAGCTCATTTACTGCTTGCCAAATGTGCTGCCAATGAACTAAACAGCATAAGCAACACCAACTTCTCACTGTTACAGCATCTAAAACCTTCATACCCGGCCAAGGAAATGAAAAAACAAACGTGCTTTACACATCTCTTCAGCATATTCTCCCCACGACTCCCTGCTCATCTCAGCTGATAGGTACCATAAAGGTAAAAATAGACCACTGGATCCAGAACAAAACCCTCTGTTCAAATCATGCAACTATGTCTGAGCACGCTTCAGCAACAGCACCTGGGCAAGGAAGACACCTTTTATGTCTAGGAGGATGGCTGCAATGGCAGTCATTCTCACCAGACTTCTGAGGGAATATCCTGACCAACCTGAGCCTCACCGAGAATTGGATGGGTCATCGACTTCATGCCTCATATTGCTGCCTAAGGTCCCGAGTGGCTTGTTTAGCAGTATCTTTTTTTTTTTTTTTGTCAAAAGGAGCTTCCCAGTTCCTCCTGTAGCCCTGAGGAACAAAGAAGATGCACTGCCAAACGTCCTCCCACTGAGATCTCAAAGGCAAAAACTCAGCACCCCCCTCCAACAAAACCCCCAAACAACAAAGCAGCAGGGATGTGAGTTTATGGCAAGCCTGCTTGTTTTCCTGGGTGGATGTGCTTTGTTTTTCAGACTCGGGACCTAACTAGGAAACCACAGACTGCTGCATCTGTTGGTCTCAGTCATTATCAAAAATCTGCTGACTCTACATAAAAGTTGTCCTATTGCATCAGAACACAAACCAGCCCTGTCACGCCTGCAGCCATGCACGGATGAGCCCTGGGCAGCATCCTTGGGCAACCAGGCTGGGGAGGGACCAGCTGGTGCGGCTGGGCAGCCATCGGGTCCCACCAGCTCAGCCACAGCTATTACACAAAGGTAAAAGCTATCAATGGCAAACATTTGCATCCTTGCCTCAACTCACCATCTGCTTCTGCTGCTGCTCACTTGACAATTAATACGGTGGTTGCTTGGATCAGAAGCTAATGCTGCATCTGTCTTCCTTAGCGCTACAGATCATGATTAGACTACACAACCCTTTTTGCAACTCAAAAAGGGTGACAGTGGCCTCTAATCTGACAGGATCTGTCCTTCATCAAGACAGACAAAAACACTTCATCTGTAGTTTAGACAGTCCTAAAGCACTGGACTGGGGTTTCCTCCTCCTAGCATCCTCCTCTCCCTTCTTCTTCCTCCACACTTTCCTCAGAGCTAAGCAGCAAATTATTAAGGTGTAAAACTCTTTCAAAGAACACCGTGCAGAAATATTTGGTATTCTACTTCCACCAGCAAAAGATGGGGGAAACTGCATGTTCTGCAGTTCTGTACATGCACATAATTGGTGTCACCATCATTTCTCTGCTGTAACATCCAATCAGCCCTACAGACCAAATATATCCATCTTTGAATGTCTAACACCGAACCTTTGGGACAAAAACCTCAGCTCCAAACTGTATTTGTCTGACAATTCCCATGAATGGCAATTCCCTCTCAGCATCAACAGCTGCTGAGAAAATCTTAAACCTTTAGCACATCTGAAAATCCAAATCAAGCTCTGACTCTCTCCAGATAATCTGACTAATTTTATCCTTTTTTGACAGTGTTGTCTATTTTTGTCCTTGGCTTTTGTAATCGAGATGTGGATCCAAGTCATGTGCCCTGGATGCAGTGGCAAGTCCTTAAGGACTTTGTGAAGAAGAGACAAGCTTTCCTTAGACCTTAAAAAAGCCCTAACCCCTAGATAGGAATTAATCAAGCATTTGTATTAGAAAATTAGAAACCATGCTTCAAAGCAGATAAAATTTACCATGATGTTAAAAACTTTAGCAATATTCCATTTTCTCTCTGCATTTCTACACCACTTAGTAGGTGTTCAGGGCCACAGCCCCCACCGGCAGAAGCTGCCTCTGCACAAACTGCAGCATGGCTTGGCCAGATGTGCAAATGCTAATAAATACCAGAAAGGAGGAAGATGATGATGGCAGAACCATGTTGATGGTTTTCTAGTTTCCAGCCTCTCCTGGACCGGCAGCTCCAAACTGCCTCAGCTGGCTGGCGAGGAGTCAGCTGCTGACAGCCATCCTGGCAGCGTGCTCAGCCCCCGGGGCCCCTCACCTCATTAGCCTGACATGGAGCAGAAGGATGCTGTGCTGCTGCCAAAGCAGGAGGTGTGGGCTCAGAGGGACACCCAGTTCACCATCTGATGCTCCACACCAAACTCAAGGTGTTTGGCCTGGCAGGACAATCAGAAGCCATGATGGGCCCCCACATCCACGCTCCTGGCTTGCACCACCCTGTAGGACAACGGCTTAGCTAAGTCCAGGAACAGTGAAGAAGCCAAGCCAGATGGTTTTAAAGGTCTTTTTGAGCTGAAAAGATCCTATGATTCTATTATTCTATGCAGCATATATAAATGAAAATCGCTTGGATTTCCCCTTTTGCCCTCCTACACTGAGAAAGAAAAAAATGCTTCAGAAGGAAAACGTTCAACCACACCAATTCAGCCACCCCACTGATGCAACCAACTGCTTGCTGCATGTGCCAAGGTGATGCCTGGCCATATGTGGCTAGTGGCTAAAGAAAGTCTGTGAGGAGCAGCTGAAGGAGATGGGGTTGTTCAGCCTGGGGATGAGAAGGCTGAGAGGTGACCTCATTGCTCTCTACAATTCCCTAAAAGGAGACAGGACAGGAGATTGGTCTCTTCTCCCAAGTAACTAGAGACTGGACAAGAAGAAATGGCCTCAAGTTGTGCCAGGGAAGGTTTAGGTTGGAGATTAGGAAAAATTTCTTTCCTGCAAGAGTGGTCAGGCATTGGAACAGGCTGCCCAGGATGGAGCCACCATCCCTAGACGTTCAAGAAACAGTTGATGTGGCACTTTGGGGACACTGTGGTGTTGGGTTGATGGTTGGACTTGATGATCTTAGAGGGTTTTTCCAACCTTAATGATTCTATAATGTTTTGGGTACTTTTTAGTGTAACTTTCCGACACAAGGACACTGACAAAAAATATTTCACAGGGGACACTGAAACCATAGCCCACTGCATCAGCTTAGCCTGCAAGTCTGAAACAAAAGGAGTACAGAGGGGGGGAAACAAGAGGAGAAAACTGTCATCATCATCAAGCAAACCACATGCACAGCCCTGAAATATTCATTATAAAATTCCAAGCAGTGGTCTTAGCTCTGTGGCACAGAGAGACTATATTTTGAAATAATGAAAGAGCAAGGGTGGAAGGGGCTTGAATCAAAGCCAGCAGGTGTGGTTATTATTTGGAAAATTCTTATACAGTTACTCTGCAGAGCAGTCACTGAGCTTTCAGACTGGAGCATTCACATCTCCCCTTTATGGAAACAAACACAGAGCACAAAAGCACAGCTTCAGACAGCAGAGTAGAACTCGAGGACTGCAAGCCCCATCAGCTCTGTCAGGACTCCACACTCCCGTCAGCTCTTTTACCAATTATCTTTCTTTAAGGTAAAAAAGAGCAACAACTAAGTGACTAAGTGGAAAAAAAAAAACAATTGCCTAAACCACTACAAAAACAGATGGCAAAGCCAGAGATGAATTCAAAGCTCTGAAAACTCAGCCCAATACCCTGACCTGTTGGGAACACCACTGAAGTGTAGTGAATCATGAGCTCTGGTAGCAGTTTCCCAAAGTGTGCTCTGTGAGGCCATAGTTCAGTGATCCATGCAGCTGATCAATGGAGCACTGCTGTCAGCATAGCTTCAAATTAAAAACTCTAAGGAAAGGAGTCACTGAGCTCTTGACATACATTTTAGGTTCTGTGACAGTGCCTCAAAAAGACTGCTTTGGGCAGTTATCACATTGTCCTGAATACACATTAATCTGGAGGAGAACATTTTGCCAGGGAGCACCTTGCAAGTCCCACATATTCTGGTCTGCAGCTGAGGACTGCCACAGCAAACATCTCCCCATATGCAAGTGAGAGACGGACACCTATGAAAGAGTAAGAGAACCAGCATCCTCCAGTCAAATGGTGGGGCAGTTTTGCTTCAATAACATCCTGCCCTTACACCTGCAGCATGGCCTGGCACCAGTCAGCCAGCTGAGAAAACAAGGGGGAAGCAAAGTGCGAAGACTGGGCTGGGTCATTGATAATTTGTGTCTCAATTCTATGAAACTCTTTTCTTGTTTCAAGTAATTCTACGAAATTCTTTTTCTTATTTGCATGTTTTCCAATGGCATTCCCTCTGTGTTTTCATATAGATCATAGAATCACAGAATTGTCAGGGCTGGAAGGGACCTCAAGGATCATTCAGTTCCAACCTCACTGCCATGGATGGGGACACCTCACATTAGATCAGGTTGCTCAGAGCCCCATCCAGCCTGACCTTACAGACCTCCAGGGATGAGGCTTCCACCACCTCCCTGGGCAACCTGTTCCAGGGTCTCACCACCCTTATGCTGGAGAACTTCCTAACATCCAACCTGAACCTCCCCACCTCTAGTTTTGTTCCATTTCCCCACTCCTATCACTACCCTAAAAAGTACCTCCCCAGCTCCCTTCAGATACTGGAAGGCCACAATAAGGTCTCACTGGAGTCTTCTCTCCAGACTGAACAGCCCCAACTCTTGTCTGTCTCTGTGCACTTCTTATCAAACCTCTTTGCTGCCTTTTGTCTTTGGACAGGCTGCAGCCTTACCTCTCTTTGTAAACCATGGTTTATTGTTGGGCACTGTTAGTGAGAGCAGCCTCCTCAGAAACAATCATGGATATCATCCAAACCCCTGTATAGTTCACAATCCAAACATTCCCTCAGCAGAAAATCCTTTCAGCCCTATCTCCTACCCCCTATTTATTCTGGTCCTGCAGAAGAATATGCTGTCCTCTTGAACACAGGAGTCCCCTCCACAGCAGGATTCAGATACATTAGAGCAGGTGAAGTGTCATTTTGACGAGCAGTTATGGAGGTACCTGGTGGGAGTGCAGCTGCTCAGCTATGCTCAGATATAAGATTCCCCTTTTGCACAATTCCTCTGAACTGAGCAATGGTGACTCCCCCCAGTGAAAGACAGCTTTACATAAGCACATGTTAGATCACTTCCAGGAACTTCTAGGAGCTTCAGAATTGTTTTAATTCAGCCTCACACCCCATGCTGATGGGGCAGTCTTATAGAATCATAGAACGTTGGAAGGGACCTCAAAGATCATCCAGTTCCAAGCCCT
>VWZE01023924.1:15288-62341 GCA_013396675.1 Eubucco bourcierii | reverse complement strand
TTTCTCAAAGCCTCCCTCTCTCTGTCAGACAGCAAAGCAGCAAAGCTTACTTGTTACCTGTTAACCAAGGTTAGTGGAGAGATTAGAGAGCAGCAAATAGATCCAATGCTTAGGAGCAGAGAAGGCAAAAGGGAAACAAATTGTTTATGTTTTGGCTTCTTAACCCTCAATGAATGATACAGACTCTACCATTAGTTTCTTTTGGCAACCAATGATCTAATTTCTCTCATTAGAATATGCCAATTGGACTCAAACCAGCACACTGCCATCTTTCCATGAGCGTTGGAACACGCTGAACTCCTCTGATGGAATCACAGAATCACAGTTTTGGGCTCCCCAGTTTAAGAGGGACAGGGATATGCTGGAGAGGGTCCAAGGGACGGCTACAAGGATGTTGAGGGGACTGGAGCACTGCCTGAGGAGAGGCTGAGGGACCTGGGGCTGCTTAGTCTGCAGAAGAGAAGACTGAGAGGGGATTTAATAAATGTTTATAAAGATCTGAGGGCTGGAGAAGTCAGGAGTGGGGGGACAGGCTCTGGTCACTTGCTCCCTCGGATAGGACAAGGAGCAATGGATGGAAGCTGCAGCACAGGAGGTTTCACCTCAACACAAAAGGGAACTTTACTGGAAGGGTCACAGAGCACTGACACAGGCTGTCCAGAGAGGTTGTGGAGTGTCCTTCTCTGGAGCCTTTCAGGATCTGTCTGGATGTGTTCCTGTGTGACCTGAGCTAGATTGTCTGGTCCTGCTCTGGCAGGGGGGTTGGACTGGATGAGCTCTTTGGGTCCCTTCCAACCCCTGACATCGTGTTAGCCTGTGAACCTTAGAGTGTGATGGGTTGGGAGCTACCCATCTCCCACGCACAACGAAGTCACCCAGACTAGACTCAGCCAGCGGGAAGTTAAGGAATGAAGCCTTATGTTCACAGCTCAGCACAAGATACAAGCAGATATTTACAATATTTTACAAATATTTGCAGCTATATACAGAAATACACAAGTTAAAAGTAATACAGAAACACGATACCTTTGCCAGCAATCAGAGTCCCCAGGAGGGGCTCCCAACCACCTTTCCACCTTCTTTCTACCCTCCACTCTTATCCCAGGGTCTGCCTTATGTGCAAGGTGAGTTGGGAGGATGAGCAAGAGAGGTTAGAAGCAGAATGATTAATTGGGTTACACAGATCCAAGCAGAGCAGAAGCCCAGGGAGAAAACACAGACACTCAGAGACTCTGACAGACAGAACTCTCTTATCTATGTTTGTGTCCCTGCTTTTGTACATCTCAGCAAACCTAGGAGTGAAGTAGACATCACCACTGTTTGCATTTCACAGCCTATAATCTAATTTTCCTCATTAAAATATTTCAATTAGCCTAAAACCAGCACATAGAGGCTGGAAGAGATCTGCAGAGATCACAGAACAATAGAATGGTCAGGTTGGAAGGGACCTCAAAGGTCATCCAGTTCCAACCCCCTGCCATAGGCAGGAACACCTCCCACTAGCACAGGTCACTCAAGGCCTCATNCTCTCTCAGCCTGTCCTCACAGCAGAGCTGCTGCAGCCCTTTGAGCATTTTCGTGGATCATTGAGTCCAACCTCTCTGCCAAGGCAGAATCACCTAGGGTAGTGGGAAAGAAGTGGTCAGAGTGCCAACATGCCCCTTCAAACCATCCCATCAAACACTGAACATAGTCTGCTTCTCTCAAAGGAGACCAGAGCCAATCTGCTGGCAGTCTGACTTCTACAGACAGGAAGTTATCCAGCAGCTCCTGTAAAGGCAGCCTCTCAGATGCCATCTCATCTGATAGAATGGAGTAAATAAAACAACACTTCTAGCACACTAATTTCAAACACAGTACTCTGGTAACATTGATGGATTACCTCCTTGCTTTACTCCTGTCTAGGAGAAGATCCAGGTATATTTGAATCCCCAGGTGTATTTGAATCCCCATGCCTGGAGGTGTTTCAAAGAGGCAGAGATGTGGTGCTGAAGGACATGGTTTAGCACCAGCCAGAGTTAGAGAATGGTTGGTCTGGATGATCTTAAAGGGCTTTTCCAACCAAATCAACTCTGTGATTCAGTTCTGTGATTCTGTTCATTCCTATAATCCTTAGCACAATACAGTGGCAGCAAGAATCCAGCTCCTTGTGCCTTTATATTTTCATGTTCTCTCACTTCGCATCTCAGCATTTCTGAGAAGTGAAACATCAGTGACAGATTCCACTTGTCAGGAATTGCTAATGCTTGCTGCCAAAAAACACACATACAAAAAAAAAATGCTAGGGAGCACATTTAATAGGAAAAAACATCATGTTATTTATGCCAAAATCATGGAGGTCACATGAATCACTTGGACATAGAGGTTCCCACTGACATTTAACTACTTAAGGAAGAGTGGGGAGATTTGTTGCATGTTGCTACACTCTCAGCATTTCCAGGGGGCATCTCCTGACCGGACATTGCACACACAAATTATCCTACAGGAGAAACTGTCTCTGAGGTGCTTCTCTGAAAAACTTAAGTTTGGGATTAGAAACTTTGTATATACTATTTTTTTTTCTTTTTAATTTTATAAGTAAAAAGACCACAATCCTTTCCAAACAAACTGTGAGGGTTTGGGAGTTCCCTGCCCCCCCACACCTTTGTAAAATCCCCCAGACTAGACTCAGCCAGCTGGAAGTTAAGGACTGAAGCTCTATTTACAGCTCAGCACAATGTACAAGCAGAGATATACACTATAGACAGGAATAGTTACAGAAATATACAAGTTAAAGGTGATACAGAAACACAACTCCCCTCCCAGAAATCAGAGTCCCCAGGAGGGGCTCCCAACCACCCTTCCACCTTCTCCCCACCCTTATACCTTACCCCAAGGGCTTACTTTACACCCTAGGTGAGTTTGGAGCATTTGCCAGGGGAGTTAGAAGAAAAGTGGTTAGTGAGGTTACTCTGGATAGAGGAGGAAAACAAGAAGTCAGACAGCCTGAGAGTGTCTGCAAGCCCAAGTGACTTATCTTTGTTTTGTATTCTTTTCTTAAACATTTCAGCAAGCCTATGAGTGAAGTAGACATCACCATTGTTTTCCTTTCACAGCCTATAAACTAATTTTCTCCATTAAAATGTTCCAGTTAGCCTCAAACCAGCACACAAACTATTCTAAACAAAGCCGTTAACAAAAAGGTGCAGCTCAGCTCTACCAAATCAAAGCAAACCATTCATCTCCATGGAAACTAAGCAGGAAGGCTCCCCATGAACTCCTCCAGCATTACCCTTAGTGAGCACCTATCATTTGAAAGGGAAAACCTACAGAACATCTCCTAGAGAGCAAAGGGCATCTCAATATGCAAATGAAAAGTAGAAAGAGTCACTTTCTGCGACATAGAAAAACTTACTGCTCTTACCTCACTAGCATTAAGACATTAGCACGGCTTTTGCAAAACATTCCAGTGGCCTTCCAAACTGCAAAACCTGCCAAGTTCCTCGACTGGGCTACCATAAAACGTTCCTAAATTGCTGGAAGCAGCTCCCAGGGTTGTTTTACAGCAGTATGAAAAGGATGTGAGCAAAGGTGTGGGCTGATGCCCTGTGAACACAACGTGTGTCAGAGGGCTTCCAGGCCCTGGTACTCATTAGGAGAATGGCAATCCAGATACGCACATCTATTATGGTGGCTCCACAGATTTAGTCTCATCCTATTGTTTTTGGTCGTTTTGCTTTTCATCTAATCATCAGCATCTGGATTTTCCCTAAGTAAATCCATGTCTCCCAAACACAAGCAAACTAAAGCAGTGCTGCCAATGGCAGTGTGCATGTTCTCTCACTAACCGTGTGCTTGCCTCTTCGGCGGGAGAGCGAATGAGAGCAGAGAGCAAAGGAGCCTGTGGACATCTGGGTTGATGAAAAGCTCAACATGAACCTGCAGCGTGCACATGCAGCCCAGACAGCAACTGAGTCCTAGGCTGCAGCATGAGCAGTGTGGACAGTAGGGCAAGGGAGGGGATTCTGCCCCTTTGCTCTGCTCTCCTCAGACCCCACCTGGAGTCCTGTGTGCAGTTCTGGAGCCCCCAGCACAGGAAGGACATGGAAGTGGTGTAGTGGGTCCAGAGGAGGCCACAAAGATGCTCAGAGGGCAGCTGCAGTTCTGCTATGAAGACAGGCTATGAGATTTGGGGCTCTTCAGCCTGGAGAAGAGAAGGCTTCCAGGAGACCTTATAGTAGCCTTCCAGTATCTGAAGGGGCCTACAGAAAGGCTGGGGAGGGACTATTGATAAGATCTTGCAATGACAGGACAAGGGGCAATGGGTTTGAACTGGCAGAGGGGAGATTTAGACTGGATGTTAGGAGGAAGTTCTTTCCAGTGAGGGTGGTGAGACACTGGCACAGGTTGCCCAGGGAGGTGTTCAGGACCAGGATGGACAAGGCATTGAGTGACCTATACTAGTGGGAGGTGTCCCTGCCTATGGTAGGGGTCTGGAACTGGATGACCTTTGAGGTCCATTCCAACCTTACCAACTTATGATTCTACAATTCTATGACTTCTCAAGAACTCAGCCACATTACCATGAAAGTGGAGCATGTTTATCCTCTGAGAAGACAAGAATGTCACTTACAGTCAAATCTGTACCCAGGCTGTACCAACACCTGGAAAGGTTCCTCAAGTATTTAGTTTTGGGGTATTTTTTTCATTCATGCTCAGAATATTTCAGGAAATTTCTCTGCCTTTTTTTTCAATTTAATCAAATCTTTAGGGGCTGTTCAGTAGTTAATGCCTTCCGTGCAATCAATCAATCCTCATGAAACTCCAGTATCTGCCAAAATATGGCTCTTGCTGCACAAACATCTGCTTTCTTGCTCAACTGACTGGCCCAGTTGAGGTGTGGGATGTCTATCAAGCACACATAAGACACCTCTTGCCTTTCCAGATGGGTTTTGCAATGTCTCCATAGGTTTACCATATCCTTTCAGGCACATATGCTGGGAATGCACAGGAAGAGAAACAATCTGTCCCTACCCTAACCCCACCATCATTGGAAAGCAGCAAGAATAGCAGCCTGCATCCAAGACCCTCTCAGCTTATCTGCTCATGTTAACCTGCTTGTGTATACTGAAGCAGTGCCAACCTCCATTCTGAGGTATTAAAGTGTTTGGGAAGTGAACTGGACAGCTTCACACCTGGGCAAGTGCAGAAGCAGCAGCAGCAGCTCCTTCGTGTCCCATCTGCGCTTCCTGGAGCCTGAGCAGTCCCAGGGCTGCAGCTCAATGGGAGGTAACAGGAGGTTCAGTATCCCTGTTTGGCACAGTTACTTTGCTGTTTAATCCAAAGGCTGAAATTACAAAGACAAACATAAAGGCAGTTCAATTCTGACTGCAGCCTGTGATGTTTGTCTAATGTGCAAGTGGGTTTTCTGAATTTCAGGAAGCATCTTTTAGAGTCCAAGTCTGGGCAGTGCCAGAGGAGGGATGAGGTTGTTTGGACCTCGTTTGTAAGGAAAGAACATTTCCATGCTTTTACTGCCAGGTTTCAAAAGCACAGAGGTTGTGCAGTTGTTGGGGTTTTTTTCCCTTTTAAGAAATTTGTTTTAAGCTTTCAAATAAAGGCTGAAGTGATCCATTGCTCTGGAGGACTCTGCTGAAGGGAAGTGTTGTTAAAGAAATATCCCCAAATCCTCTTTAAAAAAATAAAACCTTCAGTCTCTCCTGTCCCATCACTTCAGGGTTTTTTTGTTTGTTTGTTTATCTTTGCCTGCACATGGATTACTTTTTATTTAATTTTTTTTTGTTTGTTTCTTTTCTCTTCTTGACTGCACTGCAGAACAAATACTTTCACACATCTCTCCTATGAGCAAAGACTGAGGGAGTTGGAGCTGCTCATTTTGGAGAGAAGGCTCTGAGGCGACCTTATTGTGACCTTTCAGTATCTGAAAGGGGATACAAGAAAGCTGGGGAGGGACTTTTTAGGATGTCAGGTAGTGACAGGACTGGGGGGAATGGAACAAAGCTAGAAATAGGTAGATTCACACTGGATGTTAGGAAGAAGTTCTTCAGCATGAGGGTGGTGAGAACCTGAAAGGGGTTGCCCAGCGAGGTAGTGGAAGCCTCATCCCTGGAGGTGTTTAAGACCAGGCTAGATGGGGCTCTGAGCAACCTGATCTAGTGTGAGGTGTCCCTGCCCATGGCAGGGGGAGTGGAATTAGATGTTCCTTGTGGTCCCTTCCAACCCTGACTGATTCTATGATTCTATGATTAACATAAAGCAAAGGAATTCTTCACATTGTTTTGCTGCCTGTGCTCCTTCCACAACACATTTTTCAATGCTCACCAGCCATATCAAGCTGGTTCTAGGCAGGAACTTGAGGATTTCACTGAATATTCAGTATCCCTCTCCCCAAGGAGCACTGGGGTCCTATTTCAGCTTTTGCTTTGTATTTCCCGTTGTTATGTGTCTCCATGTGTTTGCTAAGACACAGTTTAGGCAGAATCTATTTCTGTGGGGTTCAGAGCAAGGGAAAAATGTGCTTTTAGCAAAGAGAAAGGGGATGGATGACAATAGGGAAGGGCTGAAGAGCCTAAAAGGGAAAAATACCAGCAAGCAGGGCGTGATTGCCACTCCAAATCCTAGTTTTCATGTTTATAAGAAGTGGAATCTCAGTCACTATTTCTCTTGGGGATTTTTTTGTAGCTAAGTGATTATATTTAACACAGCTTGAAGCCAGTTCTGTTTATACAAGTGTGGGGGTCCAACATGGAGAACCAAAGTCTGCCAAAAGTAACTGAACCATAGAAGTCACTGAAAGTTTTGCTGTTACAGCAGGCGATGAGGCACACAACTATCAGAGCTATATCCTGACAAGCCAGCTGATAAAGGAAGTTGGGACACTTGCTGCTCATGGTCTCCTAGAAATGGTATTTCCACAACACTTCAGAGAAAACCTTGTTTATGCCAAAGCCACTTTCAAAGTGGGAGGAATCAGAGGAAGAAGGATGAGACAACAGTGCAACAGGCGGGGAGGTCAGACCACATCAGAGGGCTCCCCAGTCAGAGCCTCTCCAACACTCATTCCTTTACCTGCTCAGTTTTCCTTCTAAAAGGTTAAGGCTTCAGTAATTGCAAACTTCTACCTTGAGTGGACTGCTTTTAGCAAGTCACAGCCTTCAGAGGTCCCATCTCACCAGAAGAGTGGTAGGTTCATCAGGGAGTGAGAAGTGCCAGTCACTAAGAACTGGAAGAGGACAAAAAGTATGTCCCAGCCTGACAGCGTCTTCAGAAAGGAGTTTTCTTCCATTTCCACCCCTTTCAGAGGCAGACAGGGAGTACAGAAGGGGAAGGTATTGCTGTTCAGAAGAGGTCCAGCCTTCAACTGTTGTTAACAAAAAAAGACTGCTTCTAATGTGCACTTTTACCTCAAATTGTTTCTGTTACTTAAACGCAGGATTTGGGGGAGTGGGGGGCAGGAAAACATTTTGCGGTGAGGCTGACCTTCAGCCTCTGCATGGGCAACACGATAAAAGGTCTTCAAGGGTTCCATCAGCAAATTTATCACAGCAAAGATGAAAAGCAAGTGGGAACACTCATCCTCACTGCCCGGAATAATGCCTCTTTTTGCCACATGGGTATGAGACATGATTGCAAAAGAGCTGCAAACATCCCAGCTGGCAGCTGTCTGAAGAAACCGCTTAGCTCCAGGTTCAGAGATCCCTCCCTGCGTGCCAAGATTTTGGAGATGACTGCTAACTCCTCCTCTGTGTTGTGGAAGTCCATTTTATGAGAAGCAGAACGACAGAAAAAGGAAGGATTGTAAATGAGATGCTTATTTGTCCAGGAACAGCCTTCAACCTGGACTTGCTACTTTTCTGCTTGAGCAATATTTGTACTAAGGGGAAGAACGTGACACAATTTGTCACCTCCTGATACCAGTGCACGTTATTTTAATCAGAGAAACAGCCTGTGTCTGCCTGAAGCATTCTCAGTGACAACATATCAGAGTTCAGCTAATCTTATCCCTCCATGGGAGAAAAGGTTATGATGAGGAAACATTGCTTGGCTAATGTGACAGATGAGTAGGTTGTAAAGAATTGGCCACATGACAAAAGCCCAAATGGAGGCAGGAGGTAAAAGGATGTAGGCTCCTTTCTGTCTGTCCTCAGCTGTTACAAAAGCCAGGGCAGGAGGAAAAAGAGACAGAATATTTACAAGATGAGACACCACACAGGCCCTTCAAAACCAGCACATCTCAAAAGCATAACACAGATCTCTTTGTGTTTGGACAGCCCTTCACAGAATCATAGAACATCAAGGGTTGGAAGTGACCACAGAAGATGGTCCAGTCCAGCACCCCTGCCAGAGCAGGATCACCCAGGGCACGTTACACAGAAACGCAGGCAGGTGGATCTTGAATGCCTCCAGAGAAGGAGACTCCACAACTTTGCTGGGCAGCCTGCTCCAGGGCTCTGGCACCCTCACAATGAAAAAGTTTATCCTGTTCCCGTGGAACCTTGTCTGCTCCAGCTTGCACCCATTGCCCCTTGTCCTGTCATAGGACATCACTCAGCAGAGCCTGGCTCCAGCCTCCTGACACTGCCCTGCACATCTTTATAAACATGAATGAGGGCAGCCCTCAGGCTTCTCTTCTCCAAGCTGAAGAGCCCCAGCTCCCTCAGCCTGTCCTCAGGGAGCTGTTCCACTGCTGTCAGCATCTTCGTGGCTGGACTCTTTCAAGCAGTTCCTTGAGGACCTTCTTGAACTGAGAGGCCCAGAACTGGACACAGTATTCCAGATGTAGCCTCACCACAGCAGAGCAGGGGGGCAGGAGAACAACATATCCTGGTTGTTAGTGGTCCCCAGGAGTCCCCAACCTATCCTGGTCCATGGGGTTGTTCTTTTCCAGATGCAAGACTCCACACTTGTCCATGCTGCATTTCACCACAGCTGCCAAGGCTATCACTCTCTTTCTTCCATACACATGGAGCTGCACAGGTCTCGTTGCAGTTGATAAGCCACTGAGCCTGAAAGAATCCTATTAATGCAAAAGGTTCCTATTTCTGGTTAGTATCTAAATGCCACAGCAGCTCAGCAGTCGACTCACATGTAGTTCAGCCATGCTTAGGTAGTAGGAACCTCAGGTGGCCATTAAGGGTGCACCAGAGCTCTTAACCAAGTAGGGTTTGACAGGCTTACCAGTAAAGAAGCCTGCACAGAGCCTGAAGTAACTGGTTTACTCCTTTCCTGTTCATCACATGATGTAATTGCCACAGGAAATAAGTGTTTCTCATTAATGACTTAGATCTAATCATGCCAAGTGCTGTGGAAGTAAGACAAAATCAAGTTCTTAAGAGAATCTGCCTGATGCTTGTCAAGGAGTAGCAGTGATTTAGACATTAGCTGTAACACTTCTTCCAAGTAACACACAAAGAGAAGGCAGGGAAAGGCAATTTTGGCATTGCTAAGAGTTTACATTCAAAAGGTATTCATCCACTTCTCTTCAGATTAGCACAAGGTAAGATACTCTGAGAGGACGATCGGTACAACTGAACATAAGCAAACCCCTCCTGGTGATGCCCTCTCCACTTCCCTGCTTCCACCCTGAGATGCTCACAAGGTGGTTCCAGCTGAAGTATTTGCTAACTAGAGACCTTGCAAGCCTCAGGCCAGGCTGGATGTTCTCCCTAAAGCGAGCTCACGATGCTCTGAGCCAACAGCAAGTGAGAGTCACTTGCTGAGATGGCCTTCCTCAGTCTGTACAAGTGAGAGAACCACCTGCAAGCCTGCAAATATGTTTGTGTTTCAAATTCATACATTATTTCTGCTTATGCTCCTCCCCACTTTTCCTGCACGCTGTAGTTCACTCGAAGTTTACCTGTGTCTGGATTGCTGCTAGGAGAGGCTGATCTCATCTTTGACCCTGCATTTTCATGACTTCTTTTGGGTCATCATTAGCATTTCCAGGCCATGGAGCTCTGGGCCAGAAAAGGGCACAGAGCCAGCTCATCACCTGCCTGCAGGAGGTCTGCCAGTGCCCAGGCAGGACAGAAGCAAGGAGCAGAGGATGAGTTGGGTTGTCTTTTAGTTGTAGCCTACATGTTGATTTAAAGCTAATGTGAAGTAATAGTGTAGGAGATGTCACACAATGGTTAAGGTTGGCAAGGATCTCTGCACAGTCTAGTCCCATACATCTGCATGTACATGAGGGTGCACACACAGATGTACAGGGACATAGGTGACTCTCCCCAGGCTGCTGTGGGTGGAATCACAGCTACTGGGAGGTGAGTGGTGGGAGAAAACATCTCTGCCTCTTGGGTCAGGCACTTGGGGTACAGCAGGAAGGCTACAACTCGCCTTGAGCTCCTCAGAGGAGTCCCTGTTCCTGAGGGGTTTCATTTGTTGAGCATGCACAGCTCAGACACAGACATTTGGGGCCACAGACCAGACTGTGACAAAACAGCTGAAGGTAAAAAATGATATTTGCAAAACCAACATGCAAAATGCTTTTGTTTGTTCTATGTGAAATAAGACTCAGGCACCCTAAGCTACTGGAATGACCAGAGGCAATGGCACCAATAGCCTAGACCTCGTAACTATTTTCAAATGCAAGCAGTAACTGCAAGCAGGCTCACATTGAGCTCTCTGCTCCCTGGGGCAGTGCATTCCTAGCAGAGGTGTTATCCTGCATCCCTGTGGAAAGCATTAACTGCTCTGATAACAGTGCAGCTCTGTGCTTGTAAGGACTACAAAGCAACCATGCAGAGCAGTAAAGTTCACTCTGAGTACTTCTCTGAGAATTAAACAGCTCAGTAGTATTTCATGGTTTACATCAGGGACTTTGTTTTCCCTTCTGAAAATTTGGCTTAAGGTCAATAAATACATCGGTACAGCTTTCTTTTGAATGAAGGAACCCTCGGGCTACCACACCTACTCTTGACTTTAGATCCTTTTTGCTTTGTGTTTCTACCTGATAATTAAATAGGAGAGACTGAAAGTGGCTAAATAAATGTTCTAATGGAGGAATGCACACAGTCACACCTCACATTTTGAGGGAACTTTGTGCTTTTTTGATGTATATTAACTGTCAGGACCTTGCTCTCCAGCTGTAAAGTTCTACACTCCTTTCCTAGAGGCATGGTGCAACCAGACTATTCCACACTTAGAGAAGCAGTACTAAGAATCAGAATCATAGAATATAAAGAGGCTGGAAGGGACCTCCAGAGATCATTGAGTCCAGCCCCTCTGCCAAAAGCAGGATCACCCAGGGTAGTCCACACAGGAATGCATTCAGGTAGGTTTTGAAAGTCTCCAGAGGAGACTCCACAACCCCCCAGGGCAGCCTGTTCCAGTGCTCCATCACCCTCACTGTAAAGAAGTTTCTCCCCATATGGAGGTGAAACTTTCTACGTTCCCGTTTGCAGATTGCAAATACTCATTCTAGTGGTGTCTTCCTAGAGATCACAGGTTCACAGGATGGCAGGGGTTGGAAGCGACCCAAATTGATCATCCAGTCCAACCCCCCTGCCAGAGCAGGACCAGACAATCTAGCCCAGGTCACACAGGAACACATCCACACAGGCCTTGAAGGTCCCCAGAGAAGGAGACTCCACAGCCTCTCTGGGCAGCCTGTGTCAGTGCTCTGTGACTCTTACAGCAAAGAAGTTCCCCCTTGTGTTGAGCTGGAACCTCCTGTGCTGCAGCTTCCATCCATTGCTCCTTGTCCTATCCCAGGGAACAAGTGAGCAGAGCCTGTCCCCCCACTCTTGACCCCCAGCCCTCAGATCTTTATAAGCATTTATTAAATCCCCTCTCAGTCTTCTCTTCTGCAGACTAAGCAGCCCCAGGTCCCTCAGCCTCTCCTCAGGCAGTGCTCCAGTCCCCTCATCATCCTTGTAGCCCTCTGCTGGACCTTCTCCAGGAGATCCCTGTCCCTCTTAAACTGAGCAGCCCAAAACTGATCTGGATACAGATGTGGGGAAAGCACAGAAAATCTCCCAAGTCTTGATGCCCTCCTTCAGCTCTGTGTTGCCTTTCTGGTGAATACAGAACGTTCATGCAAACTGCAGCTGCTCAACATATCATAAGCCCTGGGAAAGAACAAGTAAATGCAAGCCTGCCAAAACTAAACAGCTCCTGTCTGGTGGTCCACACTTGAGTGAATGTGATGTGTTTGTGAACTTTCTAACAAATGCTTCGCCTCTCCAGCTCTTAATAATATTTAGGTTATCTCTTTCCTCCAGCAAAAAAAAAATATTTAAGTAAAACAATACAGCAATAAACATCATGTTTCGAACAATAACTTTTACTGGGTCACCTGCAATAGGCAACACGAGCAAGGTGGAGCCAGATGACAGCAATTGTTCAGCCTGAAGCAGTGGTGAACTAAACTACACTCTTCACAAAAGATAGCTTTGACTATTTTTAAGACTTAGCAGCAAAAGGTCAGACAAAGCAGCAACAAGAAGTCAGAAAAAAACTGATAGGAGTAAACAAATGCCAACAAGAAAAGAAATGCAGAAGATAGGTCGTGTCCACTGTCTGCCTTTGGGCTGAGGTTAGCCCCAGGAGGAAAGAGCTTCACAAGGCACTCTGCAACGTCTAGACCTGTATGTAGCTTCATTTGTCTTTCTGCTGCCTTAACAGACAACATTGAAGGCTCTGAATTTTCCTGCTGGCTTCCATGCAAACATGCTTGGGTGTAAAGATCTGTGCCTGACTGGGTCTCACAGGCAAAAACCCCATTTTTGTGGGTATTCATTTCCCACTGGAGTCATTTGAGTGCTGTTGCATATTTAGTTTCCAGCCATCTCTATGCAAATCTCCTCACCAAACTCTGTGAAAGTAACTACTTGACCAAACTACCAAGGAACGACAGACATACATAACAGATCATCTATTTAAGATGTACCATAACGCAGTATACCATGAATCACAGAATCATAAAATGGTAAGGTTGGAAGGGACCTCAAAGATCATCTAGTTCCAACCCCCTGCCATAGGCAGGGACACCTCCCACTAGCACAGCTCACTCAAGGCCTCATCCAACCTGGCCTTCAACACCTCCAGGGAGGGAGCAGCCACAACCTCCCTGGGCAACCTGTGCCAATGTCTCACCACTCTCACTGCAAACAACTTCCTCCTAACATCCACTTTCAATCTCCCCTCTGTCTGTTCAAACCCATTGCCCCTTGTCCTGGCATTACAAGACCTTGTCAATAGTCCCTCCCCAGCCTTCCTGTAGGCCCCCTTCAGATACTGGAAGGCTACTCTAAGGTCTCCTGGAAGCCTTCTCTTCTCCATGCTGAACCCCCAAAACAAATAGAAGTTTGGTTAAAAACCAGTCTTCCAGGAGCTCAGCTTGCAATGCAACACTCTGTGTATGGATTTCTGCTAAAGGAAGCCATATTCCTCAAGGATCTGTACCCATGCTTCCTGTCCAAGCCTGAAGGATACTTACTTAGCATACTTTATTTAGTAATAAATTCAAGACTTCCTTTCAAAAATCCCAAATCCCTGACATTACTCTGATGTAGGATTCATGGGTTAGTAAATGATTGGTTAAACACAGATGCTTCTGCTTCCCAGAAAGTGGGGCTCCAAGGTGTACGTTTTCCAAGGACACTACCAACAATTTTTCTTCCCAAATTCTAGCTGTAGCTCTCCATGTGATAGCTCCCAAACCAGTGCACAGTTACTTTTTCACTTTTCCTGTCTTCAGAGAGAGTTTTCCTGTGATTTGACCACACTTTTTTTTCCCCCCCATTTTTTACCCCTTGACCAGTGGTAATAAAGCTAATTAATTTTACTTTACTTAAGTTTAAGAACACCGGTCAGCCAAACACATGACATCTTAACTAGTGAGGCACTGAGCAGAGTGATCTAAATGAAAAGCTGACAGCTGAATGAGTTGACATTTGGTATACAAATGATCTTAGATGAGACCAATATGGCAAATTACTCACAGAGCAGGAAACTCAAATTATACAGCAATGCTCAGAAAAAAAACACAGTTAAGAAATTTCTACCCTAAAACTCATTTTCCAAGAATGTTTTAGTCATCATTCCAGCATTTCCAGTCTCTTTTTAATGATGTTTTCATTGAGCTCCAGGAGCCTTCAAAGCCTTGAAGTGCCCAAATTGTGATAGACTTTTTGTAAGCACTGAGGAAACCTGAATTGAGAGTAAAAATAATCCACTCATATATGCTAATCCAGAGAATGATCATCTTGTTCTCAACCCCCTGAATAAATTCTTTTACCTGAGAATTGGTAGGAATTGGGTAGGGTTGGAAGTCAGGAGGTAGATCATTTGGGCTTTGGAGGTGACATTTCTCTGACTGACTGCCAAGGCTCACAATGCAGTCAGCTGTATCTCAGCTTGCTGCCCTAGGCTCAGTGCACAGTCAATAGAGAAATTTAGGCTTCCTAAAATAGACATCTAGAGCAGATCAGATTAATTACATCCTAGAGAAGCAGATTTCTATCCCTTGATTGTAAAGGAAGTCTACAGAGAACGAGCTCAGCTGTAGACCTGCTCTCCCATGTGTGGCTCGATTCTGGCAGGATGCAAACTACTCTAAGTGCCCTATCGGCTTTCACATGCCTTTAATTTGAAAATCTGATCCCATGTTTACTAAAAGGAAAGTGAAAAAGAGCTTTCCCCTTTCCCCTTACAGTAAAGCTATTTAAATGGAGTTAGAAAGTAATTTAAACAGTTATATGTCATAGCCACACATATATTTAACAGTGCTTCTATTACTTATCATTTTTAGAATCATAGTTTCATAGAATGGTAAGGTTGGAAGGGACCTCAAAGATCATCTAGTTCCAACCCCCTGCCATAGGCAGGGACACCTCCCCCCAGCACAGGTCACTCAAGGCCTCCTCCAACCTGACCTTGAATACCTCCAGGGAGGGAGCAGCCACAACCTCCCTGGGCAACCTGTGCCAGTGTCTCACCACCCTCACTGCAAACAACTTCCTCCTAACATCCAGTTTTAATCTCCCCTCTGCCAGTTTAAACCCATTGCCCCTTGTCCTGTCATTGCAAGACCTTTTAAATAATCCCTCCCCAGCCTTCCTGTAGACCCCCAACAGATACTGGAAGGCTTTTTTAAGGTCTCCTCGAAGCCTTTATGCCATCTTTTATCCATGCTTAGCCAGTTCTAGCAGGAACAGAAGTAGCCCTACACTTTCCGAAGCAAACACTAACTGGTACCACAGGGAGCCATAGTGCAGCTCACATAGCCTCAGTTTCCAGCTCTCTCAGTATGCACATGAGCCTGCTGTCACAAGCACCAGGAACAGGCAGGACTTGTGAACATATTGACCACATTCAGGTTTGTAACAATCCTTTTCCAGTACAGATGGCCTGTGGGAGTGCTTTTCCTTGTGCCTTGCAAGTATCAGCAGTTGAATCCTAATTTAGAAGTGAACAGATTTGAGCAAACTGTTTCTCCTCAGAAAGCACATTTCCAAATGTGAGTCTTCAAGGTTAGTCAGTGTAACATTGCTGCACAAAAATGCATTCTCACTTCACTCTGACTTCAGCTTCCTCCCATCACAGCCTTGGCACAGGTCTTTCTCTCCCAATCTCAAAACTCTGGTGTGAAAAACACAGCACATTTGATGTGCAAAAGAAAGATTTCATCCCACTGTTCCAAGACAAGGAAGGAAGGAAAGCAAGCACTTCTGGCTCAGAGCTGAGTCCTGTTTGTCAGGATCAGCCAACATCACAAGCCTCCACAACACAGTGAAAATCGTTTTACCAAGGAGCCAACTGCCTAAGTCCCACAGGTAAGCAAGGCAAGAGTGGCCTGCACTCACCACCTCTGCTTTTCCTAACCCACCAGCCACCAGCTCAGTTGTCTTGATGTAGCTCCAGACACTGCAGCACACTGAGGAATGGAGTTACACATCCCATCACTGCTCCTCTGTATCTCATCACTGCTCTCCTACACCTGATGTAGATAAGCATCGATGCATTTATTCCACCAATCTTGTTCCTATTTGAAACCATGCTCCTCTTCAGTGTTCAAGCTGGTTGCCCACTGCTTCATTTTGCTTTAGTCTGACCTGTCCTCAAAGGAAAGTGATCGAAAATAATCTGAAATTAACTCCCCTGTACAATTCCTACCCATGGACATTTGATAAGAAAGCAGACACAAACAAACTGTCCTTAGCAAGACTGGAAATCTCCATGCTGGAGCATCTCAGTCTCATTTCTTACCAAGTCAGGGCACTGAATCTTCTCTCACAGGAAAACTTAAATAATGCTCAAACAAATACAGAGTAAGGCAAAGGGAAAAAAAGAAAGAGAAAAAGAAAGAAAAAAATAGCTGGCAGACGATTCTCTAGAGTGCTTGGGTACCATTCAGTCAAAGTTTAAATCACAAAGGTGCAGTATGGTGCAGGGCTTTGCTTAATAAGA
This sequence comes from Eubucco bourcierii, assembly GCA_013396675.1. Lineage (NCBI taxonomy): Eukaryota > Metazoa > Chordata > Aves > Piciformes > Ramphastidae > Eubucco > Eubucco bourcierii. Next base: position 45,931 of record VWZE01023924.1, on the reverse strand, counting down.
AGCAAAAGCTCCTTGTTATAGAATCATAGAATGGTAAGGTTGGAAGGGACCTCAAAGATCATCTAGTTCCAACCCCCTGCCATAGGCAGGGACACCTCCCACTAGTACAGCTCACTCAAGGCCTCATCCAATCTGGCCTTGAACACCTCCAGGGAAGGAACGCCCACAACCTCCCTGGGCAACCTGTGCCAGTGTCTCACCACCCTCACTGGAAAGAACTTCCTCCTGACATCCAGTTTCAGTCTCCCCTCTACCAGTTTAAACCCGTTACCCCTTTTCCTGTCATTGTAAGACCTTGTCAATAGTCCCTCCCCAGCCTTCCTGTAGACCCCCTTCAGATACTGGAAGGCTGCTATAAGGTCTCCTGGAAGCCTTCTCTTCTCCAGGCTGAAGAACCCCAACTCTCTCAGCCTGTCCTCACAGTAGAGCTGCTGCAGCCCTTTGAGCATCTTCATGGCCTCCTCTGGACCCACTCCAACACTTCCATGTCCTTCCTGTACTGGGGGCTCCAGAACTGCACACAGGACTCCAGATGGGGTCTGACAAGAGCAGAGTAAAGAGGCAGAATCCCCTCCCTTGCCCTGCTGCCCACACTGCTCTTGCTGCAGCCCAGGACTCAGTTGCTGTCTGGGCTGCATGCACACACTGCAGGCTCACGTTGAGCTTTTCATCAACCCATCTCATGCAAACTAATACAAACACATCAATGAACACATTAGTAATAACTGATGTGATTATTTTGGAGTAAGGTATTTAAAAGTGAAGTGGTTTCACTGTGGAGACAAACCAGGTCCAGCACCAATACTGCAACACTGTCATCTTTGGGCAACGCAGTTAGATCCAGCTCCTCCTGCACTGCCAGTTGGATGTTGATGGGTGATCCTTTGGTAATGTGTTTGGACATGCAGTTGTCAGCCACAGTCAACACACCACTTCCAATTCTATCTTCAGAAGTTAAGATTTTTAACCTGAAAACTGCCTTAACAACTATCTTAGTAAAAATCCTACAGTAGCTACAGCAAAAGTGTAAGCTACAGCCAAGTGTAAGGTCCTGCACCTGAGTAGGCACAATTCCAAGCACAAATACAAGCTGGGTGGTGAATGGCTGAGAGCAGCCCTGAGGAAAAGGACCTTGGAGTCTGGGTTGATGAAAAGCTCAACATGAGCCTGCAGTGTGCACATGCAGCCCAGACAGCAACCGAGTCCTAGGCTGCATCAAGAGCAGTGTGGGCAGCAGGGCAAGGGCTGGATTCTGCCACTTTACTCTGCTCTTGTCAGACTCCACCTGGAGTCCTGTGTGCAGTTCTGGAACCCTCAGCACAGGAAGGACATGGAAGTGTTGGAGCGGGTCCAGAGGAGAGCCACAAAGATGATCAGAGGGCTGCAGCAGCTCTCCTATGAGGACAGGCTGAGAGAGTTGGGTCTCTGCAGCCTGGAGAAGAGAAGGCTTCCAGGAGAGCTGATAGTAGCCTTCCAGTATCTGAAGGGGGCCTACAGGAAGGCTGGGGAAGGATTATTTACAAGGTCCTGCAATGACAGGACAAGGGGCAATGGGCTTAAACTGGCAGAGGGGAGATTTAGACTGGATGTTAGGAGGAAGTTCTTTACAGTGAGGGTGGTGAGGCACTGGAACAGGTTGCCCAGGGAGGTTGTGGATGCTCCCTCCCTGGATGTGTTCAAGGCCAGATTGGATGAGGCCTTGAGTAACCTGTACTAGTGGGAGGTGTCCCTGCCTATGGCAGGGTGTTGGAACTAGATGATCCTTGAGGTCCCTTCCAACCTTACCATTCTGTGATTCTATGAAAAGAGCAGCAACCAATTATTTATTGCTTGTCTTAGAGAAGACAGAGTTCTTGCCTTCAGAGATTCTGAAAAGGGGTGGATGTATGGAGAAGGTAGAAAAAAAACAAACCTCTGGGAAGAGAAAGAATCATAGTATCATAGAATGGTAAGGTTGGAAGGGACCTCAAAGATCATCTAGTTCCAACCCCCTGCCATAGGCAGGGACACCTCCCACCAGTACAGGTCACTCAAGGCCTTGTCCAACCTGGCCTTGAACACCTCCAGGGAGAGAGCATCCATGCTAAAGCAATACAGAACTACCCAACTCCATCTCTTTGCTACTCTTAATACACATTGTACAGTTGTTTATCTACCTTAATAATGCCATTTTTTTAGCTTTTATGTGTGGAACAGATGGGATGGAACCCTCTGAGCCTTACAGAACAGGGAACTTTATGCTGCAAAGCATTTAATCATCCAGGACACAAGATGTACCAGCATCAGGACTGTAACTCACTGACATAATTCCATGGTGTGAACAGATAAGGTGTGAGGAAATGAAAATACTGGACTGCTGAGAAGCCCAGGTTCTAGAGGTCTTCACTGCCAGTCAGAAGCTGGCAGACAAGCTGAAGCACTGTGCTCTTGTGGCCAGGAAGGCCAGTGCCATTCTGGGGTGTATTAGAACGGCTGTAGTTAGTATGCTGAGGGAAGTTCTCCTTCTCCTCTACTCTGCCCTAGCGAGGCTGCAACTGGAGTATTGTGTCCAGTTCTGGGCCCCCCAGTTCAAGAAGCACAGGCAGCTGCCTGAGAAAGTCAAGTGCAGAGCCACAAAAATGATTGAGGAAGTTGAACATCTTCCTTATGAGGAGAGCCTGAGGGAGCTGGGGCTCTTTAGCTGGGAGAGGAGGAGACTGAGAGGTGACCTCATCAATGTGTATAAATATGCAAGGGGTGAGTGCCAGGAGGATGGAGCCAGCCTCTTCTTGGTGATGCCGAGTGACAGGACAAAGGGTTACAGGTGGAATATGAGGCATAGGATGTTCCATGTGAACCTGAGGAAGATTTTTTTCCCTGTGATGGTGACAGAGCACTGGAACAGGCTGCCCAGGGAAACTGTGGAGTCTCCCTCTCTGGAGATATTCAAGAACCATCTGGATGTGTTCCAGTGTGATCAGCTCTAGCTGCGAGGCTGGACTGGATGATCTTCCAGCCCCTGATATTCTATGATATTCTGTGACATTCCATGACTGAGGCACAAGGTAAAGGCAGCAGGCAATGAACATTCCCACTCTAAGGGCTCTCTGCTGGCATTCAGTGATTTCCCAGCAGTCTTATTACTAAGATCCCAAGCCCCTGATCTTTCTCTTAGACAATAGGAAAAAAAAATCACTTGCCTGCAGGCATTGTCACTGCAGCCATGAATGCCGCTTCTTTAAGCATGGGAAGACAGAGGCATGGCTGATAACATCAAACTAAAAAAATGCACAGTTATTAAATGCTGTATTAGGTTTGCTGGAGTACAAATAACAATTCTAAAGGCAATGCACACACCTGTGAAATCAGCAACCACAGAACATCTCTTTTTCCAGGTGGCTTTTACCATTCTGTTGTGAACGGTGTGAAATGGCAGTTTCCCCTTCTGCTTTGGGTGACTTCCACCGGCTGGTGTGCAGTATCTGTTTGCTCCCGACAGAAATCTCACTGGGTAGAAGCTCTCACTTTGATAAAGAAACAATGACAAAAGGAATCTGGTATTTTCTGGGGAAGGCTTGCCTCAGAAAATGCCCACTAATTACAAATTTGGAGAACTAAAGCCACTAATAAGGACTCCTCTGTTCCAAGAAAAAAAAAAAAAAAANNAAAAAAAATCAAAAAAAAAAAAAAAAAAAAAAAAAAAAAGCTTCTGCTCATGCCCTCTGCTTTCACATAGTTGCATCCTGACAGCCTCTGTTCTCACAAGGTACAGTTGCTCAATATGATTTTGTGCCTTTCTGAGCTATGAAAAAAATGTTCTTTATTACTGACTGCAGCAAAACCACCCTGTGAAGTGCTGCAGTACACACAGAGCCAGGCCTCGTTCCACCCCTCCTAAGGCTGCTAAGAGCCTTCTGAAACTGTGCACACACTTTAGTTGCTCCACGACACTGAGCGTGACTGACCTGAACAGGGCAAGGACTCTTCTGGCAAAGTCCTGTAACAGACTGGACTGATTGAGATGGTCATGACCGCCCCCTCCCAGAGCCAACCCTAGTGAATGCAATCAAAGGAAAGTGCACAAAGGAGAGTTCTCCCAGCACAGGAAGGACATTGAACTTTTGGAGCAGGTCCAGAGGAGGGCCACAAAGATGCTCAAAGGGCTGAAGCAGCTCTGCTATGAGGACAGACTGAGAGAGTTGGGGCTGTGCAGCCTGGAGAGGAGAAGGTTTCCTTGACACCTTATAGTAGCCTTCCAGTATCTGAAGGGGTCCTACAGGAAGGCTGGGGAGGGACTATTTACAAGGTCTTGTAGTAACAGGACAAGGGGCAATGGGTTTGAACAGGCAGAGGAGAGATTTAGACTGGATCTTAGGAGGAAGTTCTTTACAGTGAGGGTGGTGAGGCACTGGCACAGGTTGCCCAGGGAGGTTGTGGCTGCTCCCTCCCTGGAGGTGTTCAAGGCCAGGCCGAATGAGGCCTTGAGTGACCTATACTGATGGGAGGTGTCCCTTCCAACCTTACCATTCTATGATTCTATGTGCACGTGGAGAGTCCCAGCATGTCTCAGCTGCACTGCTCTTCTCCACTGCCTCGCTGGGAGAAGAGCAGAGTCTGTGCTTTCCATAGTGTAACGGGTTAAGGACTTTCCCTCCCCCCAATCTGAAAATTTACCAGACCAGCTCAGACAGCTTGGAAGTAAGATAAAGCTATATTTACAGCAAAGCTAAATTTACAAGCATATATATACAATATATTCACAATTACATGCAATTCAGAAATAATACAGGAACCCAAATTCCCTCGTGAGCAAACAAAAGAAGGCCAGGAGGGGCCAATGCCACCCTCTCTCTTTCTCTCAGACAGAGAAAAAACAGCAAAGTTTACTTGTGATCTGTTAGCCAAAGTTAGTGGAAGATATTAGAGATCCAATGAGAATAAGCACTCACAAGCAGAGAGGGTTTTTTATCCCTTTCAGCACACCAATGAATGACACAGACTTTATCATTATTTTCTTTTTACCTCCAATGATCTAATTTCTCTTGTTAGAATATTCCAGTTAGCCTCAAAACAACACACATAGCAAACAGCACAGCAGCCTGTGGCACTGCTCCATGAGGAGCACAGGGCTGTAGACCAGCAGGTGAGATGTTTGCTTCAAACTGCTTGACAGAAGGGGTAGCTGAGCTAAGCCTTGGTAGTTCAGAAGTGGTGTGACAAATGGTCTTATGGACAGAACATCCAGTATTATTCAGGAGGTTTAAGTTTCACAGGTAGATAAATTTGCTTGTTTAACCCAGAGCTCAGGAGTGCTCCTAAAATCACCTGAGTTCTAGGAGTTAAAGTGAAAGCCATTAGTGTTAGATGAGAAACTAGGGGTGACCACAGCAAAAAAGGGAAAAGATGCTGCAGGATTCTTGCATGCTTCTGCTCCTCCTATGCACTTTATGAAGTGAAGATCATGGGTTTGGTCTGAAATCTCAGGAGTGCTGAGGGTTGCTGTGAGTCTATCAAAATCCTTACAACTTGATTAGGCATTTCCTTCAAGCATCCACACAGACTAAGTTCTCTCCTCCCCTCTGCACCCTGAGCATCCATTCTCAGTCCCTACTCCCTGCCCCATCTCATGAAGTCATCAATTTTTGATGAGTTATTACCATGCAAAGAGCTGCTCCAAAGTAGCAAGTGCTCTAGAAGTCACTGCTGACAAAGTGCCAGAAGGGTTGTACACATCCCCCAGGTCATAGCTGCAGCAAAGGCACACCCCTCACATGTTGTCTCTAGGAAGCTTTGGTCCTGGCTCAGAAGTGTGCTTGGACCATCCAGATGATACCTTCTGGCCAAGAGCAGCTCTGCAGGCATACCGAGGCAAGCTGCATATCTTCAGCCCATGCATCTGGTCTGTCAGAGCAGCTCTGCAGGCATACCTAGGCAAGCTGCATATCTTCAGCCCATGCATCTGGTCTGTCAGAGCAGCTCTGCAGGCATATCTAGGCAAGCTGCATATCTTCAGCCCATGCATCTGGACTGTCAGAGCAGCTCTGCAGGCATACCTAGGCAAGCTGTATATCTTCAGCCCATGCATCTGGTCTGTCAGAGCAGCTCTGCAGGCATACCTAGGCAAGCTGTATATCTTCAGCCCATGCATCTGGTCTGTCAGAGCAGCTCTGCAGGCATACCTAGGCAAGCTGTATATCTTCAGCCCATGCATCTGGTCTGTCAGAGCAGCTCTGCAGGCATACCTAGGCAAGCTGTATATCTTCAGCCCATGCATCTGGTCTGTCAGAGCAGCTCTGCAGGCATACCTAGGCAAGCTGTATATCTTCAGCCCATGCATCTGGTCTGTCAGAGCAGCTCTGCAGGCATACCTAGGCAAGCTGTATATCTTCAGCCCATGCATCTGGTCTGTCAGAGCAGCTCTGCAGGCATACCTAGGCAAGCTGTATATCTTCAGCCCATGCATCTGGTCTGTCAGAGCAGCTCTGCAGGCATACCTAGGCAAGCTGTATATCTTCAGCCCATGCATCTGGTCTGTCAGAGCAGCTCTGCAGGCATACCTAGGCAAGCTGTATATCTTCAGCCCATGCATCTGGTCTGTCAGAGCAGCTCTGCAGGCATACCTAGGCAAGCTGTATATCTTCAGCCCATGCATCTGGTCTGTCAGAGCAGCTCTGCAGGCATACCTAGGCAAGCTGTATATCTTCAGCCCATGCATCTGGTCTGTCAGAGCAGCTCTGCAGGCATACCTAGGCAAGCTGTATATCTTCAGCCCATGCATCTGGTCTGTCAGAGCAGCTCTGCAGGCATACCTAGGCAAGCTGTATATCTTCAGCCCATGCATCTGGTCTGTCAGAGCAGCTCTGCAGGCATACCTAGGCAAGCTGTATATCTTCAGCCCATGCATCTGGTCTGTCAGAGCAGCTCTGCAGGCATACCTAGGCAAGCTGTATATCTTCAGCCCATGCATCTGGTCTGTCAGAGCAGCTCTGCAGGCATACCTAGGCAAGCTGTATATCTTCAGCCCATGCATCTGGTCTGTCAGAGCAGCTCTGCAGGCATACCTAGGCAAGCTGTATATCTTCAGCCCATGCATCTGGTCTGTCAGAGCAGCTCTGCAGGCATACCTAGGCAAGCTGTATATCTTCAGCCCATGCATCTGGACTGTCAGATATTTAAATCTAGGTTTTGCCCTGGGTTGTGCAGATCCTGACTCATGGAGGAAATCCCTCAAACTCAGCAGTTCTTCCCTGCACTGATACACAAGCAAAGGGCTGGACTCTCATAAACACTGCTGCCAAGTCACCTCCTTGAAGGGGTAGAACTTAACCAGTGTAAATGCAAAGACTGAGGCTACTTAAGCACACCCAAACCAAAATAAGGTTTAATCTCTATTTGGCAGACTATTTTTTCTTTATTTGGTTGTTTTTCTTTAAAGCTGGCAGAGCGACAATCCCAGAAAAGCTGTTTTATTATGAGGGCTGGTATGTCAGGAAACCCAGCCCAGATGACCCCCAAGTCTGGAAGCCAGATTCCACCCTTAGCTCTCATCAAGTACAATAAACTTTGGGGCAATCTGAGTTTGAACTTAGATCTTGGAGCCTGTAGGAGCTGACCATAAACCAGAAAGGAATCCCCAAGTGCAAGTACAGCAGAGAGAGTCCCATAATGCTGTGGCAAGAAAAGGGAAGTTGATGGAGTCAAAGAGGGTTCAAGAAGTCTAAAATTCTCCCAACACTGTCTCTCTTCAAGGTAGATTTTGCTTTCCTTATAATTTAATCAGTGTTTCACTTGGTTCTTGGGGCAGACACTCTTGCAGACCTTCTACATGTACTGGTAATTGCCCTGAAGTTGTAGGGAGAGCTTCTGCTTACAGGGATGTCTCCAGGGCAGCTTATTTTTAACATGGAATTACTTTTTAAAGTTAGAGAGCTGGACTACAAGCAAAAGGACAGAAAAATGAGAGATGCGGATAAGAGGAGGTCAAAAGGTGACAGCTCTTAGCAAGACTTTCCACATATGCGAAATCCAGACTGAGAATTTTGTAAACAATAATAAAGGAGAAGATCCAAAGGGATGTGAAGGAAGCTGCAATGCTGAGAGGCTGAGGTTCAGCCACTGCAGGCAGGCAGTGGGGAGCAGCAGCCACCATGAGCCACTGGAGCTCCAGTCAGATAAAGATGAACTGCTGTGGCTTTTTGGCTCCTTCAATGCAGCTTGATCCGGATCAGGTCCGAGATCAAGCTCAGGATGTGGTTGTCACAAGCGGGAAGGTGCCTTGGTGGATCCAAGGTGCAGCTGTGGAGGTCAGTGGGAGGGTTCATTTTTGGGCCAGAAAGGTTGATGTGGGGTCAGCAAACTCACACCTCCCGAGCTGCCTCCTGCACGGTCAGCAGAGCAGTGCTCAGCAAGCAGCATAAACAGGAACACGACCCTGAGCACCCCTCTCACCAGCATTAAACAAGAGGATTCATTGATTTGAAGCCAAGGGCTTGCACAAACACTTCTGTGAGCTCCAGGGAAAGAAGTGCAGGAGACCAAGAAGCTGCAAAACGTGAACCAGGGACAGCAGAAGGTCCCAGAGAAGATGGAAAGTTCACAAGCCACAGGAACAGGCAAACTTTCCCAGCCAGGGAACAGCTCTTCCTTTCCCCAGAGGACACTCGTCTTGTTTATCTGAGGTTTCTGCTGTGTGCTTTCAGCTGCCTGCATCCTCAGGGGCTTGTTTTCATTAATTTCTGAGTGAGAGACTTTCAGCTTTTTTGATTTTTGTTTAAGGTCTCCAACTGTTGGTTTGGTTTTTCTTTTTACTTTTAAATGAGCCCTTACTGGTTGAAGATTCCTTTTCTCAGCAGAACTAACCTGGGAAATAGATTGCTGTTGTAACCAGGTGGGGGCCCACCCATCTGCACTCACCATTATTCATACTGGCCCTCTCCCAGAATTTTCCCCAGGACTCTTCAGGGTGGATCTCATTCTTGTCAAGCTCATAAACAAAATGTTGTGGTCTGATGCAGTTTCTGCCTCCTTTCAGCTCTCCTGCTTCTTCCTGAAGGACCCCCACCATGCACCCATCATCCCCTGTCCAGGAGGACTCATTCACTGCTTGCCATGGCCTTAATGGCAAACACAGGGAGCAGGCAGAGGGACCAGGTGAGGAGAAGAGCTCTGTACAGTCACAAAAGCTCCTCAGCAGGACTATTTCCTCCCTCCCCCTCTAAGAACCATATATGCTCATTCTCCAAAGAGTATTCTTTGATAATGTTGTGTGTTAACAGAGATGAAAATCAGTCGGCTCCTAACAGGCATTTATTTTCTTCTGCCTTTATCTCCTACAGCCAGCTACAACATCCAGTAAGTATTTCACTCTGTTCCCTAGTGCAGACTTGGCTTAGGAGAATAAATCCCACTTTCTGTTGGTAATTTCTTTTGGTTTGATCTATGCTAAGCCCCAGCAGCAGTACAGTATCAAAGAGTGGCCCCTCTGCAGTTCAGTTCCTGGCCAGCACTGCCCTGGTGACACTCAGCAGCCCTGCTTCTTATCTAATGGCTTTGCCTTTTACATTATCTATCTTATTTTCAACTCCTGCCATTTTCTCATTTCCTCACTGCAGCCCACCCTGCCTGCAGGGCTGGAGTGATGTCTTTTCATTTGGTCTGCATCAGCAGCAGGCAGCCAGCTGATTTGCTGTGAGCTCCTAAAGCAGAAGCCCCTGAACAATGACATGGGACTCGGCTCTCAAGGGTGAATCCTGCTGGCTCTGTCCTCCTCATTCTCCTGCTGGAATGGGAGCACTGTGACTTTCACCTCTTAAAACTTCTAATCAAGCAGTTGTGCAGCCGTGGTGCCTGGCTGCTGCAGTTTGTGGTCCAAAATTTCAGCATCTTCTGGCTCTATCCAGGTCTGGGCTGAGCCCCAGGGGCTGATGCCCTCTCAGCAGGCACCACTGCCACAGTGACTGACTGCATCATCTGAAATCACTCAAGGATGTCTGCCTGTCAAATCCTCCCCCTGGTTGCCAAAATCCTCAAGGACCACCCCAGCGTTTGAAGATGGACAATGCATAGCATCATGCTGGGCAGGCTGCTTTTCACTGGAGTTTGCTGGTCTCTGTGACAGGGGCTGAGAGCTGCAGCCACTGCCCTGCCTAGTGCCATAAAATCTGTCCAAGTGGCACAGCACACACAGAGGAAAACCACCAGTCATCCTTTCCACAGCTAGCTTGCCAGCTCACGTGGTTTTCTTTCCTGACAGCAGATAACTGTTCTGCTGAATGTCATAGCATCGTAGAACGGTAAGGTTGGAAGGTCTTTCACATTGCATGGGCATTGTCCTCACACCTGCCATTGCACTGTTTGTCATGGCATTTCAAACTTCTTTGCCCAAATCTGGCACCCAGGAGGTTTCCATCAAGAACTGGCTGGTTAAAAACCATAAAAATTATAGTCCATACCCTGTTGCTGGTCATCATCACTGCCAGTTTGAAGCTTAGGGCTTTAACCCTTGACTTGCTACTCTAACAGTAAATTTACCTTTTCATTGTCACTGAGCCATTTGTCTTGGAAAATCTTCAGGGCAAAGGCAGCTCTAATCTAAATTCCCTATACACATACACATTCTAGATACACCTACAGCTGTATCTGGATCTGTCATATACATACACAGACAGCTGTCCAAGAAGGAAAGACAAATTACACACTAGCAACTCTGCCTGTCCTTACTGCACCCTGCACTCCCACCTACCTGTCAGCCAGGACTCTGCCTGTGAGGAAGCCAGGCATGAAGTGACAACCTGTCACTGCCCTAAGCACTGGACAGGAAGGCAAGAAGTTGTACTTACTGCAGCTGGCAAGCAGAGGAGAGCAAAGGAATTTGAAAGTGGCAGTCAACTTGGTATAACAATGAAAAAAACCAAGGATAAAAATGTCTTCAGTTTCACTAACCCTCCCAAACCAGACCGAGGTCAGTAAGGGAAAAACAAATAAGCAAGCATCAAACAAACCAACCAACCAACACTTATACAGGGTGTGAATCATGGTTTGCACGCTTACAAGTGGGATGTTGCTGCTGATGGGCTGACCTGTGCCACTGTATTATGAAGCTGCCTCCCAAAAAGCCTTAGAATGTCCTGTGAAGGCAAACACATTCCCCCAAATCCCAGCAAACTGCTTGATCTGAGATAGCTCCATCATTTCCTGTAGGAATCAGAGAAGCCTGAAAAAGACTTCTTTATTCCCTAACATTCATGTGTGCAGAGAACACCTGCACCAGCTGCATCAGCTCCTCAGTCACAATGCTGGGGATGAGAATGAGATGGGAGAGCATCGACTGAAAGGCCAACACCATGTTTAATGGATCAGCCCAAAAGCACAGGGTGGAAAGTGAAAGCTGCCTCCAGAGCTGGCTGGCACAGACGGGAAAAACTTGCTCCTGCTTGCTTGATTTTAAACAAAACCTACAGTAGCTCCCATTGTTTATTTGTTTTCCCCCCTCTAGACTAGCCAGCATGTGGCTTACGAGCCACACTGATAGATGTGATAAAGCTGCTGCCAGATCTGATTGATGACAGCTCTAGGAAGCGCTGTGAAGGTCACACTGCAATTCCCTCTCTGCAGCTGCTCCTGCTAAGCAGTGTTACAGCCAAATAAAGTCTGGATCTGCTAACTGCTAATAACAGGGAAATCCCCTCCTTACCTTGCTTTCTCTTTCAGTTTTGAACAACAGGAATGCCATAAGCGCCTGTAACTGATGAGACACCAGATAAGTCTCAAAGACTTAAACACACTTTAATGGACACAAAAATCAAATAAAGTCCACCCACAGCAACTGGCAGCGTCTGAAGCCAGTACATCATAGTTTAGCATGACAGTGGAGTCTATGAGAGCCTTCACTCTTTGCTTCTCTGCAGAACTGAGATAACACACCACTAGATACTCTCTGTAAAGCAGTGCTAGCTCTGGCTCTGATCATGTGAAGGCATTACTCAAGTCCCCTTCCCAAAATCCGTTCATTTAGATGAACTAAACAAGCAACTAAACTTCAAAGTGGCTACCAGCTGAGGCTAAGTTCAGCAAGCCAGGACATCAGCCAGTCAAGCAGGACACCAAGAGCTTGTTTTTTCATCAATGTTTAGATGTGATTAGGGCAACGATAAGAGACTTGGGGGAATTCACAAACATATCATGACAGTCCCCTAATGAATAATGTATAGTTAGTGCAACTCACAGCACTTACCTCACATACACAAAGTGCTGTAGTTCTGAGGGGTAAAACACTCTTATCTCTGAGACATCAGCTACACTCTGGATTACACTTGAAACCACATGTGTACCTCTTTTCTGGTACTTATTATTAATGGATGGAAATATTTTTTATTCAGCATCTTGTACTCAAAGATTTTGGCACAACAGAGCATCTGTCCCAGAGAAAGGCAGCCTTCATCAGCTCAAAGATGGGTGATGACAAGAGAAATGCTGGCAGCACAAAGCCCCCAAGCAGTAAGAAAATCCCGCCACTATGGAAGGATTAATGCAGTAATTTAAAAAAAATTATTATTGTTTATTTTACAGCTTAGGAAAGAGGTTTTAAGTAGACATTCTTGTACAGTTTGGCTTATTTTACTGAGAAACACACACCATCAACTTTTAAGATACCACTGCATGTAAAGAGCAGTATCTGTACAAAATCAAACTTTAAATAAGTCATCTTAGGAGCTTCTTTCCTCAATTTCCTGATGGACACTGGTAAAATACCCAGCAGATATTGATTTGTCCTTCCCACAGCCTAGTGTGAGAGGTGATCACCTTCATCAGCTCTGGACACTGCTCTCTGTTAAGCTTGCTCAGCACCTTGAGCAGTCAGATCTTACCATGCACCACACGTCGTGACCAACTTTCTGTTAAGGTGGCAGAGCAGTAGTGGACAGCAGACAAATCACTTCTTGGCCGCTCAGGATTTAATTTCTAACTGCATCTGAACACTAGGTCTCATGTCTCAAAAGCTTTACTTGTTACCTGCCATCAGTTATCCCCCTTTTCACAAACCCCAGTGATCTTCCTGCCTCACTAGAGCCAGCATGTTTCACGAGGCATAGGGAGTCAAGAGTCAGCTGCTGATCAGAGAGCAGAGGCAGTTTAACCTGTATATGGCATTTTATGGTGCTGTTGCACACGCAATGCAAAGCCTCCCCACACAGACAGAGGGGCAGGCGCAGCCCAAGTCACGCTGTGTGATTGCAGCTGTGTGTTCTCCTACCTGCTCACAGCGCTGACAGCCTGTTCTTGGTATGTCCTTAGACACTCCCCAGAAAGAGATTTGGTGTGATAGTAAAAACTTAAATATGCTGTAAGGCCAGGTTAGGATGCCTCACAGCAGGAAAGATAACTCCTCCTAAATTTCAATAGACAACCTTAATAGATGGAGGCAGACATTCAAGACTTTGCTTTTTCAGTCCTGGTTCAGAGGTTGCAGTAACTCTGCAGTCCTTTGGTTGACTTCTGTTTTTCTATTATTTTCACTGTGTTTGGCTATTAGAGTCCAACTGGGAGCTTAATAACATTTTATATTAGAGTACAGTAACCTGGAGTGATACCTGCTGAGTGTGTAAGGCGCTCACCTGCCCAGCCCAGACAGCTCCTGTGCCAGATGAAACACTCTATTTGTCAACAGACTGATGAATCAGAGGAAATTGAGAGTCATATCAGCAGCTAGGTGTCATTCACCTCCAAACCAAGTTGAATTGTGTAACTGAAAGGGATGCATAAATGTTTTAGTGTTACTAAAGCCCTAACAGCACAGACTGAACTAAACCGTGCAGGAGTTTGGAGTGTAAATCCGTGGATCCCACTTCAGAAGATCTCTTGCAGGTGACTAAGAAGCACATCTGTTGCTGCTCCTCACAAAACAAAGAGCACAGCTTGGAACAATGCAGTTAACCAGGCAGGGTCCTGGACACCACATTCCCACTGCCCAGCGTATAAGGCACCAAACTTTGGAAGATGGACGGAAACTGAATCAGCAGACTCCAGATGGCATAAACCAGCCCTAAACTGCTGCCTCTTTGTCCTGGGGCACTGTCTCGAGGAAGTCAGCACTGAGCAGCAGGGCAGGACAATTTCTGATCTGACCTTACAAGCAGGTTCTCCCTGCACCACTGAAAGGAACAGCAGGATTTGCTGTGTGTACCAAACAGTCTGCCCCAGTGTTTATTTGTTTACACCCCTGACAGCATGCCCTACATTTGAGAGCTTCAGGAGGTGAAATTGAAAAACCACTCCACAAAGACCACAAGATTTTAAGAGTGTGAGCTGATCTATTTTAAGAGTGTGAGCAGCTGATCTATTCAAGTGTGAATTTCACCCCTCCTCGTCACCCCCCACTTCAAAAAACTCTGTAGTTCCAACCCTACAGACCTTCCAAATCTTTTCACCTAAGAATCTACCCAAGACTCAGCAACAATACCATGTAACCGTCTGAATCTTGCTGTCGTATTTCCTGGGAAACACCAAACAGTGCCACACATCAGCAACGGCAGTGTCTGCTCATTGTTCTGTGCACAGACTTGTCACCATGATCACAGGCTCTTCGGGTACACAAAGAAAATTGTAGATGCTGCTTTTCAGAATCCATTTCAAATTCTTCTGAAACCCACCTCTGTGCCCTACAGCTGCAGGAAGACAGGACAGCTCTCCCTTCAGCTCTAACGCAGCATTCACTCCTCTTCCACCCCAGTTCCAACAGGAAAAATGGATTATTGAAAACAAGAAAGTAAATGGTGCAGCTCTCCCTATGGAAACCAGCAGGAGGCACAAGGGATGACTGAAGGGTGCCAGGCACCCATGCAGGGAAGCACTGATGGATAGGCTCATCTGGCTGCCAAGCTGCTCCCTTGTCTCCTTGCACCAACCCTTTTTGGAGAAGCAGGGAGAAAGAACTTCACAGTACTGTTTCCATGACAGAAAAAAAGTGGCTCTGTAACACTGGGAGCAAGCAGTGACAGAGCACCTGCCAGGGCAAGATACTAGATATGGAAAACACCTCCCAAGCCATGCTGTGACATTTTTTTCCCCACGGAACAAAAAAAACCCCGAATTGCACAAAGAACAGCAGAATCCATCTGCTTAGGGAGCCCTGGCCTGCAGTACATTTAATCAGATCTTCCTGACTTTGAGATGTATCATCTTCAGAGTCATTACAAAGGTATGAGTAAAAAAAAACCAGGCAGAGACACACACCAAGTGTCATCAAACTGATCATGGAGGATCCAGAAGGGAGATCAGTGAAACACTTCTCTGTTCCTGACATCTGCCTTGTCTTGCCTTTCAGAGTACAGTATCGTTAGCTACATTGCCTTTCTGGGCAGGTGGATGCAGAATGCCTGCCTGAATCTTCTCACCTCCTCCGACTCCGCAGCCTGCAGCCTCTGGAGCACCGTCTGCTTCTGGCTCTTTATCCAGCTCTTCTGCCGCCTTATTCTTTCCCTACCGCCTAAATGTTTGGCAAGATTCCTCTGCCCTCCCCACACAAGAGGCACAAGCGCACAGAGCCGTCAAAGTTCAAACGCTGAGTTTCCCAAAACCTCAACCCGGGTCGCAGTGCAAAAGCCGCTGTCTGCCAGCGGCAGGATGCTGGAGCTGTAACCTCCGAGACAGGAAATCAAGAGGAGGGGGCCGGGTGGGGAATTCAATAGGACAGATCTGGAGGGATGATTCTTTTCGCCTTTGCCCTCAGTGAATCCAGGACTGTAACATGATGCAATCTCTCGGCTACGATGAAACGGCTTCGAATGACAAAGTCTGGAGAGAGCGAGCCCACCTCCTCCCACCCTAAAGGGAGAGAACGCTGAAACTCGCAGCTGTACAAAGCAGCAGCGCTGCTGTCAGGCTGGTACTTTTGGCCACTAGAAAGGGATGCGATTTTCGGGATGGCAAACCGGGGGGGTTCGTTGCGGGGGACTTCTCTTTGCTGGATTTCTGCGGTTCCAGGCGCGGACAGAGGCTGCAGCGCGCAGCGATGCCGGGGCCCGGCGGGGAACAGCAGCCGCCGGAGCTGCCTCTGCCTGATGCCCGGACTCCCTCC
Source organism: Eubucco bourcierii (assembly GCA_013396675.1). NCBI lineage: Eukaryota > Metazoa > Chordata > Aves > Piciformes > Ramphastidae > Eubucco > Eubucco bourcierii. Next base: position 29,877 of record VWZE01023924.1, on the reverse strand, counting down.
CAGCTTTTTCCATGGGTTTCTCCCGGCCAAGAAAACAAGCGAGGCTAATTATTTTTCCCCAAGCTTTTTCTTTTTTTTTTTTTTTTTTTTTTTTTTTTTTTCCCCCCACTAACCCNAAAAAAAAAGCAGCTCTTTTTATGAATCCAGACCTTCACCCGCCCTCATTTTTTTCCTCCTCTTCTCCCTCCCGATCCCGGCGATCTGGGGAGAGAGATGCTGCCTAGAGCCAGAGGAGATCCTCCTACCTTTCCTGCCGTCCTGCCGCGGCTGCCGGCACAAAGCGGGGTCCGGGCAGCTCCGGGGCCTGGCGCAGCTCCTGCCGCGCAGGGTAGCCCCGCCGAGCGCAGCCAGCACCGCGCCTCGCCGGGGAGAGGCGGGGAGAAGGCGCGGAGGCGGTGCCGGCCTGCCCGCTCCCACCGCCCCCGGTCGCAGGGAGGGGACACGGGGTGAGGCGGGGCGACAGGAACAAAGGCGCGGGGGGAGCGCACCCACAGCCACCTCTGGCTGGGGGGAAAGGGGCAGGTGTGTGCGGCAGCCGCCGGATGTGGGGCAGGATGGGGTAGGGGGGCAGATGTGTGCGGCAGCCCCCGGGCAGGGGGAGCAGGACATCTGCGGGGGTGCAGAGCTTTCTCCCGGGCAGGGGCAGGTGAGTCGACGTGCCCCGCTGGGAATCGGATGCTGGCAGTTCGAATATGGGCTTCCTGCCCTAGAGGGTGGGTGGAGGCTCGTTCTAAATGTTGCAATATCGTAGAATTGTTTTGGTTAGAAAAGACTCCGAAGATCACCGAGTCCAACCGTTAACCCAGCACTGCCAAGTCCACCGCTAAACAGCGTCCCTCAGCACCACGTCTGCACAGCTTTTCAGTCCGTCTAGGAATGAGGACTCCAGCGCTGCTCTGCTCGGGGCAATCCCGAGCACAACATCCAGGCTGGGCGAGGAGTGGCTCGAGAGCAGGCTGGAAGAGAAGGACTTGGGGGTGTCAGTTAGAGACAGACTCCCTGCGAGCCAGCAATGGTCACTGGCAGCCCAGCAGGCAGCTGTGTGCTGGGCTGCATCCAAAGCAGAGAGCAGCAGTACAGGGACGGGATTCTGCCCCTCTGCTTTGCCCTGCTCTGCTCAGACCCCCCCTGCAGCACTGCCTCCAGTTCTGGTTCCTCCAGCATAAGAGGGGCACGGAGCTGTTGGAGCAGGTCCAGAGGAGGCCACGAAGATGATCAGAAGGCTGGAGAACCTCCCCCATGGTGACAGGCTGGGAGAATTGGGGCTGTTCAGCCTGGAGAAGGCTCCGGGGAGCTTCAGTCCAGCTGGATGTTATCTGCTGCAGCTATAACATTTGGATGCACAAATGCTCTTTTGTGAGAAATGTTCCTGGAGCATTCTACAAGCAAGTTCACCATACTATACAGGCTTGAAGCCTCTGTTGTTGTACATGTGTATACATGTACTTCTGCACAGAATTCATTAAGCATTTTTAATTTTGGTTAATTAGATTTGGATAGATCTGGCCAAGTTCGGTCTTCTGCCCTGTTTCATCCTCCTCAGTCTTTCCAATAGGGTGATACTCAAACTAACAGGTTCAACCAGGGAAAATTCTCTTTATTCAGCATTCACTCTCTGCCAGCCAGGATATGCATGAGATCTCTGTAGCCTAAATCAGGACTGCTGAATTTGCAGCCCTACCTTGTCAGGGCAAATTATTTACTCTAAAATCTCACTTTTAGCTGTTCACTTTCATGTCCGCCTTTGAGTACGGGCAGGGAAGGACTTGCCTACTACATGAGCTTCTTTAACAGCAGCAACCTGCTCCCACCTGCCTTTTGTTCATTAAGCTTGCTGGGAGCTGGCAGGAGTGGGGTTTGGAGTTGTTACAAGCAGTGATTTTTCTGCCAATATTAAAGGGTTTTGTCAGCCTCAAAAAAAGAAACCATAGCTCCTCTTCTCCACAGTTCAATTGCTTTCAGCTAGCGCTGTCTTAGAGCTACTTGATTTGACCTGTAAGGTGTGATTGCTGGAGAGAACAATCCAGAAGATTCCTAAAAGCACATGCCCTGTCTGCTCTGGTGTGTGCATGCATAGTGCCACTGATTGGTGTGCTCACAGTGAGCACATTCAGGATTTGGTGGCTTTACTACCTCACAGTGAGCACATTCAGGATTTGGTGGCTTTACTGCCCCTCGTTTGATAAATTTTAATGCACACATTACTTAAGTAACACTTGAGTGTATAGGCTCTGCCTGCCCTGAGATGTTGTGTGGCAGCTCCACATCTGTAAGCAGGGTGCTTGGTTCCAGCAGTACCGAATTTCTTCCACAGAAAAATCCTGACGATGTTAAGAAGCTCGCTGGCAAAGACACAAAGATGAGAAATAGTCATCACAAGACTGGCAAGAAAATAAGGACTTTATACCCTATGCCAGATGAGGAAGTCAGATAACAAGGGGTTTGTCCTTAGGCTGTTGGAGAGATTGGTAAGAACTGCTTGTCTTCTGGTGGGAACTCCATGGAGACTAAAAATAGGCCATCTATCTCAGAAGCAAACATCAGACAGCACAAACAGTTCCTCCGGAAGATAAACTCTCTCTCTAAAGCTGAAGGGCTCAAACATTAGGTTTTAGTTTTGTTTTTTTTTCAATTCAGATTCTTAGTGCTCAGAGTGCTGCATTTTAAAATGGCATTTCCCACCCTCAGTTCTGGCTTTATGCGTTCCCTAAGCTACTTCAGCTGCAAAACAGACCTTAGCGGTTCAGTGAATTTCTTTCCCATGAGTCTTTAAAACAGTATGTAAATCCAAGTTGGATTTTATGGAATTAAAAGGAGCAGCATATAACTCACCTCAAACACGAGAGCATCAAAATAAATCAGTTGATGGCTAAGGAGTTTCTTGCATGGAAACTGAAGTCAGGTCATTAATGGGCACTCTGTGGTCCCCAGCAACTGGACGTCATAGTTTGCACCCAATAAACTTCTTAAACTAATCATCTTCTAACACAAAGCAGTAGAAGGCAAATGTCTATAAATTCTCTGTTTGCAGCACACATCCCCTATGCTTGGAAAGGCACTTTGGAGCTTTTAAGTTCAAGACCAAACACCCATGCATTAGCATTTGGCACCTGACATTTTCAGAAATGCTATGCTAATGTCCTTTTGTTATTTGCATATTGAACCCCCAGCACCAATGCAGAGCAGCTCTGTCTTTGGGTAGCACAAATTGTAAAGTAATCCCTGTCTTGTTATTTATATTCTTAAATCAAGGCTGAACACACCACGAGAGGATTTCCTGTAAATCATAGAATCATAGAATGGTAAGGTTGGAAGGGACTTCAAGGATCATCTAGTTCCAACCCCCTGCCATAGGCAGGGACACCTTCCACTAGTACAACTCACTCAAGACCTCGTCCAACCTGCCCTTGAACACCTTCAGGGAGGGATCATCCACAGCCTCCTTAGGCAACCTGTTCCAGTGCCTCACCACCCTCACTGTAAAGAAAATCTCACCTCCTTGCCCCTGCTTTCTTTGAATTCAGGCAAGACTGGGGCAAAAATGGGAGATCAGCCCTCCCCTGCCTCTTTTTTTCCCTGGCATTGCTCAACAAGATATGAAACTCTACAGCTGCCCTCTCCTTTATCACCAAGATGGGGGAGCAGCCAGATCTCCAACTGATCACCTGTCAAAACAGTGCTTGTGTGATTCTGTTGACAATCTCCACAGTTCAGAACAACATCCCAGGCTGTTCTACAGTACCACTGCTTTGCACCTACAGCAGAGGGCTTCTGCAAGCACTACAGAAGCTCTTTCAAGTTCCTTCCTATTTATACCTTATTCACTCTTGAGCTGACTCAAGGTGATGTCTCTTTTTTTTCACAAGTAATTTTGTTATGCCTGCCAGAAAACTTATCATAGAATGGTAAAGCTGGAAGGGACCTCAAAGATCATCTAGTTCCAACCCCCTGCCATAGGCAGGGACACCCCCCACTTGGCCATGTCTGTTTTTAATGATACTTTCAAACACAGCAGAGCTCTGTTTTTGCTACTTCAAAAGCCTTTTCAGTTTTTCCATTTAATAAAATAGAAAGATTTTGAAAGAAAAATAACTTCTTTGTGTTTGGGCAACTGCTACTGTAATGCTTACCTTCTGTACAGGATTTGGAAGTCAAGATCTGATGATGCACAGTGTCTTTGTAAGGTTTGGGTTGCGATAATTAGGCCTCTTTATGGAGCAAAACTATAAGTGGGTAGATTCAGATTGGATGTTACGAAGAAGTTCTTTACCATGAGGGTAGTGAGACACTGGAACAGGTTGCCCAGGGAGGTGGTGGAAGCCTCATCCTTGCAAGTTATTAAGGCCAGGCTGGATGTGGCTCTGAGCACACGATCTAGTGTGAGGCGTCCCTGCCCAAGGCACAGGGGTTGGGGCTAGGGGATCCTTGAGGTTCCTTCCAGCCCTGACAATTCTGTGTTTCTATGATTTATTCCTTACCGAATTTCTTACAGGAGGTGATTTGCCATTTAGACATTAATTTAAACAAAGCAGGGTTCAAGAAAACACTCACAAATACTTCTGATTTCACAATAGTAGCAGTGTGAAAATCAGCTAGCACTGGAATACTAATTTTAGTCACCTCCCAAGTGTAGAAGGTCTGAAGTTTGCTAATTTGGGTATGAGCCTATTTCAGAGGTATAAAGGTAAAGTGAGAGCACATGATCTGTTTTTTATATTTTTAAAGAATAATTCAAAACCCATTTATAGACCTGAAAGGAAGGTGCTGGCCCTGAAATTCAGCACCTCAGAATAGCCTACAGCTGCAAAGTCCTGAAGGCAACAGAACCCTTCAATTTTGGCCCCCAGTCTGAAAATAAATTTCATTTTCTATTCTTTATTTATACTCTCTTCTGTGCCATTTCAAATGGAGTACAGGATCTCAGTAACCTTTCATTCTTATGTTATTTTTATTGCACTGTAAAAATAACCAGTTATTACACTGAAAAAAAAAAAGATTAAGGAAAAAAAATGCAATTTGAACAATTTGATGCTTGTACAGTGAGTCATAAAGTTCTGCAGGCACTTCCATCTATCACAAACTAGCTGGGAGATGAAAAATGTCAAGTATCTAACTGGCAAGATCTGGGGTGCCCAAAGTATCTGTACTCCAGAGGGAATTGGTTTTTAAAGTCTGGCTAACAAATCTGTCAAGTGACACAAAGGCTACCAACCTGCTTCCCCAAAGGAATTATTCCAGGCAGAGAACTGTGAGGAGCTCCAGACAGACTACTGTGAACCTCAGCTGGTTAGTTTGCTGTCAGCTGTGGCACCTTCTCAATTGTCTGTTAATAAGTCAAAACCCAAAAAAGACAGTAGTGTAAAAAACTGTCATGACTTTTATGCCAGAAGCATATCCAACCAGGAGCAAAAAAAGAAATAATCTCAAAGCCTTGCAGTGGTGAGGGCAGCTCAAGCAGGGCTTCAGCATAATGTATATTTGTAATTAAAAATAGTCACATTTGTTCTTCACTTTCTTCTTCCCCTGTAGAAAAGATGTTGCAATGTTTATGAGAATGTGGTGACTACAAAGCAGCTCCCCTTGTGCCTTTGTTCTGTCAGGCCACCTCCTGAATACAAGAGGCTGAGAGGAGCTTGCAGAAGAATTGTCAAAGGGTGAAGAAAGGTTTTCATGTTGGGGGGGGGGGAGGAAATATGTATATATTTTGCCCTTTTTTAGGGGAGAGGTGAGTTAGGGGGTGTCATAAAGGAGTGCATCACAGTGAGTGGAGCCAACAGGCTGACAACGAATAATTCAGAGGAGAAATATAACAAGCTGAGAGGAGCTTGCAGAGGAATTCTCAAGGGTGAAGAAATGTTTTCATGTTGGGGGAAAAAAATATATATATATTGCCCTTTTTAGGGGAGAGTTGAGCTAGAGGTGTGATAAAGGAGTGCATCACAGTGAGTGGAGCCAACAGGCTGACAACAAATAATTCAAAGGAGAAGTATAACAAGAAACAGAAACAGAAATCAGGGCTATCCAGACTTCTAACAAATGGTAGAATCATAGAATCATAGAAGGGTAAGGTTGGAAGGGACCTCAAAGATCAGCGAGTTCCACCCCCCTGCCATAGGCAGGGACACCTCCAGCTAGAACAGGTCACTCAAGGCCTCCTCCAACCTGACCTTGAACACCTCCAGGGAGGGAGCATCCACAGCCTCCCTGGGCAACCTGTGCCAGTGTCTCACCACCCTCACTGGAAAGAGCTTCCTCCTAACATCCAGTCTAAATCTCCCCTCTGCCAGTTCAAACCCATTGCCCCTTGTCCTGTCATTGCAAGACCTTGTCAATAGTCCCTCCCCAGCCTTCCTGTACGCCCCTTCAGATACTGGAAGCCTACTCTAAGGTCTCCTGGAAGCCTTCTCTTCTCCAGGCTGAATAGCCCCAATTCTTGTAGCCTGTTCTCACAGCAGAGCTGCTGCAGCCCTCTGAGCATCTTCGTGGCCTCCTCTGGACCCGCTCCAACAGTTCCATGTCCTTTCTGTGCTGGGGGCTCCAGAACTGCACACAGGACTCCAGAATAAACTCCTGAGACCCAAGGTTTCAAAGGTGTGCATTTCTACAGCCCCTTTTCTAGCAGGATGTAGAAGGAGAGAAGTGAGACAAAGAATGCAAAAGCCTGAGGCAGGACCTCCTGAGAACCTGTGAGGATCTGGCCATACCTCAGAGGTGGCCTGGAGATGAAGAAATGCATGCCTGGTCTCAGAGGGTTACTAGATTCCATAGTAGCTTTCTCATAACCATGTCTTTTCTTGTTTCTGCAGTTCCAGTTGTCAGAGTTCTCCCATGAACCACAAGGAAAAGAAATAGCAGAAGGTCAGACAAAAATGTCCAGCCCTCTCAGACAGCTCTAATGGCAATCTGGCATGCCTGGTTTCCTATCTGGAATTGTTGGCTAGATTCTCCTCAGCAACCACAAAAATCCATGTGTTCCTTTGTCTCGGAAGACTCTAATGATGAAATAAGTTGGCTTCTTTCATTGCTGTGTTTGAGACATGCCTGCTTTAAAATACATGAGGTGAGGATTAGGTCACACATCAGGGATGTCCTGCACAGCTGAGACACAGGCCTCAGATCCGAGTAGGAAAATCAAATGTGACAGAATTCCCTCGCTCCTTGTACACAAATCACAGCAGGATCCTCCAGGAACTACACTGATCCTTGTGCCCTGAGTAGCTGTGCACGTCCTTAGCGAAGTGCTGCGAGACAGCAACGCCTCCAGCACAAGGATAGAGAAGAACATCTTAGCAACTCTAAAGAGCATTATCTAAAACACAGCTGATGGTTTGTGGAGACTCTCAGTTTGTTCCTGCCAACGCTGGACCACGTTATCAGATGGAATATGCTGGCAAAGGTTTTCCTCATCACTCTGAAATGCGTTTTCCATTCCAAAATGCTATTTCAAATTAGCACATGGAGCTCTAGAAAGAAGCTTCAGTATCCGTTATGCACATGCTGCTCTAGCTATACTTAACAAGGCACTCCTGAAGGAAGACTTTGTGACTAAAATTACAATTTGCAGATTTTGAATGGGGAAAATGTGACAAATTCTAGAACCAGCAGCGTGCATTTTCAAGGGTGCCATGCTATGGTCTAGAGAGTTGAGGTGATCACAGGATGTTAGGGGTTGGAAGGGACCCAAAGAGATCGTCCTGTCCAACTCCTCTGCCACATCAGGACCATATAATCTAGCTCAGGTCACACAGGAACACATCCAGACAGGCCTTGAAAGGCTCCAGAGAAGGACACTCCACAACCTCTCTGGGCAGCCTGTGCCAGTGCTCTGGGACACTTCCAGTAAAGAAGTTCACTCTCATGTTGAGGTGAAACCTCCTGTGCTGCAGCTTCCATCCATTGCTCCTTGTCCTATCCCAGGGAGCAAGTGAGCAGAACCTGTCCCCCCACTCCTGACTTCTCCAGCCTTCAGATCTTTATAAACATTTATTAAATCCCCTCTCAGTCTTCTCTTCTGCAGACTAAGCAGCCCCAGGTCCCTCAGCCTCTCCTCCTCAGGCAGTGCTCCAGTCCCCTCATCATCCTTGTAGCCCTTCACTGGACCAGGGCTGTTAGTACTGTCATTCACTGCTGTATTCCCTGTGCTCTACAGGAAACACAGCAGTGAACAGCACTACTTATTTTATGGCCTTTTTACCCTGATATATTTGGCTGGTGCCAAGCTAATGCAAATCATCTCCTAATGACATTACTATCATAGGAAGACCCCATCCAGAGCAGCACTACAAGCTAAGAATTACAAACACACACCACCAAAGTCATTGAGTTATATCTTTGTTTTAATGATTTTTTTTTCCTTCTTTTTTAAACATTTGTATCATCAGACAAAACATTTAGGTCATGAGAAAATATTTATTTCCAACAGCACAGACTTGGAAAGTTAGTTAGAAGAAGGCAAGTTGAATGCTATGGTTTTTTTTCCAATGCTGGGTCAGTTGAAGAAGTGTTGTAGTGCATATAATATAACCTTCAGGAAATGCAAAAAGACGAAGTGAAGGAGGAAGTGAATACAAACAACATTCAAGGCAGTAAAAATGCAGAATATTGACACATGGCTGAAAAAAATGTAGGGTTTTTTTTTTTTTGTTACCCTCTCTCAGTATCTCACAACACTTGCAACTCATTTTAAAGCATTCTTTGTCAGCAACCATACTTCTGACCATATGAAATCATTTAGTAGTCTTTCAGCTGGAAGAGACATTGAGGTCTGATGCTCATATCAAATGCTTAGATCTTGTTAGCTCTACCTGTTATTTAAGACAGTCTCAAGGTACTGCACCAGTATCACATAGGTTTGGTGGATTAAAACTAATTTGTACAGAGACATGCATGAGGCTTTCACCTAGTAGCTTATAATTGGATGTGTTGATAGGAGCACACCAAGCTTTTTTTTTTTTTTTTTAAATTTTATCTTTTGGTTACAGTTTAGAATAGAATAGAATAGAATAGATAGAATAGAATGGTAAGGTTGGAAGGGACCTCAAGGATCATGTAGTTCCAACCCCCTGCCATATGCAGGGACACCTCCCACTAGTACAGCTCACTCAAGACCTCTTCCAACCTGGCCTTGAACACCTCCAGGGAGGGAGCAGCCACAACCTCCCTTGGCAACCTGTGCCAGTGTCTCACCACCCTCACTGTAAAGAACTTCCTCCTAACATCTAGTCTAGTTTTATGCTGAACTGTTCCATTCCCACACCTACTGATTGCCATCACAGCTCTCATGGCTAATTGTGCACAGCCAGGAAGTATGTCCTTACTTAGGACATACATTGATGAAAAGAATACTTTTACAGATAGATAGATAGATCAACAGCTCTATCTACATATAACCAAGGTTACATGGGATATTGATCAGCAGGAAATATAAAAAAGTTCTCCAAACACCTCAGACCAGTAGGAAAACACAATCAGCTGGCACAACGCACTCTCAAACCAGTTCTACGTAAGGCTTCAGTTTTCCTGATGAATGGGACTACATTTTTTACGTAGGCCTGCATACATTTCACTCATTATCATCATTCCATGTCACAATATATTCATAACAAAATAAAACCTCTCGTGTTGCAGTTAAAGATAGCTTATTACCTTCTAGACAAATACGACCTTTTAGAGTAGGCTGTGCCTAAATATAACAAATAGAATTAAGGTGCTTCCATGTTGTTGCTCTCAGTATTAAAAAGTACCACACAGGAAAAAAAAAAAACCCAACCCAACTGCAGTAGTTAACTGCTTGTGGCCATGCTTCTCTTTGGCTTTTCCCATGTTTTTCAACAGCATGTGATAGCCCTGCTGGGAATGTTTTGTGGAGAAAATGGTGGTGTAAAACTCAGCGGAACAAAACGGTGGATCCATTTCTTTTGTCACAGCTACACTTTGTTTGGTTTCTGTTGGTTGGTTGTTTTTTTGTTTTGTTTTGTTTTGTTTTTTCCCTTTTCCTCTTCCTTTCAGAATTCCTGATTGCATCTGGCAATAACTGCAAAGCCACCACAAAATTTAAAGCTAGAGTTTTTGCAGGTTGCAAACCAGGTAGGACCAGGAGTCGCTGACAAAGGTTAGCAAAACCCTCCACATCTCAACGCGCCGCCACCTAATCCGTTCTGTTTCCCCCCCCTCTAACACAAACTGACACAATGAAGCTGGACAATGGTTCAACAGCAAGTGCATGTGATAGTTCTGGCAAGACTATTTCTGTTTTGATTAAGCACATATTTTATCTGGGAAGGGCTAGAAAAGCAGGGCCTTTTTCTTCAGGTCATTCCGCTTCCAAAGTGCCAGACGATCAAATTCCTCGATGCTCATTTTGAAGACTTCCTGGAACTCTTCGGGGGACAAATGCCTCTTGAAAAGGAAAATACAAAAGGTATTGTTGAGCTTGTCTGTGCACAGGAATATTTCTTCCCTTCCTAAGCTTTAAAACACACAGCAACATAACTCAGTAGGATTTGCATTTAAATGCCCAAATTGGTTCCGGAAATGACTTGCATCGAAACCAAATGAACCGAGGGCCACTGGGAAATGAAATTATTGATGGCACTGGTGACTTTTGGGGGAAAAGTCATCTTTTTAATATGGTTCCAACTGAGCAGAAGCTATGGTTTTGAGGGAAGAGATGTGTTTATAGAGGGTGCTTGATGACAGAGCATGCTGAAACAAATGTAAGCTATTGCAGGACTTTAAAAGAGATTGATAACAATGTAATTTCAGAGCTGGACTTGTTCTGCCTTCATCTCTAATGACACCACACTGGTCCACTAATAGCAGCCTTCTAACAAAGGAGAGAGTACCCTGCTAAATGGTGAAATCCAAAATGTGCTTATCCATGGGACAGATTTATATCAGAAGTCCAAGTAGGGTAAAGTTGTGGGGTTTGCAAATGCCAAGAACTGCACTAAGAATTACACTTCTGATTGATGCTTTCGTGAGTCAATTAAAAAAAACAAAACCCAACCCAAAACATCAAACAAAACAAAACAAAAACAGAAGAGAGAGAGAGAGAAAGAGGAGAACACCAACAGGAAGAATTAGGAGGCAGGACAACCACTGCCCGACAATTAACAGTGTACACCCAGAAAAGATAAATGTGTGGGTTAGAAATGAGTATCATACACGCTCCTGCTCATAGCTGTGCACTAACTCTTGCTTGAGCAGCACATCACAGTCAGATGTGGGTCTCTGCTTCTGCTGTGTTAAGCACACACCATCCAAAAGTACAGATTCAGTGCAGTGAGAATTAGCAAACTGAAACTTTTAAACACAGACTCTCCTCTTCCACAAAGATTTGCTTGAAACTCAGGACCAGATTGCTCTCTCCTCCCCAAGTGAGCCTTTGACTTGCAGCTCCTCAAGAGCAGCTCTTCTTCCAGACACATCTGGAGCCCCAGCCTCAGCGCCTCGGCACTTCTGGAAGCACCACTTGCAGCCAGAAATTAGGTTCCCCCAAAGCTTTTAAGCACAAGAAATCCTTGAACCTGCCTCACAAAGCCTTTTTTTTTGTTGTTTTTTTTTTTTAACTCACACATTTGAAAGCCAAATTTTACCTCCCCTTTATTAGCAATGAGCTTATCTATGTGATGTCAACTACTCAGGGAAAACGAATAGAACTGTTTGTTAAGAAGCCACTAGATTTAATTACCTCAAATGGTCATCATGGCCCCTTGTTGTTTCTTAATTAAAAAAAAAAAAGACAGCCTTGTTTGTTTTTTTTTTCCCTTGAGATTCCACATATTCAGAATAACAGTGACTAAGATTTTGGAGCTGAGCCTTCATTTTTCATTTGGCCAACGATAGCATCCCACCATAAGCACTATGCACAGCATGGAACAAACAGACCATGCATATTTGGCATGGAGATCCTGTTTCACATGGAAATGAGCAACATCTGACAGTGTGTTTTAGAAAATCTCTCACTGACAGAACTTGATTCTGCTGGGCTTGGAAAGAAGAAGAAGAAGAAAAAAACCAAACACCAACAACTTCTCTCTGCACTGAGGTTTTTTTTTTAAAAAAAACCAAAAAACATTTTTCTGATAATCCAGTAGAGGGAAAAAAAACCAGCAAGCTTAACTTCAGCAATTTCTCACAGCAAGGAAGAAGCCTGTAAATGGTGAGATTGAAGGAGAAGTCTGGATGAGCAAAGTGTCTCATATTGTAGCTTATTTTACTGTCTAGGTTGTGGGTGAGGCTGCCAATGTCCCCTTACTCAGGAGAGAGCACTGACCAACTGTAGCTGGTACTGGAAAAGAACATCAGAAAGCTTACACCCTGCAGGTAAATCCACTTTGCCAGCACCCCAAGAGACAGGAAATGTAAAACTTTAAAAGGAGGTAAATCACACCATGTCTTCCTTGAAACTACTGTAGGCTCAGCAGATCTGTTTCAGTACTGAAGGTCAACAGAGCTGGAGTCAGCAGGCCTTGGGCTTTTTCTGTAGTGTCAAATACCCTCTACACCTTCAACTCCCACCAGGGCTTGCCACCATTCTCAGCAGAAGCTCTGCAGTTCCCCCTTTCCTCTCCAAGGCTGTGCTTTGCCAGCGATCATTTTGTTTTGCCCTCAGGCTTAGGGAGCTTTCAGTCTGCCTGCACCCATTCAAGCCATTCTGAATTAGCTGCGTGCCCTGCTCCTCTGCTTGGATCCAGATGACATCACCTTCACTCCTCGCATGCACTCATTTCCTAATTGCACTGAGGCTTGGTTTTACAACAGCCCTATTTATTTTTAACTCACAGAAGTTTTCAGTTGCTGCTGCCTGGTCCAAAAGCAGTTGAAGGTTTTTGTCCCAGAGTTGTAGTAACAGAGGTTGAGATAGGGAAAGCACAGGCTCCACTTCCCATTTCACTGGGCAGTTCCTTTGCTTGGAATTTTCCTCCACATACTGTCCCTCATCTCGAGGACTAACAACCAGACTGCATAGTTTTGCCCCTGCTCATGTCAGGGGGATTTGATCTTTCAGGTCCCTTCCAACCCAAACTGTACTATGAGTCTGTTCTATCATTCTAAACTATTTAATTCATTGATGCATTATCCACATGGAAAATTAATTCTGTCACGAGAGAAGACTTCCCCTCTGGTCTGAACCCTCTCTGAGGACACCAGTCTGTTCAAAGTGGAGCACCACTCCCACAGCTTTCCCTGCATCTCAGAAACTTTCACTGCCCCTCTTTTTAAGCATGGTGTACTTTTAACTTGGAGACCAACCCTAGAAGCAGCGACAAGTATAGTTCTGTCTGCAAAGTCTGGAATAAACCTTGATCCCAGGAGGATGTCATCAAACTGGGAAAGCTTCTGATAAAAGTAACAACGTGAATCAGGGGTTATAGAGTTTGATTTATTAGGAAAGACTAAGTATGGATAAGCTGAACCAAATGATGAGTAAGGGGAAATATGGTAAATGCCTACAAGTATTTGAAAGGTCTAAAACCCATGGGAATTCCAGTGTGGGAAGTTTGTGTTTGCATTTTTCTCTGGGTTGTTCCATGGGATGTTCTCTGGGATGTTCAATGTTGTCTGCACTATTGCTGGGACTTTCCTAAGCCTTACAGCTTTAAGACCTAGAGCCCTTCCCAAACAAAGGCAGAGGAAATGCACCACTAAGTCAGGCTGATTTATCTCTCTTCTCAGCTATTTGAATATTAATTTATCTTAACCGAAGCATTACCTCGTCTCATTAGTCAAACAAAAGAAGGGAAATTGGAAATTATGCACAGGGAATAGGGAGGATATTCACTGTGGGGTATGAGAGATGTGTGTGTCAAGTGATGCTTCACCAAGCCAAGAACTTGATTTCTATTTAGGATTGGATCAGCTGAAACTCTCCAGCTACGTTAACAGTGCATCACTGGGCCATTACAGGAACGGCCAAACTTATTCCAAACTTATTAGTAAAAGTATTAGTCCTTTTGTGTTTTCCTTTTCTTTTTTTTTTTTTTTTTTTTTTTTTTTTTTTCACTAGTGCTGGCCTTGTTTACACAGGAAGTCTGGGTGTTTTACAGTGTGCTAGTAACGAACTCTTAATTCCCTTTGTGGCCCTTTGGCCATATTCAGGCAGCTTGACTCAATCTGCTCTGCTCTGCATCAACAGCAAAGCTGGGCACACGTTGCAGACACTGAGGAGATCAGATTAAGGTCTCCTTCTGCCCACCCCCTGGAGTGGCTGCGTTAAAGTGAGCCAAGTTAGGAAGTTGTGTAGTGATGTTAAGGTGATGCTACCTGAAAACCTTGCTTCAGAAGGTGAGGAATTCAGAGCTGGTTCTCCAGTAAAAAGCCTGCTCTCCTGGAGCTCACAGTGTGAGAACATCGGCATTTATGGACATATTTAAAGCGTGAAATTGCCACACTAGGAAGGACTACTGCAGCATATTGTTTTGATAAAACTGGATTGAGCTGAGGCTTGTAAAGTCAGGAGTGCTCAGTCTTTTGTTCTGGACAGCGTTTTGTGTCAGCTTCCATGGGAAAACAGTAAAAGACAGGGCGAGTCAAGGTCAGTAAAATGCTAAGGATTCATCCTGTGTCTGTGGCTCACAGCAGTGG
>VWZE01023924.1:0-12792 GCA_013396675.1 Eubucco bourcierii | reverse complement strand
AATTTATTTATGGAATTTTAAATCCTCATTTTGCTTTCACAAAGTTTGCACTCTTCACCCTTCTTGCTGTTGCACTGCTGGGGCTCAGCAGACTTTTCAGAGGTTTCTTCTAAGCCTACTGCATGGCTAATTACAAAGCTGTAATTAGCCATGTGCCATGTTCCCAAGGGAGTATTGAATGCTATGCTCATCTATGGAGTAATTTAGCTTCATGCTCAATAAATATTTCAAATTAAGTAGCTGTGCAGTAGGGAAGGGAAGTTAAGAAATGGCCTGAGTTGCCACCTAATGACCTTCAAATAGTATCAGAATACAACCAGAGCAGCTCCACTGCTCAGGGGATGAGGCAGTAGGTGCTGCAGCTGTGGTTAGGTGAGATGAAGGCACTTAGCTCCAACACTGAGCAGCTGCAGCATTTGTGCAGCCAAGCCTTGGCAGGAGGGGTAGATCTCCCTTTCTCCTTTGCTTCCAGATAATAATGTGGGTCCCCCAAAAAAAGGCTCCCAGGAAAAGTGCAGCATAAGCAGCAAGGAATTGAGTCTGAAAGCCTTCCCATACTGATGTCACTCCAAGCATCTCTGCAAGGTGCCTGGGTCTCTGGATCTATCTCATTCAGTATCTCAGGGTATCATGAAACTTCAGAGAGGTGCTGCATTCCACTCAACACTACTCTTGTGGGGTTCTGATTTTCCCTAGCCCAGCTCCAGAGGAGGTGGGAGACACTACATGACTTGCTGAAGGACACCGAGGAGCTGGGGCTGTTACAAATTCAGACTCAGTTACTGGAAACCAGTCCTAAAATGGTTGCAGCCCAAATGGCTAGAACCCAGGGTGACTGTTGAATAAAATCTAATGGAAAAAATGTCATCCCTAAAACAAATCCAGACAAGCAGTTTCAGGAGGAAAAGCATGTTTGAATTAATGTGAGGGCTCTGTTCAAACCAGACCCCACCCATGCTTAAATCTCTCATTTCTGTTTACAAGAGAACAAGGTGGCAGATGAAGCTTTGCTCCTTGACATTCCAGGGTATTTTTTTTTCCCCCTCCTTGGCAATTGTTTCAGTGTGCCCTCGTTAAACAAACAATGAACAGGCTCAAACAACAGTGGAATAATTTTCTTTCTGCAGTGTTTGATAGGCATGAATGAATAATGCTTTTAACTCTGACATTCAGAAGAAAAGGCCAAAGAAGCTAAGATACATTAGATAAGAAAACCAAATGAAAACACTAAAAGGTTGGTTTCCAAATGGAGAACTCTGTGTTGGCTTTCAAAACCACCAGCCTGTGACTACAAGGGAAATTTTACACTCTGTGATAAAAGCAACTTCAGGACAAAAACAAAAACCAAACCCAAACCAACAACAAACCAAACGAACCCAACCCAACCCAGTCTGTGCAACTGAGCAGGACCCATCAGTTGGGATGTGCCCCAAAAGCACTGTGCCCCCACTGCTGTGACTGAACAATAGGCAAACAATGGCCAAACTAAAGGTAACAGGCCTGCTTTTAGGAGCCCAAGGCTGAAATCAAGAAAGGTGTTTCAGTGCTTGAAAGAGAAATCAGGATTTCCAGTAGTGTCCCTAAGCCAAACTTCCTTTGTGGAAAACAACAAATCAAACAGGCCATGTGGAACAGCACTGGGAGCCCAGCAGGTGAGGAATGTGCTGCTGTGTGCAATCCAAAGAGGATGCCTTAGTCCCTGGTACCTCAAGACTTCAGCTGTCCAAAGGAGGGAGGTTTCCCCCCAGGACACTCATATTTAAGCCCCTTTCATTACATGTTCCAAGAGGGACCAAATTCTGTATTTTTTTCAAACAGCATTGCAGTAAGGACACCTAAAAATCCCATTTTATAATTATGTTAAGCATTTTGCTTCACAGAATACCCAACTGAGCTGACTTAGGGACTTATGGAGGTCTCCAAAGCAGGGGCAACTTGAAAATGAGACCACATTCCTGAAGGCCTTGTCCAGCTGAGTCTTGCATGCCTCTGGGGATGAAAACTTTACAGCCTCTCAGGCGACCTGCCCCAGTGCACTACTCTGCCAGTGAGGAACTGTTCCCATATATCTAAGTGTAATTGCCCTTTCTGCAGCTTGACTGTTGCCTCTCAGCCAAGTGCTGAGAAGGGGATGCTTTTCTCTAGATTCCCTTTACTGCAAAGGTGAGCTGCTGACTCCATCAGGACCATCAGGGACTTCTCTGCCGAGCTGTTGCCCCCACCTCAAGCTGATGAATGGTGTTACTCTGTCACAAGGGCAGGAGTCTGCATTTACTTTCACTGAACTTCATGAAGTCCCTGCTGACTTACTCCTCTAGCCTGGCCAGCTCCCTCTGAATGGAGACCCTGCTCACCTGACCATCAACTGCTGCTCCCCCAAGTCTGTGTCATCTGCAAATGCAGTGGGAGTGCAATTCCTCTTCTTCAGAGTTCATCACCCAGCCCTGCGCTGCTGCTTTGCTGTGCTGCAGCATTCTCTGCAATAACTCATTCCTCCCCATCTCCCATTAGAACAGGAATGCTGCTCTGTTCATCCAACCTTAGAGCCAACAGCCCTGCAGTAGAGAAAAGCTTCTACAAAGGTTTCTGGGCCAAACCCTTCTCTAGTGTCAATTCCTTGCATGTCTAACCAGCTGCTACTAGACAAAGGTCCAGGATACTGGTTCAAAAGCTGGGGTGCCAGTAATGCTTTTAGAAACCACCAGGTTGGTTATTACCAGCAGTTCTCATGCTTTACTTCACTGCTGGCATAAGCACCTCCTGGAGGAGCACAAGGAACTGGGTCCTTCTGCCTCGCTGCTGAGGCGGAGCAAGCAAACCAAAGCACACTGCGTGCTTGTAGGCTTAGGTAGATGTGTTCTGAGCAAAGAATTCCTGTTATCATAATGCTATTATTACCACTTGAGCCTTCCTAATCTCCAGATACCTCCTGGGCTTAGAAAAAAATATGTTTTGTTTTGTTTTGTTTTGTTTTAACAAGAAAATGCTTTCTGTAATCCTTAAAATAAATTTCTTACAGAACAGCATAACCAAGAAAATACTCACAAGGGAGTGAAGTATGAAAGCACCACCCCTTGGATCCCCACCCTGCTGCAGTCCTTGACCATCACTNCTGTAAAGAACTTCCTCCTAACATCCAGTCTAAATCTTCCCTCTCCAAGTTCAAACCCATTGCCCCTTGTCCTGTCGTTGCAGGACTTTGTAAAGAATCCTTCCCCAGCCTTCCTGTAGGCCCCCTTCAGATACTGGAAGGCTACTATCAGGTTCCCTCGAAGCCTCCTCTTCTCCAGGCTGAAGAGCCCCAACTCTCTCAGCCTGTCCTCATAGCAGAGCTGCTCCAGCCCTCTGATCATCTTTGTGGCCCTCCTCTGGACCCGCTCCAACACTTCCATGTCCTTCCTGTGCTGAGGGTTCCAGAACTGCACACAGTACTCCAGGTGGGGTCTGACGAGAGCAGAGTAAAGGGGCAGAATCCCCTCCCTTGCCCTGCTGGCCATGCTTCTCTTGATGCAGCCTAGGACTCGGTTGGCTGTCTGGGCTGCATGCGCACACTGCAGGCTCATGTTGAGCTTTTCATCAACCCAGACTCCAAGGGTTGATTTCTTTCCTCACTCTTTCTCTACAACTTGAGCACAGGAATATCCAAGATGGAAAACAGAGAAGACAAAGAAGACTTCCAAAGCCACCAAGCAAATACCCTTCCTACCTCCAGCCTGGTCCTGTCCACGTCCTTCGGCAGCTTCACGCGGACTCGGTTTGTTACAATCAGGGTTTCGTAGGGATAGATCTGTTCAAAAGACAAGAGCAGATCAGCTGTAGCCAAAGCTGACTCTGCTGTGTGCAGGTGACTCTGCTGAACATAGTAATGTAAATGGTACATACTTGCATCCACGTATGCATGCCTGCATACATTTTCACTGGGACAAACATGAACAAAATCAAATTAAAAAGGAACACAGGTAACCTTGCTAGGAAGTGCTGAATCTGAGCGTTCTTCCAGTGGAGGAAAAGCCCTTCTTACCTTGTATTCTGCAAGAGAAGGAGAACAGGTGCACAGTTTAGAATGGATACAGTCACAGAAACATTCAGCAACGTTCAGGTTGGAAAAGACCCACAGGATCATCAAATCCAACTGCTACCTCTCGACAAAGTTCACCCTTAACTCATATCCTCAAGCACCACATCCAAACGACTTTAAACATATCCAGTGTTGGTGACCCCATCACCTCCCTGGGCAGCCCATTTCAATGCCTGACCACTCTTGCTGGGGGAAAAAAAAATGTTTCCTCATGTCCAGTCTAATGTCTAGGCTTCTTCTGGAGTCACCACAATGAATATTTAGGTACATGACAGATTTTATAGAATCATAGAATGGTAAGGTTGGAAGGGACCTCAAAGATCATCCAGTTCCAACCCCCTGCCGTAGGCAGGGACACCTCCCACTAGCACAGGTCACTCAGGGCCTTGTCCAACCTGGCCTTGAACACCTCCAGGGAGGGAGCAGCCACAACCTCCCTGGGCAACCTGTGCCAGTGTCTCACCAGATTTGTTAGGCTACATTCCTCTCCTCTCAGCAGTTGTTGGATAACTGCATGAGTGGTAATCATTTGAGCACCCCCATATATGACCAGCCTGTAACACTGTCTGCCACCAAAGCAAAGAGTCATTGAAATCAAAGGGTAACTCCAGAAAATCCATCTGCCAATGCCACTGGGTTACAGTGAGTGTGCCTGGCACCACTGGGTGTTTTTGCAGGATGAAAACGTGAGGTGGAGCAGTAATGACACTGCAATGTACCTTTCATCCCCCAGCTTGCCTCCTGGTCCGTTTCATACTGGCCCATATTTTCAGGCTGAAAGAGAAAGAAAGAAGTGATCTAGCAGCAAAATACACCCCAGAAACACTTTTCACACTGGTGAGAGAAGAGAGAAAAGGCAGCTGGTACCACAGGATCAAAATACAGATCCTTGTTAGAGAGAAGTCTCATTTGAGCACGGCCTAACTGCTCTACGCGGGCATGCCAAGTGCTCAGTGCCCACTGAGCTATGATGGCAGAGGTGCAGCTCTGCCTGTAGAAGAGGATGGAGTGTCAAAGGAGTGCCTGGGTCCTCGGAGACACTGCAGGTGCAGTTTGCTGCCCACACTGCAAGCTCCCATAGGTGAGTGGAAGCTGAAGCTTGGATGTCACTCTGAGAGGCAGTGGCAGTCATATCAACCCACCTCACTCCTAAGTTCGTTTGACATTTTTGAGCTCAGATTCCTCACAGCTCTCAGTGAGGCAGAAAGGTGTCAAAAGCCATCCCCACATGAAGACCTGGCAGGTAAGCTGAAACTGTCACATGCCTTCCCATGTGTTGAAGATGTCTTACTGCCAGTCACAGATCACCTATGCTGTGCAGAAACCTTCCTCCTCCTGCTTTCTGCTTCACACTGCTGATGCCACTGGGACCAAGCAGAACTGTGTGTCTGTCCCATAGCTTTGTGTTCCCCCCTGTCTTTTCCCTTTTCCAGCAAATTCTATGATGAAAAACATTACAGGAGATCACAAGAGCCCTGTAACATGGCATTTCCCTCCCTGAGACTCATTTAGCCTTTAAGGGTACCAGGGGTGTGCACAGCTATGCTCACAATAATCTGCAAGCCTCCTTTTTTGTTTCTCCTTGGGTTCTTTTGCTCTGGGATGGTTGATTAAAAATAACAAACCACAAAAGCTGGTATGAAGCTGCGATGCAGGCAGGGGACATCCATTCTGAGAATTTTAGCATCAAGGATTTGACCATGAGCAATCTTCTCAGCTTTCATAGCGTTGTGAGATTGGAGCTTTTAGGTGGGACGGATGCTGCCATCTGCTGCTTTCATGTCACATTGCATGGCCTCAGCCACACTCATGCCATATTGCATGGCTCCAGCCACGCTCATCTCACATTGCATGGCTCCAGCCACGCTCATCTCACATTGCGTGGCCTCAGCCACACTCATGTCACATTGCATGGCCTCAGTCACACTCATGTCACATTGCAAACACCTCCAGGGAGGGAGCAGCCACAACATGGCCTCAGCCACGCTCACGTCACATTGCATGGCCTCAGTCACACTCATGTCACATTGCATGGCTCCAGCCACACTCATGTCACATTGCATGGCCTCAGCCACGCTCACGTCACATTGCATGGCCTCAGTCACACTCATGTCATATTGCATGGCTTCAGTCACACTCACGTCACAGTGCATGGCTCCAACCACATTCATGCCATACTGCGATGGCTCCAGCCGTGCTCATGTCACAGTGCATGGCTCCAGCCACNCACATTGCATGGCCTCAGCCAGACTCATGTCTTATTGCATGGCCTCAGCCACGCTCATGCCACATTGCATGGCCTCAGTCACACTCATCTCACATTGCATGGCCTCAGCCAGACTCATGTCTTATTGCATGGCCTCAGCCACGCTCATGCCACATTGCATGGCCTCAGTCACACTCATCTCACATTGCATGGCCTCAGCCAGACTCATGTCTTATTGCATGGCCTCAGCCACGCTCATGCCGCATTGCATGGCCTCAGTCACACTCATCTCACATTGCATGGCCTCAGCCAGACTCATGTCTTATTGCATGGCCTCAGCCACGCTCATGCCACATTGCATGGCCTCAGTCACACTCATCTCACATTGCATGGCCTCAGCCAGACTCATGTCTTATTGCATGGCCTCAGTCACACTCATGTCATATTGCATGGTTCCAGCCACATTTATGCCATACTGCAATGGCATAAACCATGCTCATATCACATTGCATGGCTCCAACCACACTCACGTCACAGTGCATGGCTCCAGCCACACTTATGCCATACTGCAATGGCTCCAACCATGCTCATGTCACAGTGCATGGCTCCAGCCACACTCACGTCACATTGCATGGCCTCAGCCACACTCATCTCACATTGCACAGCCTGAGCCACACTCATAGAATCACAGAATCACAGACTTACCAGGTTGAAAAAGACCTCTAGGATCATTGATTCTAACCTATCACCTAACCCTTCTAATTAACTAAACCATGGCACTAAGTGCCTCATGCAGCCTCCTCTTAAACACCTCCAGGGATGGTGACTCCACCATCTCCCCAGGCAGCCCATTCCAATGCCAGTCTCTTTCCATGTAGATCTTCTTCCTAACATCCAGCCTTAACCTGCCTTGGTGCAGTTTGAGACTGTGTCCTCTTGTTTACATTGCATGACCTCAACCTACAAGTGTAGCCAACTCCACTGCTGGAGGACTTTGCTATGGTCTGTCCTGTGTAAAGCATTCTGATGACTTCAGTGCCTCAGCAGCACAGTGACTGGGCACAGGCTGTTCTCTCACTATTTACAAATTACTGATATTAGTCATTCTGAAAAGCTAGAAGGAAGTTGCTGACTTGTATGTGTCCCCAAGTTTAACCAGACCCTTTCAAATATCTAAATCTCATTTGAGTAACTTGCAGTGCCACCTGGTTCCTTCAGAGAGGCATTGAAGCAGTCAGGTATTGAAGCCATGCAGACACAATTAGTCTTCTTGTTTAACTCCAAGGGAGAAACATTTCATTTGCTACTGGAAAATTCATAGGAACACAAAATGGTTTGGGTTGGAAAGGACCTTAAAGATCATCTAATTCCAAGCCCCCTGCTATAGGCAGGGACATCTCCTGCTATACTAGGTTGAACACCTCCAGGGAAGGGGCATCCACAACCTCCCTGGGCAGCTTGTTCCAGAGTCTCACCACCCTCCCTGTAAAGAACCTCTTCCTTCTTCCATCTCAAAACCTTACCCCTTGTCCTGTCACTATAAGCCCTTGTAAAAAGTCCCTCCCCAATTCATGTAGCTGCTCCCTGACAATTGCTTTCTTGAAGCTCCTTCCACTTGTATCACTGGGGAAGGTGAATCCTGCTCATGTACTTTTACAGCTTTCACATCCTCCATTTGAAAAAGGAGGGAATTTGCATGAGGTCCTGCCCACATAGTTCAGACACAAATCAATCCTCAAAATGTAGTGTATCTCTGTATTGCCAGCTTATCACTGTTAACCATGAACTGAGAACCCATAATGCAGGATGACAGAGAGGCCACAGTGTCAAAGATGCCTTTTTCCTAAAGACTTACAAAAATGATTTTAAAAAAGGATAAGAAAAAGAACTCCTGGCCTGGTATCATAATTTTGTTATGCATTTTGCTTTCTAGGTTGCTGCCTGCCGTTTTCTCTGCATTGCTCTCTCCCTCCCTTGGAAGAACCCTGACTGTCTGTGTATCTACATGGAGATGTATGTGAAAATCTTCATGCATACTGGAAAAAACAGAACAGATGGTTCCAGAAATGCTGTGGGCTGCTCAGAGATTACTACTTGCCTAATTATAGGCCTATCCTTCTTTATCATTAAAGCTATGCTGTGATCTGATAATATGTGCAGCCCTGTACATTTTGGAAGAAGAATCAAGATTCCTAATGCTCATCACAGACACAATTAGAAGGAGAAGTCTGAGTCTGTCTTACTCTTGCAGACAAACTGTAACCCACACAGGGTATGAATCTGTCAGGGCTGGCAGCCAAAACACCTTTGAAGTGTTACTACAGTGCAGATTTCCAGCTAGTCACTAAGCTGCCTATGGATGACACACTGGAGAATGCATTTAGATGGACACTTACCTGATGTAAGCCATTCCTTCCATAGTCAGGTAGAGAAGCAGATTTGGAATATGGAAATCCTGTAAAAGACATAAGATACAGCTGGATTTTTTGGTAAATCTTTCACAGTCTGAAGAAAAAAAAAAGAAAAAAAAAAAAAAAGAAGGGTTGGGCTCCTACCACTTTAAAAAGCCTTTTTTGGGCCTTCTTTCAAACGATTTCTAATGCTCCAAGTGAAAAAAAAAAAAAAAAAAAAGCATAAATGAAGATATGGATAAAGTGAGAGTATGGACACTCCAGAGAAATGATATGGACAAAATTGGCCAAGCGGTGTTACCATGAGCAAGCTGGATGAGATATGGTGATCAAACTCTGCATGGTCACTTGGAAACAACTGGAGAGCTTTAATTGTAATACCCAGAGTGTAAGAAGAAAGTTTGGAAGTTGCTTTTGGCAAGTGAAAGGACAAAAAAAGTGTTTCTGGTTAGTTTCTGGTTAACTTTTGGCAAGTGCAGGGACAAAAAAGTGTTTCTGGTTAGTTTCCGATTAACTTTTGGCAAGTGCAGGGACAAAACTGTGTTTCTGGTTAACTTTTGGCAAGTGAAAGGACAAAAAAGCATTTCTGGTGAGTTTCTGGTTAACTTTTGGCAAGTGAAAGGACAAAAAAGTGTTTCTGGTGAGTTTCTGGTTAACTTTTTGCAAGTGCAGGGACAAAAAAGTGTTTCTGATTAGTTTCTGGTTAACTTTTGGCAAGTGAAGGGATAAAAAAGTGTTTCTGGTTAGTTTCTGGTTAACTTTTGGCAAGTGAAGGGATAAAAAATGTGTTTCTGGTGAGCTTCTGGTTAACAAAAACTGTGCTGTAGAGAAGTGAGAAGCCAAATCAGTTTAAATTTACCAGAAGATGAACAAACGTGTGTCTAAGAAACACTCCTGATGCCAGCACAGGAAACTTTGCTAAACCGATACAAAAATCTACAGAAGTCAGCTCCAAGAACTGAATGTACAATGCTGCCTTCTGTCAAAAAATGTCAGCAATCTGTGCCCAGAGGGGAATGCAGGAAGGGGATCCAGACCCCACTGGACTAATAATCCTTCCCCAAGGAGCTGATTAAGGAATAAGCATGCAGAAAGAAAAATCAAAAGATGGCTCAGCATAGAATCATACAAATCTATGATTCTAGGAAAAAACAAAAGATGGCTCAGCAGAGAGCTCACGATGTGCTGAGATCAAGTGAGAACTGCCAGGAGTCAAGCTAAGTTAAGCACTGAAAATGGTATTAAAACAAATAGAAAAAAAGCTCTCCAGCTATCCAAATACAAAAGAGAACAAGGAAAGAAGAAATGGGATCACCGGGAGTTACACTGTGTCAGTGCACAGCAGAGGTGAAAGGTGACCTAGGGAGGGCCCCAAAACCATTTCTAGGAATGAAGAGGTAGAGTGCTGAGCAAGGAGGGAAAGCTAATGGAATTAGGGTGAGTCAGTGGATCACAGCCAGGAGAGAATTCAAAGCACCTCATGTACTTCAACAAGGAGCAATAAGGTCACACTGAATTTCCAAGTGCAGTACCTCTCACTGTTGAAGAACTGCTATTTAAGAGGGAGGAAAAAATAATGAGGAGCTACCTGTCTGCTTCCAACAGAAAACTTCAGGAAAGACTGAACAAAACTATCAAAATAAACAGGAAAATCTATTACATTCACACAGTTTTTAAGTGGTTTGAATTAAGTTAAAGATACAGTGCCAGAGTTGCTTGGGACCTTTCTTTGTTAAGAGAAACGACTTCTGCACAACATAAATCTTACTGGATCTCACCCACTGTTATATCAGACAGCATTTGGTATTTGGCTGCATGTGGAATTGAATGCAAAGCTGGAGAAGATGTGGGTTCATCAGAGCAATCACAGCACAGTAAGGGAACACTGTGATGTGAGACCTTAGGGTATTCTTCCAATATCTGAAGGGGGCTACAGGAAGGCTGGGGAGGGAATATTGACAAGGTCTTGTAATGCCAGAACAAGGGGCAATGGGTTTGAACTGACAGAGGGAAGATTTAGACTGGATGTTAGGAGGAAGTTGTTTGCAGTGAGGGTGGTGAGACACTGGCACAGGTTGCCCAGGGAGGTTGTGGCTGCTTCCTCTGTGGAGGTGTTCAAGCCCAGGTTGGAGGAGGCCTAGAGTGACCTGTGCTAGTGGGAGGTGTCCCTGCCTATGGCAGGGGGTTGGAACTGGATGATCCTTGAGATCCCTTCCAACCTTACCATTCTATGATTCTATGATTCTAAGTGCACAGCAACAACTGAGCAGAGCTGGGAGAGCAAAGTGGCAGTGTGAGCTGTGTTGAATTGCAGGTGCCTCACATTTTCACTAATCATCTGGGCACCACAAATGGTTATGGGCTAGTAACACTTTGCTGTCTACACAAAGTTATAAAGCACTGCCAATACAGAGGATGATTGGGGTATCATAAAGAATCACTGAATCACAGAATGTCAGGGGCTGGAAGGGGCCTCCAAAGCTCATCCAGTTCAATTCTCCTGCAGGATCACCTAGACCAGATCACACAGGTACACATCCAGGTGGGTTATTAATTGCTTCAGAGAGGGAGATTCCACAACCTCCCTGGGCAGCCTGTTCCAGTGTTCTGTCACCCTCACAGGGAAAAGACTTTTCCTTACGTTTCCATGAAACTTCCTATGCCTCAGCTTCCACCCATTGCCCCTTGTTGTGGCACCACCTAGCAGAGCCTGGCTCCAGCCTCCTGGCTCTCACCTTTACATCTTTGTAAACATTGCTGAGGTCACCTCTCAGTCTCCTCTTCTCCAAGCTGCACAGCCCCAGCTCCCTCAGACTCTCCTCCTAACAGAGCTCTTCCATTGCCTTCATCATCTCTGTGACTCTGTGCTGGACTCTCTCAAACAGTTCTGTGTCCCTCTTGAACTGGGAGGCCCAGAACTGGACACAGTACTTCAGATGTGGCCTCAGCAGGGCAGAGTAGAGGGGCAGGAGAACCTCTCTCGACCTACTAACCACAGCCTTTCTAATACAACCCAGAATGGCATTGCCTCTCCTGGCCACCAGAGCACATTGCTGGCTCATGGTCACCCTCCCATCAGCTAGGACCCCCAGATCCTTTTCCCCTTCGCTGCCTTTCAGCAGGTCAGTCCACAACCTATACTGATCCCTGGGGCTGTTCTTTCCCAGGTGCAAGATTCTACACTTGCCCTTGTTGAATTTAATTAAATTTCTCCCTGTCCACCCCTCCAGCCTGTCCAAGTCTGGCTGAATGGCAGCACAGCCTTCTGGTGTGGCAGCCACTCCACCCAGTTTGGTGAGATAACCTTGACTATTAAAGCAACAGAAAGGGGATAACATTTAATAGTTCATGGGAAAAGCCATGCACTTGGAGACTAATAAATACCCCAGCCTTCTGCTGTTGAAACTGAGAGCTCATCATTTGGAAATGATGGGGAAGGAGATAGGCTTAGACACAAGCTTGACCACAAGATGACCTTGAGCTGCTAATGCAAGTGTAAAACAGAAAGCAAAAAGTTGGAAATGTCTGTCCTGAGGCATATAGAATATGGCAATAATAGTAGCAGCAGCAGTGTCAGGCAGTGACAGGAGATCCTGGAAGAATCCTTTCTGCTGTTCTTGTTCACCAGTGTTCAAATAAGTTAAAGCAACTCCACCAGAGCAGTGGCCTACAGGAGAACTGGGGCAATGAAAGCTCACAGCTGGAAAGAAGGCTTGATAAACTTGAGTCATTTAAGCTAATAAAATTAGGATGGTTTATAAAAGCAAGAGATTTTTTAGAAGCATAATCAACCACCATCTGAGAAATACTTAAAACAATGAGCAGAATTTTTCTTTTCAGCCCCACAGGGAGTTTCCATGTCTGATCCAGGGTCATAGTGATAAATAGTGCATTAGGTGACTCACTTAGCTATTCCAGTTTGGAAACTAGAAACTTATCATTCATAGAACCATAGAAACATCACAGAATGTCAGGGGCTGGAAAGGGACCTCCAAAGCTCATCCAGTCCAAGCCCCCTGCCACAGCAGGATCACTTAGAGCAGATCACACAGGAATACAACCAGGTGAGTTTTTAATATCTCCAGAGAGGGAGACTC
>VWZE01023923.1:29769-44182 GCA_013396675.1 Eubucco bourcierii | reverse complement strand
TCATGGTCGCTGCAGCCAAGTAGGGCGAGAGCGTTGATCTGAGGGTAGAAAGGCTCTGCAGAGGCCTATGGACAGTCTCAGTCAGGGTCAATTGTATGATGTTCAACAACGCCAAGTGCAGGGTCCTGCATTTGGATCACAACAACCCCACACAACACTACAGGCTTGGGGTAGAGTGGATGGAAAGCTGCCTGGCAAAAGAACACCTTGGGGTGTTGGCTGACAGTCATCTGAACACAAGCCAGCAGTGTGAATCCTGGCCTGTGTCAGGAATAGTATCACCAGCAGGAGTAGAGAAGTTGTGCTGGTTTGAGTCTAGTTGGAATACATTAATAAACAAATTAGATTATAGGCTGTGAAAAGAAAACAACGGTGATGTCTACTCATAGGCTTGCTGGGATGTATAAGAACAAGAACACAAATATTGATAAGAGTCTGGGAGCTGTTCTGGTCTTCTCTCTGCTGTGTAACCCAACTAATCACTCTGCTTCTAAACCCCCCTTGCATGTAAGGCAAACCCTGGGGTAAGGTAGAGGGGTGGAAAGAAGGTGGAAGGGTAGTTGGGAGCCCCTCCTGAGGACTCTGATTTCTGGGAGGGGTACTGTGTTCCTCTATTACCTTTAACTTGTATATTTCTGTAAATATTTATGTATATTGTATATATATCTGCTTGTATATTGTGCTAAGCTGTAAATAGAGCTTCAGTCCTTAACTTCTAGCCAGCTGAGTCTGGGTGATTTTGGTAGTGTGGGGGGTGAGTAACTCCCAAACCATCACAGAAGTGATCTTACCCATGTACTCAGCACTGGTAAGGCTGCACCTTGAATACTGTGTTCAGTTTTGGGCTTATTACTACAAGAAGGACATTGAGTTGCTGGAGTGTGTCCAGAGAAGGGCAATGAAACTGGTGAAGAGTCTGGAGAAGAAGTCTTCTGAGTGGTGGCTGAGGGAACTGGGATTTCTAGCCTGGCATGATATATTCATATAAGTAATCTCTCACAAGGGTGTCTGCTGTTATATTGGTGATGAGTTGCTTCACTAATCATACATTCATAGTAACCTGTAATAGATATTATTTGTTGTTATACCGATTGTTGCTATAGGTTCAATTATTGCTATTATTGACTTGCTGTTGTATTAGTGATTGGTATGATATTAATGATTGCTGATTGTAATAGCTGGAGATACACATACATATATCTTATGGGAGAAAAAAACTCTGAGCAAGTTCACTGGCTAGAGTTTGTTATCAAACTTCAATCTAACTGGATCTTTGTGTTCACAGACAGGGCCACGTTGCTGAACTTTTCTGCCGGAGGTGATGTTTCAGCTGGCACTGCTGCTGTGTTGCTGTCAGTAAAATAATACCTTTTGGAAACCAGCACACTGTCATTGCTGGTTGCCAATGCAAGTAATCATCTCATGATGAACTCTTCCAAGCTGAACTTCTGCTACAGCTGTTTGCTCAGATTCTTTTTAATTGTGGTGAAGTACTTATTTTCAAGTCTAATTAACAGGATGCTTTCTTTCACTTTTGTAACCACAGCTGATTTTTCACAGATGTATGTCACCTTCTAGGAGGAAAGACAGGGTTATGACTAAGTCTCTCTTTTTTTTTTTTTTTTTTTTTCCTTTGCCTCATAAGGCACCCAACAACGTGGATCAGTGTGTACTGAAGGCTGAATCTTGTTTATCAGAAATCCTGACAAAGAGCCACAGTCTGAGTCTCAGCTGGGTGATTTCCATCTGGTCTTGTTTGTGATACTTCCTGTGTTTGTAACTTAATAACAGTAATATGGCTGAGTAAATGTCTCATTCTATAACATAAGCAATCCTAAAAAGTGTTATAAGCATTTCCAGTCAACAGACCTTGTGAAGGCTATCCTTTCCTGTTTGCAGATAAAGAAATCAAGAAACAGTATTTAAAAAAAAAACAGAACCAAAATCTTGAAGACACCTGGGGGTTTTAAGTGACTTGAAACACTTTAGTACTATTCTGATTTTTTAATATGTCAAGAACCTGCAGCTCTCACTACCTTTACCTGCTGTTCTCTGTATTGAGCACCTCTCAGAACAAAACTCTGTGGTAGGTAACAAAATGAAGACACCCAAACTTTGTGCAGATGCTCTTAAATTTAGACCTCCTAAGTGATTTGCACAAAGTCAAACAGTGATTCACTGTCTAAACAGTAAGAGAAATTAAGTCTCCTGGTTGTCACTGTCCTTTACTTTGGAAACATGCTGCTTCTCAGATAATACAGTTCTCTCAATTAGAGAAGAGTGGTCCATTAAAGCTGCAAGGAAAATAGCATTACTTAATAAGTCACTACAAGAGAACAGGTAAAGCAGGAGTAAAGATCAGACATACACAATGCCTGTAACTAAAAAATCATAAGGACAAAAGGTAACTGAACTATTCTCTAATTCAGACAAAGTTATTGAGGTGTAGCATCATTATAACTGCAGAGAGGCTCAGCTGCTAAATAGTGGCAATTTACTTTGCTATGTCATTCAGAGCATTCACTCAAGACAGGATAAGAGAAAGTGAAACTGGGAATCGACATATATGATGCAGTGTTGTGCAAATAAAGGATAAATGGAGTAAAGAAGATAAAAATTAGAGATACCTGTTAAGGACAGTCATATAAGAATTTAAGGGAGATCAACAGAGTACAATTCTTTGTTTATTACATTTATGTCCAACGGGCAGATATCTTCTTTGAAAGCTTTAAGATTCTTTTCTGAAAATACAATTTTAGTTAAAGCCATGATGAAACTGAGATAGACAAAATGCACTGATTTGGACCAGAAATCATTTCCAGGCACATGAACGATGTGATGGTTTGGGATTTACCTGCCCCCCTCCCCTCAATGAAATCACCCAGACTAGANATATATATATATACATGATATACAGGTTACATACAGGTTAAAAGTAGCACAGAAACACAAAAATCCCTCCAAAACAGATTGCCAGGAGGCTCTTGACCCAAACCTCCCTGCATCCTTTCCCCCCTCTTTCCCTCCCATCAGCAATGACTAGATCAATCCCCATATATCTCACATGATAAATCTGAAGAGATCTGAGGTGAGATGTCAAAAAAAAAGACAAGGAGGTTAGAGGAAATAAAGGGTAAGATTGGATTAGAGTTAAAGCAGAAACCAGCCACAAACCCTCGGAGAAAGAGGAGCAGAACAACTGGGAACTGAGAAGTATGTAAGCAGTGAGTGTCTGATCTATATTTTGACTAGTTGCACTTCTCAGCAGAAGAATGAATGATACAGGTTACTGTTGTTGTTTTTCTCTTTCTTCTCACAGGTAAGGATTTAATTTGTCTCAGTAAAATATTCCAGTTAGCCTCAAACCATCACAATGGACAAGAAAATAATCAGGAACAGTCTGTTTAGTTTCATGAAAGCGAGGTCATGCTTGACTAGTTTGATAAACTTCTATGATAAAATGATTGGTCGCATAGAGGAGGGGAAATCAACCCATCTTTTCTATCTGGACTTCAGTAACACCTTTGGCACTGTCTGCTGTAAATTTCTAATAGAAAGAAACGTTGATGTATAGTTGGATGAGCAGACACTAGGGTGCATTGAAAACTGTCTGAATGGCCAGTGCTGGGTGCAATTTGTTGCAATACCTTCATTAAATATTTATCCAATGGGGCAGAGTGTACTCCCAGCAAATTCACAGATGGCACGATGTGGAGTGTCTGATATACAAAGGGTTGCCATCCAGAGCCATTCAGATTGACCTCAACAGGTAGAAGAAACGGGTTGCCAGGAACCTCATAAAATTTAACAAAGGGAAGTGCAAAGTCCTGTACCTGAGGACAAAGAACTAGAGGAGCTGACAGATACTGAGGACTACCCATCTGGAAAGCAGCTTCTCAAAAAAGGACCCAGGGGTCCTGGTGGACCAAAAAAAAAAAAAACAGCAATGGGCCTTTACCATAAAGACAACAGTATTCTGGGCTGCACTGGGCTACATATTGCCAGCACATTGAGGGAGGTGATCCTTTCACTTGCCTCAGCCATAAAGACATCACAGCTGGAGTTCTGTGTCGAGTTCTGGGCTCTCTAGTGCAAGAGATGTGGACATACCAGAGAGAGTCCAGAAAAACACCAAAGATGTGAAGAAGGGATTTTCATCCCATTAGGAAAAGCTGAGAGACATGAGAATATTTAGCCAAGAAAACAGAAGACACAGGAAGGATCTTAATGTAGAAACATTCCTGAAGAAAGGGTACAGAGAGGATGGAGCCAGGCTCTTTTCAGTGATGTCCAGTGACAGGACCAGAGGCGATGGGCACAAACTTGAGACACAGCAGGTTCCTGCTGAACACTAAAACACACTTCCCTTGCTGTGAAGGTGACTAAGCACTAACCTCAGAAAGATTGCAGAGTTTTATAGCTTGCAGATACTCAAAAGCCATCTGTATGTGGCAGTGGATAATCAGGTCTAGATGGCCCAGAGGTCCCCTCCAACCTCAGCCATTCAGTGATTTTGTGGTTATTTATTTAGAAATAGTCCATGCTTCATTATTCTCTCTAAATACACATTCACAACATGAAAACTAATTCTTTCCATTTTGAACCAATGCTTGCATTACTAGGCAAAAAAAGGAAGTGAGATTAAAGTGTCAAGTTTTTTGCTACAGTCTAAAATCCATACCACCTATATTTAAGAACAGCAGCATCACAGTTTAACCCCAGAAGACAGCTAAATTTCGCTCAGCTGCCAGTTCACTCCCCTCACAGTGGGATGGGAGAAAATTGAAAGGCTGAAAGTGACAAAACTTGTGGGTTAAGATAAAGGCAGTTTAATAGGTAAAGTAAAAGCTGTGTGCACAAGCAAAGGAAAATAAGGAATTAATTTGGTGCTGCCCAGTGGGAGTCAGATGTTCAGCCACCTCCAGGAAAGCAGGGCTCCATCACATATAACAGTTACTTGGGAAGACAAAGACCACCACTCCAAACATCTCCCCTTCCTCTGTCTTCTCCTAACCTTATGTGCTGAACCTGGTATCACATAATACGGAATATCTCTTTGTTCAGTTGGAGTCAGCTGGCTCAGCTGTGTCCCCTCCCCGCTCCCTGGGGCACTGTACAAGTCAGCATGAAGAAAATTAACTCAGGTACCCTAAGTTCAAGCCAGTACAACCAGCACAGTATGTTTTTTAATGCCTCCCTATTATTAGAAAAGGCAAAGCAGAGTATAATTTACAGTAGGAACTAGTTCAGCACAGTAGGTTGCGATCAGTATATCAAAGAATTAGTCAAATTCCCTACAGGAATATAAGTAGCTACGTATGACCCATGGAGTTTGCTATGGGGTAGTTTAGTCTGTGCTGAACAACCCTGCTTGTGTTTTGACGTTCTCCAAAGAACTGTCTGCTTGTCCTTGTGTTACCATTATGGGTTGGAGAGCCTTTGCTGTACCCCTGGAGTGAAATTTCCTCTTTTATGTCCTTAAACAGAAACCACAGAATCATAGAAAGATTTGAGTTGGAAGGAATACGAAAGGTCATCTAGTTTCAAACCCCTTGTCATGAACAGGGACACCTTCCATTAGATCAGATTGTTCGAAGCCCCATACAACCTGGCCTTGAACATTTCCAGGGACAGGGTATCCACAAGTTCTCTTTGAATCCTATTTCAGTGCATTACTACAATAGAAAATTTCTTTCCAATATGTAATCTAAATCTACATTCTTTCAGTTAGAAATTGTTACCCTTTGTCCTACCACTATAGTCCTTGATAAATAATCCCTCATCATCTTTTCTGTAGGCCCCCTTACTGGAAGGCTACAAGGTCTCCCTGGAGCCTTCTCTTCTCCAGATTGAACAAACTCAGCTCTCTCAGCCTGTCCCTTATGCTGATGTGCCCCCTTTTCCCTTCTTTCCTCTTCCCTTTCTTTTCCTGTTTCCCCTCCCATTTTGCTCTTCCCCTCTCCTTTCCTCAACAGGAAGACCTCTCACGATTGATTGACATTTCCCAAGGAAGACAATTATCTCCTGAGTAGCTGAGCTGCTAACATGCAACACTATATCATGCTTAACAATTATCATCAATATTTATAACACTTTTATGCACAACAAAATGAGCTACATTAGCAGACAGGAATGAAACCTGCATAGACTCAGTGTAAGAAATGTGAAGCAGCAGCAAGTCATCTGCTTAAAATTCAAGTTGTATCCTTGAAAGAAATTGTCTCTCTAACTAGTTTCTCCTCTTTGAATGACAGACTCTCTGGCTTTTTTAAATGTCATCCTGTTACTCTGGATACATGAATACAAAATTTTCCAAATTTTGATTTTGACTTTGATAAGAAAGGAGAATGGAGAAGTAAGTTAGATTTTAATTTAAATATGCTCAAGGGTGGTGTGGGGGAGTTAACTTTTAATGTATTTGATTATTGGACTTGGAGGGATTTTCTAGTTGTTTGCCATGAGAACATTGGAGAAAATACTATAGGAAGAACTTTTAAAGACTTAACAATTAATACACATATGTAAACAATATAAATATATGTATCACATTAATTTAAGCATGTAAAACTAGAATACACTTGCCCCTAGACAAAACTGCCAGAAATAACCTTAGCAAATTACTGTTGC
Source organism: Eubucco bourcierii (assembly GCA_013396675.1). Lineage (NCBI taxonomy): Eukaryota > Metazoa > Chordata > Aves > Piciformes > Ramphastidae > Eubucco > Eubucco bourcierii. Next base: position 37,555 of record VWZE01023923.1, on the reverse strand, counting down.
TTATATGCGTACTTGTCCTTAACTTATTTAAATGTATTGCTCTCTCATTGTTTCACAGGATGAGCACACATCTATCTTTATCCTACACATGTGAAGAAGGCATTTGTTGACAACAAACTGAGTGTTGTAAAGTGAGCAAATACAGAAGATTATTCAGATGTGTGCTCATGCAGGTACGAACCTAAAACCCTGTAGTTATTTCTTAAGTGAAAATTAGTTTAAAAATAAAAAGAATTGGTAAAAACGATAATAAATGATATTCTGGACAGGAGTTTCTACAAACCACAGAATAACTATTAATTACCAGGAACACAACAAGATGAACGTGTTCTTGAGAAGTCATTTCATCTAAAGAGATTTTTCTACTTAGTCATATTTTTGTATTAATTTTCTGAAATCACTATTATTTTTTAAAAATATGGTATTTATTATCACAAACAAAATCTATAGCATTATATGTATTCTCATCACTGCAGAACTATGTGGCAGGGCACACCGAAGTCTCTGCCCCGATGGAGGCTTGAATATGGTGCGAAACTGTTTTGATCCTTGTGCTCCCTCTGCCACCAGGGGTTTGGAATGTGAAAGAAGTAGGTGTGAAGTTCCTTGCCCCACCCCTGCAGGCTTGAACAGGGAAGAGCAAATCGCCCCAGCATATATATATACAGCAACTGGACACATTATTTAGTCGGACCTTGAGCCAGACCTTGAGGGGGACCTTGAGTGGGACGTCAGACCTTGAGGGGCACCTGGAGGAATGGTGACAAGAAAGCTCATGGTCCCTGCTTTTGGACTGCTGCATCCTGACTTCCTGCTGCAGGGACCTGCTTCTGCCATAAACTGCCACTGTTGGTGGGCATACTGCCGAGCATCCTGGCTTTGTCCTATGCTGCCCCACGATCTTTGCCCGTGGCAGCCATGTCTGCATTCATTTTGGACTTTGGCAGGTTTACTCGCATTGGATCCTGTGCCACACTGATCCACTGCTGGATTACAATTCACAGTTTCAAACACTGCCACAAAGGAGCCAAGGGACCATCTCCAAATTCCTACTCCACTGCCGTGAGTAGCACAGATGTTCCCTAAGTCTCCAGGCTGCATTTTATTTGTAAGTGGGGCAAAGCTGTTTTGTGGCTAATAAACCTTTTCCAATTTTCTGATTTTCCTGAATTACTAATTTCCCTGTAAGCATCCTTNAGGTTTACTCGCATTGGATCCTGTGCCACACTGATCCACTGCTGGATTACAATTCACAGTTTCAAACACTGCCACAAAGGAGCCAAGGGACCATCTCCAAATTCCTACTCCACTGCCGTGAGTAGCACAGATGTTCCCTAAGTCTCCAGGCTGCATTTTATTTGTAAGTGGGGCAAAGCTGTTTTGTGGCTAATAAACCTTTTCCAATTTTCTGATTTTCCTGAATTACTAATTTCCCTGTAAGCATCCTTGTGAAGATCTTCCTGAACGAATCTGAACCCAATCTAACTAATTTGTATATAGTTTGTGGACAGGACTTTCTGGAAATAAAATAACTTCATATTTTATAATTCATACCTCATTAACTGCCACAAACAATTCAAACTAGTACATAAACTATTGTCCCACACAAGTTGCAAGGAGGTTAACATTAGCTGTGGATTGTGACAGTGAATGATCCTGTGTTCACAAAGGGTTGATCTTTTTCTTGTCTTAGGAAAATATTTTAGGCTATATATTTTAGCAAAGAGTAACAGTGTGGTATCACATACAAAGTTAAATGGAAGCAGATAAGAATTTAATTTACATCCTAAAAAGGGAACTGATTCTGGTATTTCTTTAAAACCAATCTAAATTTTGTACTACTCTCGTGTATTAACCTTGCTTGAATTAAGAACTTTTCCTTAGACCACAGCTGAGGAAGAATAGAGGCTACCTTTGGATGGAATATAACACAAAGTAGTGCAATACTTGAATGAAAATTTGATTTGTTCAAAATTACTCCCATATATCAGCATTACTGTGACCTCTATAATGTGTAAGGAATTGCTTTTTTCTCTACTTAGTATACTTGTATAAATAGAACTAACTGGCATTTGGGTATCATTCGTATTCAGCTTTGGATGTGTACTGTGGATCTGATCAAAAAACAACCAGATTCAAAGCATGTATCTTGTTTCAACCAAGTCAGCTGTAATTTGCAAGCAGGTTTGTTCTACCTTGTCACATATATTGATCATCCTTCACTCTGTCAATTGCTGTATGAAATTCTTTGAATTCTTAACACTTCTCTTAGATTGTTGGGAGAGATGTTAAAATTCTTTCTTGTTTTAAATTTGAAATATGAATCATATATCCACTATGTTTTGGGTTTTTTCTCTTTCAGAATTTTCTGAGATTGATTTCTAAGTAATAGTTTTTTTAACTGTGATGTTTTGGGAGTTCCCCGCCCCCCACACTTTGTAAAATGACCCAGACTAGAACTCAGTCAGCTGGAAGTTAAGGACTGAAGCTCTATTTACAGCTCAGCACAACGTACCAGCAGATATATACACTACAACAGGAATATTTACAGAAATACACAAGTTAAAGGTAATACAGAAACACAACACCCCTCCCAGAAATCAGAGACCCCAGGAGGGGCTCCCAACTACCCTTCCACCTTCTCCCCACCCCTGTACCTTACCCCAAGGTTTGCCTTACACGCAAGGTAAATTAGGAGGATAGGCCAAGGGGGTTAGAAGAAAAGTGGTTAGTGAAAATTAATCAGCAGAGGAGCCAGAGACAGAAGTCGCTAGTCCGCCCGAGCTGCTGTTCTCACAGCAAGAGACAGACAGAGAATGCCTTATCTATGTTTTGGTTATTTTTCCCAAACAAATTTTCAGCAAGCATATGAGTGAAGTAGACATCACCATGTTTTCTCTATTAAAATATTCCAATTAGCCTCAAACCAGCACATTAACTAATGGTAATATATTAAGACTGTGACATGAAACTTTACATGGTTTTACATTTTTTAATAAAGCATCTTTATATTTAGAGGAAAACATTAACATTGAATTCAGCATATAACTTCTTACGCATTTCTTTCTTCAGCTACTTTTGAAAGTCAAAAGGAAAGAAAAAGAAATTATTTTTTTTAATTGAACTGACTCTTCAATCACAGTCAAAGTAAATATTGAATTCCTCTTTTCTGACATTAACCAAGTTGAAAGGTGGTTTGTAATGTATGCTTCAACCTTTTTCAGAAGATTTCAGAAAAAAAAAATGGCCTGTAAAACTTTATTTTCCATTTAGTCAAGACAAACAGATTTGATTATTTTTATGGGAAGTTTTATAAATGACTATACATTTAAAGTTGAAGACAGTATTTTATCTTGACAGACTCTCACCTTTCAGCTCCACTTAGGAAACTGTTCATATGATTAGTTTTAATCTCTAAAGAGAAATGCACTTAATGATGGCAACTCAATGTATATAAGTTGACAACTACCTGTACTAGTGGGAAGTGTCCCTGCATATGTCAGGGGGTTGGAACTAGATGATCTTTTAGGTCCCTTCTAATCTTATCATTCTATGATTCTATGAACTATCTGGAATAAAAACATTGAGGTTTAGTCCATGGAAAATATAAAACAGCACAAAATCACTTCAGTTTTAGGAAACTAAGATACATTTTTCAATTGGTTGAAATCTTAATAACCTGTAATATGTATTTTCTTCAGTATTCCTGAAACTGCAAAACTTTGCCTATGGCAGTAAATGTGCCAGATTTTAGGTCAAAAGCATTTGCAAAGACAAAGAAAATGCAAGTGAAACAAGAAAGTAACAATGTTTAATACTGGCAATTGCAAAAATCTAAATGTAAACTCTGTGTATTTCTGTAGTAATGTTAAATGTTATAAATGCTTTATAGTAGAATAGGTATATTTCTGGCACAGTTATATAGTGTCATGGTAGGCCTAAGCAGGCCAAAATAGGCTTATACATATCCTAGCTTGCCCAGACATGTTTTTCTGCTTTCCCATCATTCCGTTTTGGGGAGAAGCAACTGCGGGAAAGAGGACAAAGAACCTGGAGCCACTGAGTCTGAGGACTCTGGCCTGCCCAGGGTTGTTTTACATCATGTGGTAAACAAGGTACACATGCTTAGCTTGTGTATGCCTTGTGCAAGGCCTGTGTTCTGCCCTAAAAAAGGTAAAGCAAGCCTATGGCTTCACCTGATATGGTCAAGCTTGGCTAACTGCCATCCTGATTGGTTATTCTGTGTCCAAAGGCCCATTAGTCTCGGCTGTAGGGATAAAAGAGATGAGCAGGTGACACAACGTGCTCTGACATTCTATCTGTGCTTGCTTACTGTTTTTTACTGCCTTACTGTATCCTGAATTGCCTGGAAGCTGCCTGTGTCAAGTTTACCAGGAACAGGCTCTAAATGCCTCCACGCGATCAGCCTGCACAGCCAGCGTGACATCATGCCAAGACTTCACATGGCAAGACATCCTGCCTGCACCTGAAGGCCTCCTGCCAAGACAGGAAGTCCTGGAGATACACAGGTCATCCAGAGAGATCAGGACCAGGTCAGAGATTGTCTACCTCCTTTCCCCAGTAGTACCCTGAAGCCTGAAAAGAATCAGAAGTCTCAGCAGCTGGTAAGACAGTAACAGAATTCCCTGAAAGCATTTGGGTACTGTCTGAAGCTGTAGCCAGCCCTGTGAGCCGGGAGATATTCTGTGAGTAAATACTTAAAGCCTCTTGTAATTCACCATTGCCTTCTGCCATAAGCAGAAAGGAGCTCCTTGAGTCCATCTAGCGGGCAAACGGAGTATTGACTGCAAGCAGTACACTAAATGCAGCAATCTTCTTTTCCAGTTCAGTTGAGTTCAGTTAATGTTATATATTATCACTAGTTATTTCTGGCTCCTGTTATAACCTGTATAAAGTTTCCTTGACCTATGCAAAGAACCAATTATTATTAAAATTAGTGATCGGGGTGGTGAGAGTTCTGAATATTGAATATCAATAATCAATATTAATCTTTTAAAATAATCTCACATTAATTAATTACCCCTTCATATGATAATCTTCTCTCTCTTTGTATGTTTTGTAAGACTCTTTAGCAGTATTCATTGCTTGAGAAAATGAATGTACTGTAAAGTTTTTGTGTGGTCGGTCAGTTAATTAACTGATTCCTAAGGAAACTGAATTTTTAAAAATATTTCCTGAAATAGTCTGCAATTGTGCTTCAATATGTATTTTCAGACAAAAAGTTTGTTGAAGAAAAGCTTGAGGATATTCTCATAAATTGGATAATGAAATTACAAAATGTATTGAAAATGGGCCTTAAATTTTAAACAAGCACGTTCTACTAAATTCTGAAATAAAAGAACTTCAGTGTAGTTCCTATGAAAGCTAAGCCAAGCACAGCTGAAATCTGAAATGCAAATGATGGCATTTGTGAATCAAAACCTTTAGGGTAAGAATCACATGTTGAATTTCCTGTTCTGTCAAGGATGCCCTCTATGACCTTGGGCAAATCAACATAGGCCTGAGATCTAAAGATCTATTGTTGTTTCCAACTATGGTCTTGAAACAGAAAGTGCCAAACTCGCATGTGGTGCTGATATCTCTTCTCTTCAGACCTCAAGACCTGTTGTATTAATATCTAGTGATTGTCATTAATTCCTGAATGGGGGTGAACAATTTTGAGAGGCTGAAATCCATCTCCATTTGAACAGGAGATTGGTTGTGCATCATCTTCCTCCAACCTAAAATTTTCATATGGTTCTCTGAAACATCCTTGTGGCTCTTTACTTTCTTCAGAAGTGGTTGTTGTTTTGTTTTTTTTTTTCCCTTTGAGTAAGCAGCTTCCTGAACCAACATATCTCTTTTACTGGATCTTTATAGAGCACATAGGCCATAACTCTTAACACATAACCAAACATCGGCATGCTGCTGTGATATTATTAAATGACCGGTAGTTGATTTCTGGCTTTGGGACTTGATTATGTATCAGACTTCTCCAATCAAATTAATATTTTTCTTTTAAGAATTTTACTAGCTGTATTAAATCAGAAGTCAAGCTAAGAGTTTTCTAAAAGGTAGCGGTCAGTTATGCACCCAGCCATTCTTATTAGCACAGTTAATGATTAAGTGCTCTAGCATTCTGATATGTGAGGAAATGATTTGATAGTAGCCTTCCAGTATCTGAAGGGGGCCTACAGGAAGGCTGGGGAAGGATTATTTACAAGGTCCTGCAATGACAGGACAAGGGGCAATGGGCTTAAACTGGCAAAGGGGAGTTTTAGACTGGATGTTAGGAGGAAGTTCTTTACAGTGAGGGTGGTGAGGCACTGGAAAAGGTTGCCCAGGGAGGTTGTGGCTGCTCCCTCCCTGGAGGTGTTCAAGGCCAGATTGGATGAGGCCTTGAGTGACCTGTACTAGTGGGAGGTGTCCCTGCCTATGGTAGGGTGTTGGAACTAGATGATCCTTGAGGTCCCTTCCAACCTTACCATTCTATGATTCTATGATTTTCTTGAGTTTCAGGTAACTTATTCTTCTGCCTTCTCAGACATGCATGCTTTATTCAACAGCTCTGAACATCATTTGCATCTTTTAATTCATGCTATGTCACACTGAAGTGAATAGGGGAATATCAACAATTATTAGTCCTTAAATGATAAAACACAAGCCAGATTAAATTAGTGTGCTTTGTTTAGAAATGCCTTCTGATTTGGATTCCTGAAAATTAATTGAAAAAGGGTTCAGGGAATGCGACTGGAAAAAAATCAATCCATAAAAATACATTCTTATGTTTTTATATTCAGGGAAAATAGAAGGACATTGACTTCCATATATATGGTGGAATGGTAGTGACCCTGATTCGAGTTTGAATGCAATCTATAAAAGCAGCAATTAAATTTAGCGCACTTATCTCCAGTATATCTGTGCATTTTATTTGAATTTCAATATATATGGAAAGATTCCTTTTTCGTGTGATTTAAANACACCCATAGAGAGCAGTCTAAATATATATATCCATTTTAGGGGGTTTTTTTTTTTTTTTTTTTTTTTAAATTACAATCTCTGATGTGTTCAGTAGCACAAATGTGGCATATAACATGACAGGTCTGTCTCTTACAATCAATGGTTAGGCTCAGGGGCACCAGCTTGGTCATCAAGATCAATATTACAAAAAATAGAGCTTGTCAAGACCTTTTGGCCCCCTATTGATTCAAACTGGGTACTGTAGAGAATTTAATAATGATGTTACAGATGTTGGCCAATAAACAGAAGTTTCTTTCATTGATTCCAGTAAAGACAGATGAATAACACAAACATGGTTACCCTAGACACTGTAGGGAGACTTGTTAGAGCTTCCAGAGCATCCATCTGGGAGGCGTACTGATTGCCTGGAAGAACTTCCAGGTTGACTAAATTGGATTCACGTTAGAAGGAAAGTTACTTAAACTGATTCAAGAGAAGGACTTTTTAATTGTCTTTAAAAAGTATACCCCATTTTGCCAACCTGGGCAAAACCCCATAGTTTTTTTTTAAGACTGCATTGAAAGGTTTTTGGTGTGCATTGGTGGGTTTTTGTCATATTATGTAGGAGAAAAATTAGAGAGGCAAAGACTCAGTTAGAACTTAAGCTGGCTACCTCTGTGAAAGATAACAAAAAGCATTTTTACAAATTTATCAATGCTAAAAAGAAGGCAAAGAAGAGCCACCACTCCTTATTGGACCTGGAGGGGAACACCGTAACTGAAGATGAGGAAAAGGCTGAGGTCCTGAATGCCTTCTTTGCCTCAAT
>VWZE01023923.1:0-17842 GCA_013396675.1 Eubucco bourcierii | reverse complement strand
ATTAAAAAAAAAAAAAAAAAAAAAAGCAAAGTTGCTCATCTCTACAAATGTCTACTGACTATTAGTAGTCATAAAATTCTCCTGTCCAGATAATGTGCAGGCTGAACCTCGGCATACTGAATTATTCATAACTAAACTGCACTCCCTGAAATGGTCTCGTATTTACAAGGCAGACATTTTAGAACTTGCAGACACGTTTCCATGTGCTACACATAATGAGGAAAACTTTGTGACAAACTTCAGTCAGTAAACCCCAATTTGACTGTGAATATCAGAAAAGATTTCTTCAGCTGATCGGAGGAAGAAAGTAAACGACTTTGTACACTTTCATTCAACAAGACCATGGGAAAACCAGCTGTTGAACTCAGTCATAGGGCCAGGAAATGATGTTTGTCAAAAAATGCCCAAAGTTTGTATGTTACACATAAAAAGCTGTATCATTTTTCTGTTCTGAATGGTTATATTAATACTTTATTTCCATGTGTCTGGTTATAGATTGCTTTCAAAATGAATAGATCAAAACATGGGAAGGTTAGTACACAAATTAAGGACATCTATGAAGTGACACAAATTTCAATAAATGTAGAAATATGAGGAGTAATATTTTCATTAGTAAAACACAATTAACTACAGCCCCTCCCCACCCCCACATTCCCCCCCCCATCAGAAAAGCCCTGCAGTAATGGAAATCTATTTCACAAACACTGGCAAGGGAGCTCTTCTCTGTATCAATCCTTTGTATTCTCTTTCAGGTTACCTTTTCTGTCATGGTTTACACCTTTATGGATGAGGAACTCATATTCTGCTCACTTAGGGTTCTTTCTGAAATCACAGACTCTGTACTATGTTACATAATTTTCCACCATTATTCTGAATCTATTAAAGTGGAGCTTCGCAGTCCATTTCATTAAAAATGTTATTTTAAAAAATATATATAACTGGAAAAGAAAACAGTGTCCACAGATTTTCTGGAGTTAATTTCTGCTAAGGCTTTTACTTAAATTTTTTCAGGTCCTTTCATCCATCTCATACCTGTTCTGAGCTTCCACACAAGTTCTTTACCATTATTTATTAAGGCTTCCTTCCTATATTTAAAAGTGTTTTTTCAGTTAGCCCACATCTCCATGACATCATGACATGACTCTCTAAATGAAAGTAATACTCAAAGCATGCTATCAGGCTTGGGGAAGAGTGGCTGGAAAGCTGCCTGGCAGAAAAGGACCTGGGGAGTGCTGTTTGACACCTGGCAGAACATGAGCCAACAGAGTGTTCAGGAATAGTGTAACAAGCAGGATCAGGGAAGTGATTGTGCCCCTCTACTGAAGCTGTGTGGTACAGCAGACACACTGAAGGGAAGGGATGCTATCCAGAGGGACCTGAACAGGCTGGAGAGGTGAGCACAAGCCAATCTCATGAGGTTCAACAAGACAAAGTGCAAGGTCCTGCACCTGGGTTGAACCAATTCCAAGCACAAATACAGGTTGGGCAGTGACTGGCTGGAGAGCAGCCCTAAGGAGAGGGATGTGGGGATGCTGGTGGACGAAAAGCTCAACATGAGCCATCAGTGTGCACTTGCACCCCAGAAAGCCTCTGTTGAGACCCCACCCGAAGTACTTCATCCATTTCTGGAGCCCCTGTTACAAGAGAGATGTAGACATGCTGGAGCATGTCCAGAGAAGGGCCATGAGGATGCTCAGAGGGCTGGGGCATCTCTGCTATGAGGATAGACTGAAAGAGTTGGGGCTGTTGAGTCTGAAGAAGAGGAGGCTCCCAGGTGACCTTCTTGAGGCCTTGCAGCATCTGAAGGGGGTCTACAAAAAAGCTGGGGAGGGACAGTTTAGGCTCTCAGGTAGTGACAGGACTAGGGGGAATGGAACAAAGCTGGATGTGGGGAGATTCAGACTGGCCATGATAGGTAGATTCAGGAAGGGATTGTCCACCATGTGTTGTGGTGGCCACATGTTAAAAAAGGAACAGCAGGAACAAGTATGGTGCTATCAAGCAGGCAGGGAGGGCAAAGAGAGAGAGAGAGAAAAAGGAAGTCCCTGTGTTTTTATAGCCCACTAGACAGGAAGAGGGAGTGGGCTAACCACTACACCTGGGGTCAGGTTCAGACCACCTCCCCCAGGAGGGTTAACCCGTTACAAACCATTTCCAAATGTAGTGGATTATTTCTGAGCTAAAGGCACTACAGTTACAGAATGAATCATAGGTGCAGGAAAATCATGGATTTCTGCAATAGCTCTATGATGTTCTTGGTTCTGTTCTTTAAGCTGTTTCTATTAGCCAAAGTTTGTTATCCCTTTAGACTGCTGAGTATAAAGCAAATATCTTCAGTGAACTATCTTAGCCCTAAGAGCTTGCTCCTGAGTACTAATGTGGCCATCATCTTATTTTGTTATGATTTATTTATCCTGAAAGTATGCAAATGATTTGCTGTTTTGAACAAGGGTTCATCCTACCTCTATGATTGCAATAGAATCAGAGAATGTTAGGGGCTGGAAGGGACCCCTTCTCTCTCCTTTCCTCACCATCTATTTTCCCCCTTTCCTCCCTTTCCTTTCATCTCCTTCATTTCCCCATCTTTGTCTTTTTGTCTCCATCCTTTCCCTCTCTATCTCCTTCCTTTCAGCACCACCTCCTCTTTTCCACCATAGCTGCCCCTTTCCCACCCCACACAGCATTTTCCCCTTTTTTCCCCCAAACCCAGAGCACCTGGGTTCTGTTGGAATCTCCTCCCACCCCAGGTGTGATCACTTTGCCCTCCCTGCCCACTCCCCTTTATAATCAGCCCCAGGAAAGGCAAAGCCCCAAGCTTGCCCAACTGGGCAGAGGGATCCTCCTCCTGGCATGGCTGGTGAGTACCCATGGTGCACACTGGGTGAATGGTGGAGGTGATCTAAAGGCCGGGGGGCCTGGTGGCCCCCCGGTTCAGCAGGATTAGGTTTGACGATCATTCTAACATCATTCATGGGTGCTGGCTGAGCCTGTTTATTTATGCTGTGCTCCTTTCTGTTTAGCTGCTTCTTTCTGCTTGCTTATAATGAGCTTAAGGACTTGGTTAAACTGGGAGCTCATGGAGGAGTAATACTGCATTGTCATGGAACCGTTTAGGTTGGAAAAGCCCTTTGAGCTCATCAAGCCCAACTTTCAACCCAACACCACTGTGGCCATTAAACCATGTTCCAAAGTGCCATGGCCACGCATAGCTTTCTTCTCAGCCCTTTCCAGTCCTGCAAGGCCAACAAAAGCTTTCCCTGGAGCCTTCTCTTCACGGAAAATGCTGCTGGGGAAGAGCACAGGAGCCTGACTGCTTTGTAGTCCTTGTAGCCCTATGCAGTAGGTAATTTCTGTAGTTCTTTTCTGTGCTCCAGCTTTCATGGTCATTGCTTTAGAAGTATTAACACAGAAATCTGTAAGTACATATTTTAGTACTTATTCATGAAGATGTCATCCATGATGTTTTCTGATTGTTTTTTGAACCTGCTGGATGTTCTCAACTCTAAAAGATGCCACCAGTGAATCTTTCACATTGAGAATCAGTCACTACTAAGTACTTTCCTGTTCTCTAATGATATTTCAGTCTGAAAAAGAGCTGAATTCTGTCACAGTTTAAATCCCTGAATAATGTTAATTTTTCTGTAGCCCAATAAACTGAAGATCAGTTTACAGTGGTAAACAAGGTGCAAACATTTGTTTATGCATGGCGTGTGTCTTCCCAAATAAGAGAAATCAAGCTCCTGACTTCACCTAACATGGTCAGTTTTGGGAAAGTGCAGTTCTGGTTGGTGAATCTCTGAGGCCAAAGAAGCCATTACACTTGGGCAAATAATAAATAGAGGTAAGTTGTAAACAACATGCTTTCTCTGCTCTGCCTCATGGCTCTCTGCTTTGCCTTATGCTCTCTGCCTCAATGTGCTTTTGCCTTCTCGTGTTCTGCTCTACATCGTGCTCCAATCCAGCTTTGCTGTGTTACAAGCTTTGTTCACCTGGTAACTTTGCCATGCCTCGAGTTTACCAGGAGAAGGCATTAAGTGCTTCCACGCTGTAGACATGGATTAGCTACCAGCAGGACATTGTGTCTACCTGCACACCTGTCGTGGTATGCCTAAATAGGCCAAAATAGGCTTATGCATGTCCCGGCTTGCCCAGACATCTTTTTCTGCTCTCTCTCTTTCTCTTTTGGGGAGAAGCAACTGCAAGAAAGAGGACAAAGAACCTGGAGCCACTGAGTCTGAGGTCTCTGGCTTGCTCAGATTTGTTTGCATCCTGTGGTAAACAAGGTACACAGGCTCAGCTTGTGTATGCCTTGTGCAAGGTCTGTGCTCTGCCCTAAAAAGGATAAAGCAAGCCTGTGGCTTCACCTGATATGGTCAGGCTTGGCTAACTGCCATTCTGATTGGCTATTCTGTGTCCAAAGGCCCATTAGTCTCAGGCTGTACTGACAAGAGGAGATGAGCAGGTGACACAGTGTGCTCTCTGCTGTTGTATCTGTGCTTGCTACTGCTGCTAGTGCCTTATTATATCCTGAACTGTCTGGAAGCTGCCTGTGTCGAGTTTGCCAGGAACAGGCTCTAAATGCTGCCATATGATTGGCCTGCACAGCCAGTGTGACATTGTGCTGAGACTGCACATGGCAAGACATCCTGCCTGCACCTGAAAGTCTCCTGCCAAGACAGGAACTCCTGGAGTTACACAGATCATCCAGAGGAGATCAGGACCAGGTCAGAGATTGTCTGCCTCCTAAGCAGAAAGGAGCTTCTTGAGTCCATCTGGTGGGCAAGCAGTGTATTGGCTGCAAGTGGTATATTTACAGTAGGAACCTTCTCTTCAAGTTCAATTAATGTTATATATTACTTGTTATTTATAGATCCTATGTTATCATCTGTATAAAGTTTCCATGACTGTGCAAAGAACCAATTATTAGTAAAATTAGTGGTCAGGGTGTTGAGAGTTCTGAATATTGAATATTAATAAACAGTATTGATATTTGAAAAACCAGATCTCACATCAATTAATTATCCCTCCATAACAACACTGTTCATCCTGGAAGGAGTCAGGAGCAGGTCAGAGACTGTGCTAAACTCCCAGCATTCAGAGAGCCCTGAGGAAAACTCCAAAAGCCTCTAACCATTTTCAAACCACCAACAGTAAACCCTCCATGTGTCTGGGTACTGTCTGATACTATAATGCTGCCCCAGGAATCTGGAGACACTATTTTGTGAGTAAATATTCTAAAAAGCTTCTTTGTAATTAAAGTTCTGATTCTCTGACTGTAAAATCCATATTGTGCCTTCTCCCTTAGGAGAAAGGAGCCTCTTGGGTCCCCCTAGAGGGCAAGCAGTATATTGACCACAAGATTCTCTTCCCTACTCTAAATTTTTTGCATTTCTGTTTTTCCTTAACTGTTCTAAATTGCCTGTTTTCCCTTTGTGTAAATACTCAACCATGCATTCAAATGTTATAAATAAGTTTTCTGGTAAGATTTAAAGTTAATACATAATTTTCATAGTTATTAAAAATTTTCACCTGGATCTCAATATTAATATTGATTTTGCATACACCATACACTCTATCTTCATGAAAGAAAGGGACTCAAGAGAGTCAATGTAATTGAGGTTAAGATACTGATGCTAGCAGGGTCAGCAGAGATTGCCATCAAATACGTTGCTAGCTGCAAGTCCAGGAAGCAATGTCAAATATATTTATTAAGCTTGGTAACAAAAAAGTGCCAAATCCCAATGTCCTGTGTTAACATAATCCATTCTAAAAAGCTCTCCTCCTTCTATATGCACGAAAACCTCTGGCTTGAGATAAGGAATTTAAAGATAGAAAAATACAGCAAAAGCAGCAACAGAAACCAGAGATAAAATGATTCCCACGGCCAGTCCAGTAGAAAGATCAGTACCCCAAAAATGGAAACCAAAAGAAACAACTGGAACGGAAAGCCTGTTACAATCCAAACTTCAAGCACATGATAATTCGCTCCAACCAGCACCTTAACTTTGAACCTGGCAGGATGGCAGCATGGCATTGAATACACATCAGTAGATTTGACTTAACCCGTGACACCCAGCAAAGTTTGTTTTCAAGCAGAAGAAAAATGAATGACAGAAGATCATCATTTATCATGAAATTGAACTTTTGAGTTCTAACGAGGAGTAGAATGACATACTGTGATTGATAGTGGCTGAAGAGACCGAGACAAGGTTCAACATTAGACTAGAGGCCAAATATCATGAATATGTAATTTCTGAGCATTTTTTGGCAAACTCATGTAAATGAATAAACATAAAAGTTCTTTCCATAAGAGCCTGAATTTATTATTAGGAGAGCACCAACGATTATTGAATTTAACCCATTGGAAAACCTGGCCAAGGGTTTTGCACATATTAAAATAACACTGATTGTGCTTTGTTCAATTTGCTTATTTCAGTACAATTCTTCAAGATTGCAATCACCCCAAAGAACTGGGAATTTATTTATCTTAATCCTGAATTGCAATTAGGATTCATTATTATATGCTAATCATTCACACAATCATATCATCAAAGATATAATTTAACATAAAAATATAAATATGAAATGCTTAACTCTGTTACCACAGCACTTTGTGGGACTGGCATGCACTTCACTGAGACCAGAATTAAAAGTTTATAAATGTGCTCCATTTTTGTAAATCAGTAAGAAGATATTTTAAACATAGATGTTGTATAATCATTACATGCACTTTCACATGCTACTTAACTATATAGTATGTGGAGAGTTACTTTATTATGTTCAGGTGAAATTATCTGCTAAATGGGAAGTAGATATTAGTGAGAGCTAATGTTTCAGTTACTTAATGGGCACTGATTTTGTTTTTTTTTTAATTAGCTTGCTAGGTGCATGGGGAAGGCATGTAGAAGGTAAAGTCATCATGAGGACAGTTTTTGGGAAGGGGGGTATCTCCTCTCAGCACGCTCCTGGTCAATTTTGTTGAACGTTGCCAAATCTGAACTTTCAAATTTTCTTCCAGAACCTTTTGTGTTTTCAGGTACTGTTGTCCTCTTTGCCATCTAGACACAGATACTGCAAGAACACAAGGCTAGGGGAAACCTTACAGTTTATCTAATGTATTCTCTCCATAATTTCAATTTAATTTACTGCACCTTACTTTAAATATCAAGTATTTATCTAATGCAGATTTCTAAATCTGCTCTAGTCTGTTGTCAGCTGAAAGCTAGGCATCCTTCTTGTCCCAAATCTCTCTTTACTTTGGCATGTGTCTCTAGAAAAGACACATACATTTTCCAACTTTTCCTTCATTTTATATTAGCACATATAGCACCAAATATGTATTTTTTCATATTAGCATACAACATCAATGGACAGTAACAACACAGACATTAATACAAACAAAACGCAAGCAAGAAGTTAAGTAAATTAATATTACCAAGAATGGAAGGAAAGGTAAGAGCAATCAGTCATGTGGATTTTTGCATCATTGCAAGATGCAAGATACTACAAGTTCAAAGACAGCATAAGACTGTTGAAGAATGGTCTACCATATCATTAAGTATGTTTTTGAGAACCAATTTGTCTAAATTCTGTTTAAAACACCTCCATGCTGATTCTGTTACAATGAACATTTCCTTTGATCTATACTGTTGCAGTCTTCTTTCATATCCTTTTTCATTTCTTGTCATAGAAAATTGATAGTTGCCATGACTTTAACAATAGATATGCAGCCTAACCCACTGAAGACTGAAGTCTGTTAAAAAATAAATGAGTTGGATTACAGCAGTATCGGTTTTCAAATAAAAATATTTGTGAAGATTTCAGAAATGTCAGGCTGAACACTGGACAGCCCCACATCATTTGTTCAATACATTCCATTATTTGTTTCTCTTCTCTTTTCAGTCATTCAGCAACTTTTGAAATGTTGAGATTAAGAAAGGAAGTCATAATTTTACTGGAATCGATACCGCATCTTCAAGTTGTATTCTCAAAACAAGACTTCAGCTTTTCAGCCTTGCACAGCTCAGAAGTCTGCCTGATTTTGTATTGAACTTTTAAACCAAAAGTCATGTTTCATCTAATAATTCAGTCAGAAAAGTACCATTTCCAACAATCATGATTTTACTAAGCAATTATAAATCACACTTGTGTGGTTGTAGTTTTGGTTTTGTTTGGGGTTTTTTTTTGCTTGGTTTTGGTTAGTTTGGGGTATTGAGGGTTTGTGGGTTTTTTGAGGGTTGTTTTTGTGGGGGTACTTTGTTGTTTTGGTTTGGTTTTGTTTTTTTAGTCTTAATAGAATATTCATGGGAGAGGACTGGTTTATACACACTATAGCATAGAAAGTTAATCACCTCCAGAAAGTGTACCTTCTCTGAATCATTCTGTAGAAATTCTTATTTTGACTCTAAGAGACATGCAACTAGTTTATATTCCTCAAAGAGAGGCTTAATATAGAATGTTAACAAAGAAACTAACAGAGGAGTAACAAAAATACTACTTATACAGGAAAAAGAACCTGTACTTCATTGTGTAAAATCCCCAATAAACTTCATCCAAAAAAAGGCACTTGAAATATCTCTACAAGAAAGAAATAAATGTAAGAAATACAACAAAGGTATCAGGATATTTTCATTTTCGGTTCAATAGCTCATGAAAAAAACCAATCCAAGGGAAAATGCTGAGAAAATGACTGCAGAATATAAACTAGTCCTTAAAGTATGTCTAAAATCAAGCAGAAAGGGCTTGTGGAGAGGATTCTATAATGACTCATATACTTGTATCAAGAAAAGTAGAAGCTGGTTAAGTACCATGAACCATGAAGTATAGTGAATAATGCAGATATGAAAAGAAGAAAAGGATGCAAAAGTAATTATGAGAGAATACTCCTTGCAGAAGTTCAAGGAACTCTCTTCAGTCTCTTTCTTCTGAAGACACAACCAGAGAAATAATACATATAGTGATTCTCTGAGTGAAGAAAAAAAATTATCCTTGAGAGATGCTACAGATCATTGCTTACTGTTTCATAGTCCCTGTTTCATTAAAAAGAAATTGAAAAATTATATCGACTAATAATCCAGGCATGCTGGCTGCTATCAGACCTCCCTGGTATGGTAATGAATGGTTTTCTCAATGTCTGGTCCACTTCTTACTTCTTGACCTGCTCTTAGATCCTGCTCTTAAGGAGAGCATGTGGACCAGCGTCATTTACAGCTTATTAAAAGATCCACTTCAACCCCTTGAGTTGAAGGATTCTCCTTATTAATTCTTTGTCAAGGATAAATCTCTGGCTAATTTTGCCCAGCTGAAACAGAATAATATACACTGACAGCTTATACTAGGCTATGTCTTATATTGAGATTGACTCCTTGCTGCATGTGAAAACTGAATTATCAAGTATTTTCTGTGCCTACAGTAAAGATGTAGGGAAAGGAATAAGAAATCAACAAAACAATTCTGTAGACCTGAAATATGTTTTCAGATTATTTTTACCAGTAATTTAGCAGTAGGGGACAACGACCTGTCATCCCAATCTCCTGTTTTTATGGGCTATGTATTTCAGACACCAGCGTGCATGTTCATGGCTATGATGGAGATGATTATGTTTCTTTTTTCCCTCTGGGAAGGAAGTTATTAATATATTAAGTCTCTGCAACATAGACATTCGTAAAAATAATGCATAAACCTCTTCCCAGTAATATTCTATTGTTTTTTTGCAGAATTTGAATCACTCTCATTTCTAAATAGCAACTTGTTAATAAAATTCAGCTGAAAATAGAATGAAAGCATGTGTTACCTTGAGTATCTCTAAATTTTTTCAGTGCATTACTTTTTACTTTACTTCTTCCCAATTAATCAAAAAGTCTGTGTATGATTTAAAAGGTTTTCTAGCTGGTCTACACAACAGACTGTGAAACAAAACTATGCAAATTCAAACTGTTCAATCTATCCAGGGACACTTGGTAATGTTTTGCTAACCTCATCCTGTAGTAATTACAGATATAAAGAGAATTTAAAATTTTTTTAAGAAAAAACCCAACCTGTTATCCAGCCTGAGATACACTTATCTTTATCTAGTTACCTATCTGTATGACCTATATGTATTTAGTTACTCTATTGTAGAGATTAGATATTCTAAACACGTACCTTGCGATTTAATTAACAAATTAGTGAGCACTATAAAGCTGACCTTCACCACTTCACGTGCAAAAAATTCTCTTTATGTAATTGCCCTTTTTAAACACAGAACATTGAGTCTGTTATTAATCTGCAGCAGATATAAAGCACCTAGCAACTTGGGAAGGCCTGGGGAAAACAGAAAAACACAAGGTGCCTCTCTACAAGTCCTTCTGGAGCTCTTGGGGACTGTTCTCCAGACAGATCATACTGTGAACATCATTCAGTTATCAATGCTGATGAATTGAAAGGTATGAATGTGTGTGTAAGATACAACTATTTGGCACTGATCACAGGAATTGATTCATTGTAAATATACTACCTTGGTTTTTAATTGTAATTTTGAATTCAAATTATTTGTTGTAGCTTTCTTTTCAATAAACCCATACAAGAAATACCCATATGTAGAGAGAGGGTGTAAGAGAGAGCTAGCCAGATGTCTGTGGCAGAACAGATATGAGGTAGACATCTAGAGGAGACAAACATGGAACATACATAAATGAGGCAATGATGGACCTCGGGTAATTTCAGTGGTTTGGAACCGATAAAACAAGAAGCTGCTGCATCAAATTGGAGTACATCAGGTTTCTGAAGATCTTATAAAAAAAAATGAAATGAAAGCAATTGAAATGTAGATGTCAAATATACTTTAGATCTACATCATCAGAAGCTCACTGGTTATGGGACAGAGATGGCCAATACAGCAAACCTGCTCATATGGAAAAAATAATACTGAAGTTGCTACAGTAGGATCTGAACTAGTCTGTGCAAAGTACTGACTATTCCAGAGTTATTCATTTATATAAGATTAATATGGTGACTGTAAGTGATTTGTATTTCTGAAACTTTTAGGAGGAAGGAGAAAGAAAGTATCCAGGGGAAGATAGATACAGTGGTTCTACTTACAAACAAAAAGAGAAAAAAAAATTTGGTATAAAAGAATATTTAAATATTAAGGTAAGAATTGAAAGCCAATGTATGTCTTACTGCTATTACTTCTTTTTCTGAAGAGCCTGAGAACAGACAAAGAAGAAATAAAGAGCAATCAATGACTGCTATCTATGCTGCACACACAAAGATTTTTTTTATATTCTGGGAACTACAGTATTTATTTCTAGAATACCTGTTCTAATATAATGTACTGGTTTGAGGCTAATTGGAATATTTTAATGAAAAAAATATATTATAGGCTGTGAAATGAAAACAATGGTGATGTCTACTTCACTCATAAGCTTGCTGAGATGTATAGAAACAAGAACACAAACATAGATAGATCGAAAGTCTCTCTCTCTGGGAGCTGCTGTGTCTTCTGGCCTTTCTGCTGTGTAACCCAACTAATTCTGCTTCTAACCCCCCTTGCCCGTCCTCCAAACTCACCTTGCATGTAAGGTAGACCCTGGGGTAATGTAGAGGGGTGGGGAGAAGGGTGGTTGGGAGCCCCTCCTGGGGACTCTGATTTCTGGGAGGGGGATTGTGTTTCTGTATTACCTTTAACTTGTATATTTCTGTAAATATTCCTATATGTCATGTGTCTATCTGTTTGTGAATTGTACTAAGCTGTAAATAGAGCTTCATTCCTTAACTTCCAGCTGTCTGAGTCTAGTCTGGATGATTTTCATAGTGTTGGGGGGCAGGTAACTCCCAAACCATCACATGTAAAACTGGCATCTGCATGATATTAATGGAAATACACGTAAAGAATGCATCTTCCCTTCCTCTCACACAGCAGAGGTAGACAACATAAAAAAACCCAAGCAAACAAAAAACCAAAAAAATCAAGCAGAACTCGATTATTTAGAGACAGTGAGGCAGATGTGTGGGTTTTCAAACTATCTTTAGTGTAGTGGAATACTGCAAGGAAAGGTCATATTTTCTTACTGTGATCCTTTTCTGTTCCTACAAGTAACAGCAAGAGAGAGATAAATCAGTAGTATCACCATTCAAGACAAGCAGTGTCAAGAAAGAAGGATCCTCTTACCACGATAAGAAAGTTGACAAGTCTATTTTATTTGAAAGTACTTTATTTCACTGTATATTTTTTAACGTTGAATTCTATCATATACAGACCTAACGTTTTGTTATCACTCAAAAAGTGCCGAGAAATTAAAAATTCAAATAACCCATTTCACCAGCTGCTTTAGCAATAATGTAGACAAAACTGCAGAGTCCATGGTTTAGCTTTCTGAAGAAAAATACCCCAGAAGGCACTAACAAATTTTGCTTAGGTCTGAGTCTTAAGGATTTTCCCATGTCCTTTTATTCCCCAACCCCCTGCCATAGACAAGGACACTTCCCACTAGAACAGGTCACTCAAGTCCTTGTCCAACCCAGCCTTGAACACCTCCAGGGAGGGAGCAGCCACAACCTCCCTGGCCAACCTGTGCCAGTGCCTCACCACCCTCACTGCAAACAACTTCCCCCTAACATCCAGTCTAAATCTCCCCTCCTACAGTTAAACCCATTGCCTCTTGTTCTGTCACTGCAAAACCTTGTAAATAGTCCCTCTCCAGCTTTCCTGTAGGCCTCCTTCAGATACTGGAAGGATACTATAAGGTCTCCTCAAAGCCTTCTCTTCTCCAGGCTGAAGAGCCCCAACTCTCTCAATCTGTCCTCACAGCAGAGCTGCTCCAGCCCTCTGATCATCTTTGTGGCCCTCCTCTGGACCCACTCCAACACTTCCATGTCCTTCCTGTGCTGAGGGCTCCAGAACTCCACACAGTATTCCAGGTGGGGTCTGACGAGAGCAGAGTAAAGGGGCAGAATCCCCTCCCTTGCCCTGCTGCCCACACTGCTCTTGATGCAGCCCAGCACTCGGTTGCTGTCTGGACTGCATGCGCACACTGCAGGCTCATGTTGAGCTTTTCATCAACCCGGACCCCCAGGTCCTTTTCCTCAGGGCTGCTCTCCACCCATTAGATGTTTGCTTATGCTCCAGCAAAATGTTTGCTTATGCTAGTCACCCCTTAAAGTGTTCCAGTTTTGCCTGTTCCCTGTGTGTATAAATTTCCAAACCCTGCATTTTGAACCTTGTTAATAAGTTTTTCTGGTGAGATTTAATGTTAATAAACAATTTTCATAGTTATTAACAATCTTTGCCTGGATACCAAAATTAATATCAATTATTAATGTTGAATATTTTTTTAGCATGGCTTCTCTATTAACAGTATGTCACATAACTGTTTCAATTTGTTGTATTCTTAGCTTGCCACATCACATGGCTGCTAGTGAATCTGATCCTTGGAAAACAAGTGAATTAGGTCAGAGAAATGTGAGGATATGATACTGTTATATTTCTGTCATTCAGTTCTACCACCAGTCTCATGAGACAGTACTTCTGACAGCAATCTTGTCAAAATAACACTCCTGAGTAAGTAACATTGTCTGTTCTGTGACATATTGGGCAGGGAGAAATAAAATTCCCGATATATTTAATATAACCTTTTGTTGTATTATGTGGTGATGACATCCAGATGACCACGTAAATGGACACAGAATTGACAAAAGTTAAAAAGAATACTTGTAAAACTTAATCTCACAACTCTTTCATAACGAAAATTACAGAAAATAGGATAAGGTCATTCACCTCTTAAAAAATCAGGAAAAAAAAATCAGGAAAAAAAAAAATCCTTCTTAAGGTCCAGCAATCAACGATCGTGGTGATAAATGTACTGTTTCAAAGTTACTTTCCCTCTATTTTTTTGTTGGTTTGTTTTTACATTTTCACCAAGTCTGACCTGCCTTTCCCATGATGGCAACTGACAAAAGATTTCCCTGTCTTTATCTTGAACCGCAATTTTTACCGTGTTATTTTCTTTCCCCCATTCCCCTGAGGAGGGTGAGTGAGAAAGTGACTGGATGGAGGCCTGGCACTTTAAGGGCCACTGCCCATAGTATAAATAGTCAGAAAAGCAGGGGGAAAACAGAACTCTAAACCTCATAAGAAAAAATCTTGTTTGATGCTTGTGTCTTCATGATACATAATTTGACAATTATGCAGATTTCAGAGACAGATTACAAGAAAAAACACATGGTTTCCATCTGTGCCTTGCTGATAATGTCTATTTCTAAAGGCAGACTATTACTCTTCCCACATCTCCCATTCTGTATTCCTGATATTATGCTACTTTTGCAACTCCTTTAGTGCTAAAAGGACCAGCATATATAATCTGTCCTTTATCTGTGAGGAAGGAATGTGTACTTGGCTGTACAAATCTGTGCTGTTCTTCAGCTGCTAATTTTTTGAAGGAAGATGAGCAAATTTTAAATGGAAATCAAGGATTTCAATGGCTTCAAAACTGTCCAGTACCTTCTTTACACAAAATCGACTATGACAACAGAAATGGACTCTGAAAGGCAAAAAACCTCATCCAGATTAAATGTGGATGATTAGGTTTCAAAAGGAAAATTCTATACTGATATTTCTTTCCCTGTTTGTTTGTTGTTTTTTTTTTTTTCCCAAAATACAATTTTAGATCATAGTCAGGTTTCATAAGAGAATGTATTTGCACCATTTGAAGAAGAATACTGCCAGAAACCAAACCCTATTTAAGAATAAAACAAATTGAACTTCTAAGAAAATCTATTCCAGATGCACAGGTCAATTTTGACCTATGATTTTCATTTGTGCAGGCATAGGATTCAACGTTGTATTGGTCTTGATGTTTTCTTTAGGAAATCTCTTTAGATTACAAAATCTGGGGTTCAAATTGTCTTTGTTTAGGGCTTTTATTTTTCAAATCAGTGTTTTTGTTCCAGTCTGTTTAGGATTTCAAACTGTGCACATCACTGTAATCATCTACATGTGGTCCCCGAAGTCAAAAGTGCTTGTAGTCTTCTCAGTCATTATCATCAAGGTGTAGCTGTGAAGCTACCACAGTTTTGTTTTAATGAGCTACATTTCTTGTTCTAACAAAGTTCAGTGACAATTCTCATCTCAGTCTTGCGGAAGCAAAAGAAACACAGTGCTGCTGAAGGGTTCTTGTTTTCTCTTTTACTGTGTACTGTATTTCTTATTACAAGTTTTAAGGGGAAAAGCAATTAAAAAAAAAAAGTAAATTATTAACTCTTGTCACTTCACTGGACTGGCATGTTTTCATATCAGATAATCATAGAATCATCGACTCATAGAATAAGCCAAGTTGGAAGAGACCTCCAAGCTCATCCTGTCCAACCTATCACCCAGCCCTAGCCAAGCAACTAGACCAAGCCCGTCCAAGCTCTCTTGAACACCTCCAGGGACGGTGACTACATCCACAGTCTGTCCCACATTCATCAAAAGGGTAACCTGATCACAAAAGGAGATCAGGTTGGTCAGGCAGGACTTGCCCTTCCTAAACCCATAAGATAAGAAACAGTGATAGCTACTAAATTAGAACACAGAGTAGAGGCATTAATGACCTGTTTTTCTTTAAAAGTTGCAGATAGAAAACAAGTATTTTATGTTAAAAAGGATCATTTTCATATAGCAATTTCCCTGAATGCAACTCATTAGATACACACAATTTATAATGACATTATCAAACTGTCTTTGATACAGAAATAATACAGACCACCACAGTGAATTAACACACTTGAATAAGAAATGCACTGCTGCTTGCCATACAGAACAACAGTTGGGTTTGACAGTATGTGTCAGATCAAATCATAGTTACTTAAAAGATTCAATTTTGTGATAAGAACAGAACAGACAAAGAAACCTTCTTGCAGAGTATGTTTACCCCAAGGATAAATGGAGCTAGAGATTAAGACATTGAGATTCAGGATACCACTGAGCAGATGCTCGATGATGGAAGGAATTAGGGATGCTCATGGCAGAAATGCCTACTGCCAGCTGCAACCACCCTAATCACTATGAGACAGGGTGCCAGAAACCTGGTAAAGCAGAAAAGGGGTAATCAGGAGTGAGAGGGAGAAATGGTGGCTGTGGTAGGCTTTATGGAAATGGGTGTTTAGGAATGGTTATTATATTTAAAACATTTTGAAAACCATGCTTTTGGTATTTCAAAACCAAAATCTGTATATGTGTCTGGATTCTTGGGACCACTAGGATTTACAAAATGATTGTTTACTGAATTATGAAGGTCTGTAGCAGGACACACCAACAATGACCGTATCATTTCTCAGGCCATATCTTCTATATCTCTTCTCTACTATAAAGACAAATTAGCTTATACTGGGATTTGTTTTCAAAGTTCAACTATTATTGCTTTGATTTACATTTTATTTAAGGTCAAAGTCCTGTTTGATTTATGTGTTGTGAATAGTCACACACAAAATCACTCAGTAAAACACTGAGATTGCATGACTGAATTTTGCAGAGGAACCTGACACTGGAATTGGGCTCTGGTTATTCTATGGAACTCAATCATTTGCAGGAGTGGAGATTCCCACTACACAGTTCCATGAAGATGCAAAATTTTTTCCCGTTCATCTACAGAGTAGCATTGAGTTTATCCAGACATCTAACATACAATTCTGCTATCAGAGATCCAGTAAGAAACATTGCTCAGGGAGGTGGTGTAGTTGCCATCCCTGGAGATGTTCAAGAAAAGCCTGGATGGAGGACTTAGTGCCATGGTCTAGTTGATTGGCTCGGGCTGGGTGATAGGTTAGACTGGATGATCTTGGAGGTCTCTTCCAACCTGTTTGATTCTATGACTGTGTTAAATGACAGCAGGCACATCTATAATGGCAGTCATACCTTATATATTCAATACCTGTAACACAAGATAAACGTGTAATGCCCAGTTGGCCACAGTTTAGGTACCCCCATCATTAACCAAGTCCCAGGCCTGAATCTAGGTAGATCTGAAGTCCAACAATATTACAGCAAAAGGAAATACAGGAGAAGAAAAAAAAAAAAAAAAAGTAATAAAGAAATAAAGAAATAAAGAACAGGGATAAATTACATTTTCAACTAGTCCTTCCTTTGAGGAAGGTGTCTATAACCAAACATATACTGTATCACCCAAATGGAGTAGCTAGAGCAGTTCTAGATATTTTTCAGGAGCTGTCAGCAGGTCTAATTTTAAAAGGGTAGGTCATGCTGGAATGGTACAGTTAAGCTTTTTATTTCCTCCATAAGAAGGTTAATACAGTTTTAAAAGGTAAGAAAAGAAAGAACATGCTGTAACCTTTTATCCTTGTCTTTAATCTGACACTAACCAAAAATGAGGAAATGCAGCCTGACACCTCCTCTCACATCATGACACACTGCTGTGTGCCTGGAGTTTCCAGAAAGTGTTATCAGTTGCAGACACATGCATATGGGTGGACAGATGCTCCCAAGAGACAGATGTACACACTAGTCTACTCACACTGAAAGGGGTATAGGAAATTAACTCAAGAGAGCAGTGATATGGAAAGGGAAAGAAAAAAAATTATAGAAAATTGCTCGCCCATTATTTAAATACCATAGACTCACAGAATGGTTTGGTTTTGAAGAGAACTTAAAGTTCATCTAGTTGCAGTGCCCCTGGTACTGTCAGGAATACCTTTCACTGGACCAAGTTGCTAACGCCTCATCCAACCTGTCCTTGAACACCTGCAGGGAAGGCACACCTACTGCCTCCATGGGCAACCTGTTCTGGTGTCTGTCCACCCCTACTGTAAAGAATTTCTTTCTAATATATAGTCTAAATCTGCTATACAGTGATAGTGTGCTACTAAT
>VWZE01023922.1:19024-29830 GCA_013396675.1 Eubucco bourcierii | reverse complement strand
TTGAGGCTGGAAAAGACCTTTCAGATCATCAAGTCCAACCCTAACCCAGCTGCCATGGCCACTAAACCATGTCCTGAAGCACCACAGCTGCAGCTTCTTCAACACCTCCAGGGCATGTGGACTCTACCACCTCCCTGGGCAGCCTGTGCCAATCCCTCACCACTCTCTCACTAAAGAAGTTCTTCCTCATGTCTGACCTGACCCTTCCCTGGCACAACTGCAACTCATTGCCTCTGGTCCTGTGGCTGGGTGCTTGGGAGGAGAGACCAACCCCAGCCTCACCCCAGGCAGTCAGATGTGCTCTCATTGTGTGGTTTCCTGTAGCTCTGCAGCCTGCTGACCTGGGCAGATGATTGCCCATATGTGGATTCTGCAGACCTGTAGAGACACTAAAAGAAATGGCAGAGACTCTTTTGGCTCTGTGCTGAAGGTGCCATTTGGGCACCAATCTACTTCATTTTCAGGGCAATGGAAGTAGCCTCCTGACTTCTGAAGCTTCCAGCATTTGGCTCTCTGGAGTTCACAGCTCCAACCATTGCCTCTGGTCCTGTTGCTGGGTACTTGGCAGAAGAGACCAACCCCAACCTCACTCTAGCATCCTCTCAGGGAGCTGTAGAGAGCAATGAGATCTACCCTCAGCCTTCTCTTCTCCACACTAAGCACCACCAGCCCTTTCATCCACTCCTTGTGTGATGCCCTCCAAACCCCTCCCCAGCCTCGATGCTCTTCTCTGGACATTCTCCAGCCCCTCAATACCTTTCCAGTGCTGCAGCAGCCAGAACTGAACCCAAAGCTCAAGTTGTGGCCTCAGCAGTGCCCAGTCCAGGGGCACCACCACTGACCTGCTCCTGCTGCTGGACACACACACGTTGGAGTGCCTGGGTGAAGGGGTGGATGTTTTCAGGGATGGTCCCCATGGAGAAGGGTGAGGACAGAAAGTCAGAGTCCTGCCAGGTCAGTGTGATATAAAAGGTTCTCTCCTCCTGCTTTGTCAAATATTTTGGACCTGAGCCAAAGATCCATGGTGTGCCTGGGGGCACTTCCACCCACTGCAGCTGGATCTGGCCCTGTAAGTCGTGGTGGGTCCAGAGTGACAACCACCAAGGAGAATGTCTGGTGACATCTTTCTGTGTACTGCTGCAGGGCATTGATAGAGACAGCAGTGGATGGGCACAGAGTTTGACCTCCATTAAGCAGATGGGCCAGATGAGAGCAGTTCTGGCTAAAGCATATTCAAAGTAGGATGCTGGAAGCAAAACTAATGCATTATTCACTGCTTGTTGGGAACACAAGAACATGGAGATGGACATCTGAGCCCTGGGCCTCTTCTGAGATGTGCTGCACGTGGGATCGGTGGGCTCAGGGCAGCGCAGTTACTCCCACGGCAATGGATTTTTCATGACTGGCAGCATTCACAATCGTGCCCTGTAATCAAATAAACTCAAAAAGGGGGGGGCTCAGCTTTGCTTTCTGGAGATGGGAGGTTTGGCTAATGTTGTGTTCATTCCTTTGGTATAAGAGAGTCCCTTCGCAGAACCACAGAACATTAGGGGCTGGAAGGGAACTCCAGAGAGCATCCAGCCCAGTCTCCTGCCAGAGCAGCAGCACCCAGGGCAGGGCACACAGCAACACAGCCAGGGGGGTTTGCAATGTCTGCAGAGAAGGAGACTCCACAGCCTCTCTGGGCAGCCTGCTCCAGGCCTCTGACACCCTCACAGGCAAAAAGCTTCCCCTCCTGTTCCCCTGGCACCTCCTCTGCTCCAGCTTGCCCCCAGTGCCCCTTGTGCTGCCCTTGGCCACCCCTGAGCACAACCTGGCTGCATCCTCCTGCCACTGCCCTGCACATCTTTAGCACAGCACTGAGGGCAGCCCTCAGGCTCCTCTGCTGCCAGCTGCCAGCCCCAGCTCCCTCAGCCTGGCCTCACAGGAGATGTTCACTGCCTGCAGTAGCTCTGGGCTGGACTCTCTCAAGCACCTCCCAGAGGTCCTTCTTGAGCTGAGAAATCCAGAACTGGACACAGTATTGTGGATGTGACCTCAGCAGGGCAGAGCAGAGGAATGTTCCACCTTTACACTAAATCAGACAAGCATTTGGCAAAAGTCGCAGAGTGAAACAGTGTAAAACTTGTCAATTTCTCAGCAGGTAGCTGCAAACAGTTCTGAACATAGCACCAAGGTGTTTTACTCCAACCCAGCAGGCAGGCTGGCTAACGTAAAGCCTCTCAAAAATAAGGACAGTGAAAGAAGAAGATACTGCTTTCTACTAGGCAGAGGAACAAACATCCTTGCAGAGCCCTTCAGCAGCCATTAGGAGAGCAACATTATAGAGAAATCAGTCTAGAATCATAGAATCAAGCAAATTGGAAGAGACCTCCAAGCTCATCCAGTCCAACCTAGCACCCAGCCCCAGCCAATCAACCAGACCATGGCACCAAGTG
The DNA here is from genome assembly GCA_013396675.1 of Eubucco bourcierii. NCBI lineage: Eukaryota > Metazoa > Chordata > Aves > Piciformes > Ramphastidae > Eubucco > Eubucco bourcierii. The sequence continues at coordinate 27,392 of VWZE01023922.1, read as the reverse complement.
CCCCAGCCAGGCTTTGCTTCAACACCTCCAGGCACAGAGACTCCACCACCTCCCTGGGCAGCCCATTCCAATGCCAATCACTCTCTCTGGCAAGAACTTCCTCCTAACATCCAGCCTGAACCTGCCCTGGCACAGCTTGAGACTGTGCCCTCTTGTTCTGTTGCTGGGTGCCTGGCAGCAGAGCCCAACCCCACCTGGCTACAACCTGCCTTCAGGTAGCTGCAGACAGCAATGAGGTCTGCTCTGAGCCTCCTCTTCTGCAGGCTGCACACCCCCAGCTCCCTCAGCCTCTCCTCACAGGGCTGTGCTCCAGGCCCCTCACCAGCCTTGCTGCCCTTCTCTGGACACCCTCCAGCACCTCTGGAATTGAGGGACCCACAACTGGACACAGCACTCAAGGTGTGGCCTGAGCAGTGCTGAGTGCAGGGGCAGAATAACCTCCCTGGTGCTGCTGGCCACACTGTTCCTGATCCAGGCCAGGATGCCATTGGCTCTGCTGTCCACCTGGGCACACTGATGGCTCATGTTCAGCTACTCTCTGCCAGTACCTCTAGATCCTTCTGTGTCTGGTTGCTCTCCAGTCACTCTGTCCCCAGCCTCATGTGCCCAGTTGTGTGCAGGCAGCCTGCAATACAGACACCACCTCTGAACTCATCAGGCAGAGTGATTTGTCTCTTCCTGAAGGCGATGGCTAAAGCAGGGCAGATGGATTGCATCCTCCCAGTGCCTGCCTCTCTCTGCTGCCCATACAGATTGGGCACTGGCTCACTCACATATAAATGAATACCCTGCAGACATGCAAGCCTCTGTGTAGTGGTTTTGGAGTCTCCCCCTTCCCCCCCACTAGAGTAAGCAGACTAACTCAGCCAGCTGGAATTTTAGAAATGAAGCTTTATATGTACAGCTGGCACAATCTACAAGCAAAATATGTACAATACATAGAGAAATATTCATCAATGACCTGGATGAGGGCACAGAGGGCACTGGCAGCAAGTTTGATGATGGCACCAAAGTGGGTGCAGTGGATGCCACAGCAGGAGGCTGTGCTGCCAGCCAGCCAGACTTGGCCAGGCTGGAGGAGTGAGCAGGGAGAAATTGAATGAAACTCAACAGGCACAGAGTCTGGCACCTGGGAAAGAACAACCCCAGGGAGCAGGATAGGTTGGGGACTGACCTGCTGGAAGGCAGCAAAGGCGAAAAGGATCCCGGGGGGTCCTGGTTGGTGGGAGGTTGAGCATGAGCCAGCAATGTGCTCTGGTGGGCAGGAGGGGCAATGCCAGTCTGGGGTGGATTAGAAGGGCTGTGGTGAGTAGGTCAAGAGAAGTTTGGCTGCCCCTCTGGTCTGCCCTGAAGTCACTCGGCTTGATGTCAGTGCCCTGGAGTTTACATTTCTTAACGTTTGATCCCATTGCCTAAAATGACAGCACCTGAAGTTCAGATACCATCAGAAGAAAAAAAAAAAAAAAAGGCAAATTGAAAATGGGGGAAAAACCAAAATGTGGGAGAAAAGCCAAAACGTGGTCAGAGCTGCCAGTGTCTGCTCTCAGCATAGGGTCCCTCTAAAACCGCAACCAGCCCGGGTTGGCCATCAAAACCCAGTAGGTACCATGGTCACGTTTACAGGCAGCCAAGCTGAGCTTGGTGATTTATGATAATATCACTAAAACCTCTTGATATATTTAGCAAGTGGTAATGGTAAAGGTTATAATTCCTCTGAGGGACAATAGTGCTGGAATAAACCACCAGGGTCAAGTGGATTACGACCTCGTGAAAACTCAAATAATGGAGATGGAGCTTTATAAACTTCCTGATAATAGAGAATGCCTTAAACAATTTTCAAGCTGCTTAGTACTCAATTCAGACTTGCCACAGGCTTGCTACTGCCTATATATTATTGAAGGGGAAAAAAAAAAAAGAAAAAAGAAAAAAAGAAAATTACTTCTGCCACTACAAATCTTCCATCTGCTCAGAACCCCCTTTGAGGTGTGCTGAACCTGCTTGCTGTGCTCTGCAAGTTCACCACAGGCAGTGTGTGCCCACACTCACCTGGCACTCCTCCTCACTGTGCTGGCACTGGAGGTGCTTACACAAGAATTTGTGACTCCAGTTCAGAGGTTGGCAGCGTGGGCTGGATTGCTGCATTAAAAATCACACCTGGCAGCATTCATTTTTGCTCCCCAACAGTATTGTCACGAGATCAAAGCCTTTGTGGCAGGGCAAGATGAATAAGGCTGCTGTGTGGTTTCCATGCTTTGCAAAAGGCGAGAGGGACAGCCCCTTGGCGTGCTGGTGAGCACAGGCAGCACAGAAAGGTCATGCAAATCCTCTCTCTAAAGGTACCTTGGCCACTGGACTGCAGGATGAAGTCTATGCAGGAGCTTAGAAGTGCCACGGGTCTGGCTTTGTGATGAGATTCAGGGGCAGATGGAGCAACCTGGCAGGACAACAGTGACTGTCTTGATCTTACCTCAATGTGGCTTCTTGCATAAAGGCTGCAGAAAGAGATCAGTCACAGAAGGGATGATGTCCATGGGTCACTTGGCTAAGGTCTCTCACATGCATAGTTTAGGCACCTTCATTTTCATTCACTTGAGCTGCTCCCCAGGAGCCATCAGTGCCCTCATGCAGCCCAGTAGGCAGCTGTGTGCTGGGCTGCAGCCAGAGGAGTGTGGGCAGCAGGGCAAGAGAGGGGATTCTGCTGCTTGGCTCTGCTCAGACCTCACCTCCTGTCCTGCCCCCAGTGCTGCTGTCCCCAGAAGGAGGAGGACACAGAGCTGCTGAAAGGAGGCCAGAGGAGGCCACAAAGATGCACCCAGGGCTGGAGCGGCTCTGCTGTGAGCACAGGCTGAGGGAGCTGGGGGTGTGCAGACTGCAGAGAAGGCTCCAGGGGGACCTCAGAGCTGCTTGCCAAAAGCTGAAGGCATCCTGCAGGAAGGCTGCAGAGGGACTTTGGCTGAGGGGGTCTGCAGACAGGCCAAGGGGGAATGGTTTGGAGCTGAGGCAGAGCAGGGTTAGAGTGGAGCTGAGGAAGAAGTTGTTGAGTGTGAGGGTGCTGAGAGTGTGGCACAGGCTGCCCAGGGAGGCTGTGGCTGCCTCCTTGCTGGGGGTGTTGCAGGCCAGGCTGGATGAGACCTTGAGCAACTGAGTCTAGCTGAGAGGTGTCCGTGGGCATGGTGGGGAGGTTGGAGCAGATGAGCTCTGAGGTCCCTTCCAACCTGAGCCATTCTGTGATTTCTTGCTGTACTTTGCCTCCTGGGTGCCATGCCTCTCAGCAGAGCAAGTTTCTTTCCTGGCTTTGTACTGAGATACAGACAACTGAACTGTAGATTCTGGACAAGCTGCATGGCTAAGGCAGCCCTGCTGAGGCACACACCAACAGCTTCGTGAACTAATGCACAGACAACCTGCATAGCCACCTGCCCCTCCACCCTCTGGCCCTTTGGTGGCCAACAGAGACACAGAAGTCCCCTCCAGAAAGAGAAATCTTCACTGGGTCAGAAACAGAAGTTCTTGAGGCCACACTAGCTCAACTTCAAAGGCGTGGAGGAAGAGGGAATACAAGAAGACAGACCCAACCCTTACTCACTTGTGTATCAGCAGTGGTGCTGGCAGACGTGGGAGAGCATCAGTCTGATCATCTGTCACTGGCAGAGGGGTTTTTGATTGATATTAAATTCAGGTCACTGTCCCCAGGCCATGGCTAGGCTTGATTATTTCTGCCATATTTGAAAAGGTTGAGAGAAACTTGTTGGCATCCAGTAACTCCTGGGTGACTCCAGGCACAGTGATGGCTTTTGCAGTGGGCTTGGATCCTTCCAGCTCCTGCAGTGTACTACACTGGAGCTGCAGCAGCTCCACTCTCCCACTGAAATGAGCAGGTATCTGCAGCAGCTGCATTTCAGGTTTATCCTGCTAGGAGCTTGTGACATCAGCACTGACATCATCCCTTTCACTCCTACCCAAGAGCACAAACCAACAGGCACATTTTCTTCACACTCTTCCACATGTGACATCATACAGCCCACACACCCCTTAATTAATTAAGCCCAGACAGTGACTGTGTGCTGGGCTGCAACAAGAGCAGCATGGCCAGCAGGGCAAGGGAGGAGATTCTGCCCCTTTGCTCTGCTCTCATCAAACTCCACCTGGAGTACTGTGTGCAGTTTTGGAGCACCCAGCACAAGCAGCACATGGAAATGTTTGAGCCAGTCCAGAGGAGGCCACAAAGATGTTCAGAGGGCTGCAGCAGCTCTGCTATGAGGACAGGCTGAGAGAGTCTGGGCTCTGCAGCCTGGAGAAAAGAAGGTTTCCAGGAGACCTGGGAGTGGCCTTCCAGGATCTGAAAGGGGCTACAAGAGGGCTGTGGAGGGACTATTGGCAAGGTCTTGCAATGGCAGGAGGAGGAGGAAGGGGTTTGAACTGGTAGAGGAGAGACTGAAACTGGATGTTAGGAAGAAGTTCTTTGCAGTGAGGGTGGTGAGACACTGGAACAGGTTGCCCAGGGAGGTTGTGAAGCACAGAATCACACAATGTGATCTTCTGCAGGGCTGGAACTGACATACAGATGTGTATGGCATAGATTCATGGACACATGGAATGGGTTGGGTTGGAAGAGACCTCGAAGATCATCCAGTCAATGTGATCTTTGGGTGATTCTGTGCTCCACAACCTCCCTGGAGGTGTTCAGAACTAGGTTGGATGAGACCTCAAGCAACCTGTTCTAGTGTGAGGTGTCCCTGCCTATGGCAGGGGGTTTGGAACTGGATGAACTTTGAGGTCACTTCCAAACTAAACCATTCTAGGATTCTATTCTAAGATTCCCAACATCCTTTCCTGTTCCTGGTGGAAAGGTGGCAAGGTAATCAAAGCAGCTGACAGTCCTGAAACACTAATCCCACCCCCACCCCCTCCATTCCTCCAAACCAGAAGCTTTTCCCACTCTCAAATACAACTGTTCGAAACCAGTTTGCTGTTGTGCACTTGAGTGACCATCTCCTCCTCAAGGCCCTCACCACCATCCCAAGCAGAGGCCACTCAGCTGACATTCATCTGCCTCTGTGCTTGTTTACAAGTCTCACAGAACCACAGAAAGATGCAGGCTGGCAAAGCCCCTCAAGACCACCAAGCCCAACCTAGAACCCTACTCTGCAAGATTCGCCTTAAACCATAGCCCCAAGCACCACATCCAAACCACACTTAAACACACCCAGGATGGGGGACTCCAACACCTCCCTGGGCAGCTCATTCCAGTCCCTGACCACTCTCTCTGTGAAAAAAATTTTCCTAATGTCCAATCTAAACCTGCCCAGTCTCAGCTTGAGGCCATTCCCCCTTGTTCTGGTTCCAATTACCTGTGAGCAAAGTCCAGCAGCAGCCTCTCCACAATGTCCCTGCAGGTATCTGTAGACAGCAGTGAGGTCTGCCCTCAGCCTCCTCTTCCTCAGTCTCCCTCAGTTCCCTCAGTCTCTCCTCATCAGATTTATTCTCCAGGCCCTTCCCCAGCTTTGTTGTCCTCCTCTGGACCTGCTCCAGCACCTCCACATCTCTCCTGCATTGTGGTGCCCAAAACTGAACACAGCACTTGAGCTGTGGTCTCACCAGAGCTGAGTCCAAGGGGGTAGTCACCTCCCTGCTCCTGCTGGGCACAGCATTTTTAATCCAAGCCAGGATGCCATTTACCTTCTTGGCTACCTGGGCACACTGCTGGCTCCTACTCAGCTGCCTGGGCATGCTGCTGGCTCCTACTCAGCTGTCTCTTACAACTCTTCACCTTCCTGTCCTGATGCCTACTGCAAAGCCACTCATCTCTGTCAGGATTCAAATCTGTGCCACATGGGCAGCAGGAAAGTTGTGGGCAGCAGGAAATTAACCCAGATGTGACATTAAATCTGAGAGGTGCACTGGCAGTGCACAGATGAGTGGTGGCTATCACGAGAGAACCCAGAGGAGAGTGAAAGAACAGAGCAAGCCCTCCATGGCTTTCTCTTCCGTAAGCTCATCCATTCTTTCCTCGAAATGCCATCAGCTGCCTGCTGTCAGGTGTCAAGATGCTCTGCAGTCGTGTTTGCATGAAGAATCCCCTCTGCATGGTGAGGTGAAGTGGCCATCTGCTGCCTTCACTGAATGGCCTCTGATGCTTGTGCTGCAAGTCAGAGCCAGTAGCCCCTGCCCGCTCTCTCCATACCACTCAAGAGCTGACAAACCTCTACCACATTTCCCCTCGGCTGCCCCTTGCCAGGCTGCGTGCAGGAAAGGTATTTCAAACCACAGATCATCACTGCTGGCCTCCTCCAAAACATTCCTCTGATCCTGTCATGTACCTTTGGGACTGGTGAGAACAGAGCTCCAGCAGCATTTAAGGTGCAGAAGTACCACGGACCTATAGAGTGCTACAACACCTGGTTTCCACTGCACTCCTGACAAGTCCTGACGTTCGTCCCACTTTTTGGCCCCAGTGAGCACAGAGATGCCATTTCCCCAGCTCTCCTTCTCCTTGGGCTCCCAAACTGGGGAAAAGAATGGACAAAATCTTCCCATGGTGATGGGCAAGAATCACAGAATCAAGCAGTTTGGAAGAGACCTCCAAGCTCATCCAGCCCAACCTAGCACCCAGCCCTGGCCAATCAACCAGACCATGGCACTAAGTGCCCCAGCCAGGCTTTGCTTCAACACCTCCAGGCACAGAGACTCCACCACCTCCCTGGGCAGCCCATCCCAATGCCAATCACTCTCTCTGGCAGGAACTTCCTCCTAACATCCAGCCTGAACCTGCCCTGGCACAGTTTGAGGCTGTGTCCTCTTCTTCTGTCCCTGGGTGCCTGGGAGCAGAGCCCAACCCCACCTGGCTACAACCTCCCTTCAGGTAGCTGTAGAGAGCAATGAGGTCTGCCCTGAGCCTCCTCTTCTGCAGGCTGCACACCCCCAGCTCCCTCAGCCTCTCCTCACAGGGCTGTGCTCCAGGCCCCTCACCAGCCTTGCTGCCCTTCTCTGGACACCTTCCAGCACCTCAACATCTCTCTTGGATTGAGGGACCCAGAACTGGACACAGCACTCAAGGTGTGGCCTGACCAGTGCTGAGTGCAGGGGCAGAAGAACCTCCCTGGTGCTGCTGGCCACACTGTTCCTGATCCAGGCCAGGATGCCATTGGCTCTGCTGCCCACCTGGGCACACTGCTGGCTCATGTTCAGCTACTCTCTACCAGCACCCTTAGGTCCCTCTCTGCCTGGCTGCTCCCCAGCCCCTCTGTCCCCAGCCTGTAGCACTGCTTGGGGTTGTTGTGACCAAAATGTAGAACCCTGCACTTAGCCTTGTTCAATCTCATCCCATTGGGCTCTGCCCACCCATCCAGCCTGTCCAGGTCTCACTGCAGTGCCCTCCTGCCCTCCAACAGATCCACACTTGCTCCCAACTTCAAACACACAGTTGTGCTGCTTGGGGGGGAAACCAAACCATACCAAACCAAACAACTTGGGATATGAGTAGTGGGTGTTAAATCCCGGGATGTTACAAAATTCCCTCTCAGGCAGCTTGACCTCAATCCCTACAGGGGATGAGGAAGTCACATATTTGGTGCATTTGAAAGAAAAGGAGACAAATGCCCATAAATTATCCTATAGGGGACATTCCTACTACGTTTTGGAAGATGGATTAGGCACATGACCTACTAAGTGTTCTTTTATTTCCCACCCCCCCCTCCTCTTTCACTAATTCCCAGGATGTCATGAGTGCCTGTGCTTTACCCTTTCTTAAATCATAATCTGTTTGATCCAGAACCAGGCAAAGGTTTTGCAACGCCCATTAAACAGCCAGAGGAACTCTCGAGTGGTTTGCTAATATCAACAGAAATCCAGATGGAATTACAATCATCTTTTATGTACATTTGAGGGCATATTATGTAATGCTAGCCCAGGATTTAGTTTAATGCACCTTCCAACGGAGCGGCCAGTGACATTAATAGCAATTTGAAACCCATGAAAAACTCTTTTGCCCCTCCACAAAACCATTTTAAAGCCCAGAGGTGGTGCTTAAGGGGCTTGGGATATTCAGAGCCTTGCGGGGAAAATGGGGACAAGGGCTGGAAAAGACAGAGGAAAAAAACATGAAAAGAAAAGGAAAGGGGAGGAGATAAAGAAGTGAAAAAGGGAATTAGAAACGCGGTCAGTCTGAGCTAGCAGCTGAGAAGACAAGGTCAAAACTTCCAGCAAGCGGGGAGCACAAACATCCATCAGATTTACGAGCAAGGATGCCGCTGCCTGCCGCAGCATCCTCCGCCGTGCCGCGGTTGTTCCGGCGGAGGCCAGGCGAGACCCTCAGTACTCGCTAAACCAAGCCTCCCCTCCCCGCAACCCAGCTCCGGTAGTGTCGGGG
>VWZE01023922.1:0-17798 GCA_013396675.1 Eubucco bourcierii | reverse complement strand
CCCCCTTCTTGTTTTTAAGAGGGGGGGTTTGGTTCGGTCGCTGCTGTTGAGACGTTCGCTCCCTCGCGTGTCCTTCTCCAGCAGAAGTCTCTTTTAGAAACAACGCTTAAAACGCAGGATTGTCCGCAAATATCTGTTTACAGGCGGCCTGAGAGGGATGTATTTTTAAAGAGGAAAGAGGACCCGTCAGCCCATTAATCCTTCAGGTATTTTCCTTTTAGATTTGGTGAGAAGCTGCTCAGTATTTTGTCTGAGTAACCTTGCATGCCGTCCATCCCCAGTAAAATCGGCTGAAAGTGAAGATTCCCTCACAAATACGCTACTGATTGGAGTGTTTCTGGCGTAACACTAAACAGAGGATGGGAAATGAGCACACTCCCCCTTTTTTTGGTTGTTTTGTTCTGTTTTGTTTTAATGTGTAAAACTGGGAAGAGCTTTGCCCTGCCTTTCTATTTTGTCAGGAGCCGGTGAGTGGCCCTGGTGAATCAGGTGGAGCTCCAGGAACTGTCCTGCTGCTGTCCTGCGCAGCTACCGCACGGCTCTGCTGGAGCAGCCTGTTCCATTCGTGCTCCCTCACTGCTCTGTCCCTGGCGTCCCTGATGAGTTTTGTAGCCTGTTATAAGCTCCAATGGGACTCTGATGGAGGTGCTGAGATCTCTTTCATCTTGAGAGGTGAATGAAGCCGAATTTGAAGAGGGGGTAACCGCCCGAAATAACTGCAGAAGGGATGCCGACTTCCAGTGGGTACCTTAAATTCTGAAGGTGCTCCAGCAGTCGGAGCTCTCTGGACCACCACCCCCCACCCCCCCCCAGTGATTGGTCTTGCAGGGTCCTGACCCCTTCCTACCAAAAATGCCGGTCGAAGAGGTTTTGCAACACGCGTGGGTTTGCGCGGCAAGCAGGGGCTGGAGGACGGAGCCAGTCATGCGGGGCGGGCATGATGTGTGCCATAAGCAGGGCACGCTGAACGCCTGGCAACTTCAGGAAGCTGGCATTTGCTGTGCACAGCCTGCAGCGCTGTGAGTTACAGCCACCAAAACGGCTGCGCACGGAACAAAGGCAGCTGGCCCCCCTCGTGTGCGTGTGCGTGGGGCTGGCCCCTGTCATTTGTATGTGCGTGGCGCTGNGTGTGTGCATGAATGGGGTTGGCTCCCCTCATTTGCACATGGGGCTGGCGCCCCTCGTGTGTGTGTGCGTGGGGCTGGCCCCTGTCATTTGTATGTGCGTGGCGCTGACTCTTCTCGTGTGTGTGTGCATGGGGCTGGCCCCCGTCATGTGCGTGTGACTTGCTCCCCTCGTGTGTGTGTGCGTGGGACCGGCTCCCCTCGTGTGTGTGTGTGTGTGTGTGGAGCTGGCTCCCCTCGCGTGCATGGGGCTGGCTCCCCTCGTGTGTGTGTGTGCGTGGAACTCTTTTCTCTCATTTTAGACAACCTGGCTCCCATTCCTGCCCGTGCCGCGACCTGCCAGTGCAGCTTTGGGCAGCTCACCGAGCGTTCTCTGCCCGTGCCCCGCCAAGGGCTGTCAGTTCAAACTCCAGCTCCACGCCTTTCCCTACCCTAGCTGCCCTGCAGCCGGAGCTGTAGGTGGTACCTGGCTGCGTGGCGGGGACGGAGCCTGACGCGCAGATGCTGCTGCTGGAGCCAGTAAGGGCCGCTGCGGCCTCGGTCTCTAATCCTCTCCCTCTCTAATCCAGGCGTTCCCTGCTGTTAATCACATCGCCTGGCACCACTCGAGCTGCGCTGGGCTGCGCGCTGGCCCCGGTGCCCGCTCTGCCTAGGTCAAGGCAGGGAAGCCGGGGCTGGGCATTGCCATCTCCGCGGGGCACAGACCGTCTGCCACCGGAGGTCTGGTGGCACAAGAGAGAGGCCCGGCGTGATTTAGCAACGCGAATCGTGTAGCCCGAGGGGAAGCTGCGGCAACATCGCAGGGAAATGGGCAGAAAATGGCACCTGGGGCGTTCCTGCGCAGCCAGCTGCGTGCACATCGGGAGGGAAGGGAGGTGGAAGGGTGCAGCTCCCTTGGCACAACAGCGGCATTCTTATTTTAAGGGTGGAAGACAGCCAGAGATAAGGAGTTGTTGTCATCCGGCTGGGCGAAGGCTTGCGAGGGGAGAAGAAAGAAGCAAGAGAAAAGCTGCGAGGAAACAGAAATATTTTGATGGGAGAACTAAAGGGCCAGGGGGAGGTGGTGAGGAAAGAGGCAAAAAAGGGCAGACAACCTTGCAAGTGATTGGAGTGGCCACATAAAGCTGGCAGGACAAGATTTCTCCCATGGAAATCCAGAATGATCCTAATTAAGGCCAGACCCTGTGAAATGACACAGGGCTTTATTTATTTCAGATGTTTCTGGGTCCCAAAGATGGGGCCAAGTGTGACGAGTTTGATGTGGCAGAGAGGTTAACCCCAATTACTTCCAATTACTTCTACATAAATCACAGGATTGTTACACAGGAGCTGAGGACATCTGATGGGTGCCCCAGAGCTACTGATTAAAAAAAAAAAAATTATGTATATATATATATATACACACACACACATTTGAAACAAAAAGCATAAATCCTGTGGGAAATCTCTGGCAGTGTGGGTGAGGGTTTGGGGGAGAGTGGTGGACAGCAGGCAGGAGGATAGGGGTGCAGAAGCTGTGCTGTTGCAGTGGTGTTGATGGGCTGTGTGCACTGGTAGCTGAAATGGTGGCTTGGAAACAGGCAGCTGGAGAAAAAGAGGCAAAATGGGAGCCGGAGAATATTGTCCTTGTGAATATTGGAGGGGTGGGTGGAAGGATGGAAGGGTGGGTGGGTGGAAGGATAGGTGGAAGGATGGATGGGTGGATGGGTGGAAGGATGGAAGGAAGGATGAATGGAAAGGTGGGTGGATGGAAAGATGGGTGGATGGATGGATGGATGGATGGATGGTTGGTTAGATGGATAGATGGATGGAAGGGTGGGTGGATGGATGGGTAGATGGAAGGATGATTTGTGGGGACACTTGCTTTATTTAGAGCAGAAGGAGTCTGTTGGTGATGTGCTGGCCAGGGACAGCTTTGCTTTGCGATCAGGCTGTGCTGGATCATGCCTCTAGAAATGTCATCTACAGAGCAGCAAGGCAGCACCAACACCTTCCAGCCATGCTAGGGATCCACATATTGACTTCAGGAATAAAGTTTTCTCTGTTGGTTGTTCAAAGCTGTAGGCTACATTCTCTAGTGGCCTCCAGATTGCAGAAAGATGGTAGCTGCCCTTGAGGTCCTGCCCTGCAGAGGGTCATTGCTACCCTGTCTGGGTTTAGTTTCATAGATTCATAGAATGGTTTGGGTTAGAAGGGATCTTGAGTTCCAGTTCCAACTCCCCTGCCATGGGCAGGGACACCTCCCATCAGCCCAGGTTGTTCAAGACATCATCCAGCCTTGAACACTTCCAGGGAGAGGGCCTTCACAGCCTCCCTGGGCAACCTGTGCCAGGGTCTCACCACCCTCACTCTAAAGAATTTCTTCCTCATTTCCAGTCTCAGCCTGCCCTCCTCAAACATCAGTCCACCCCTCTCATCCTGGCACTCCCAGCCCTTGTCCAATGTCCCTTTCTACCTCTCCTGCAGCCCCTTCAGGCACTGACAGGCTGCTCTAAGGTCTCCCCATCTCCCCAGAGCCTTCTCTTCTGCAGGTTGAACACCCCCAACTCTGCCAGCCTGTCCCCACAGGGGAGCTTCTCCAGCCCTCTGAGCATATTTGTGTCCCTGTCCTGGACCCTCTCCGTCAGCTCCGTGTCCCTCTTCTGCTGGGGGCCCCAAAACTGGAAGCAATGCTGCAGTGAGGTCTGAGCAGAGCAGAGGGGCAGGATCCCCTCCCTTGACCTTCTGCCCAGCTTCTTTTGATGCAGCCCAGGACAGAGTTTGCTTTCTGGTCTGCAAGCACACACTGGTGGCCTATGTGCAGCCTTTCATCCACCAGTACCCGCAGGTGCTTCTCCAAAGGGGTACACTCAATGACTCCATCCCCCAGCCTGTGTGGATACTAGGAGTTGCCTCAACTCATGAACATGTCCAGGTCCCCCTGCATGGCATCCTGTCCCTCAGGCATATCAGCTGCACCACTTGGTGTCATCTACTAACTTGCCACCTATGTCATTGAGGGAGAACCAGTACTGGCCCCAGTACAGACCCCTGAGGGACACCACTTGTCACTGATCTCCATCTGGGCTTGTGGTTTGCAAATGCTTCTGTGAGACATTATTATGGGGCCAGATGTTCTCAAGAACTATCCAAAGAGCCTGGGACAGGTCTGCTGTCTGCTTCACCCTTTTCATAGAAGTGTCTCTCAACCCAGAGGCTGCCAGCTCCATTTTGGCCCCTCTGAGAGTAGCTAGAGAGCAGCCACTACAGCAGCAGGAGGGCAGATGCAGCTGGCTTGAAGGGCAAGCTGGATTTGGGTTTGGGTTCCCCCCACCACTCTGTGGTGGGCATGGAGATCTTGGAACAAGTCCCAGGACTGACCACATCCATAAGTGCCCTATTATCTGTTGTCTTTGATCCAGTGGTGGAGGGTGAAGCTCTCATGGGCAAGAGAGGTGAGGGAAGGGATAAGGGGGCTGCTCTGCTATGAGGAGAGACTGAGGGATTTGGGGTTGTTCAATCTGGAGAGGAGAAGGCTCCCAGGTGATCTTCTTGTGGCCTTGCAGGATCTGAAGGGGGCTACAAGAAGGCTGGGGAGGAACTTTTTAGGCTGTCAGGAAGTGATAGGTTTGGGGGGGATGGAACAAAGCTGGAAATGGGGAGAGTCAGACTGGATGTTAGGAAGAAGTTGTTCAGCATAAGGGTGCTGAGAACCTGAAGGAGTTGTCCAGGGAGGTGGTGGAAGGCTCATCCCTGGAGGTGTTGAAGGCCAGGCTGGATGAGGCTGTGGACAGCCTGATCTAGTGTGAGGTGTCCCTGCCCATGGCAGGGGGGTTGGAGCTGGATGATCCTTGTGGGCCCTTCCAACCCTGACTGATTCTAAGATGCTATGATTCTAAGATTCTATGATTCTTAAGATTCTATGATCCTATGATTCTGCAATTCTATGATTCTAGGATTCTACATTGGCTACAGCACCTCACTGAGCTTTAGTGGGGTCACTGAGGGCAAGCATCTCCTTGAACACCCTTTGCTGTAGCTTCAGATACAGTGACCCAGGCTAGTTTTGAAGACTAATTGGAGCCTCCAACACCTTTATGGGATTCAACCTTTTAATTACTTCTCTTTTCTTTTGACGTGGAAACAAAGAGGTGGGAGAAGTGCAGTGGCCACTGGGAGAGCTAAGAGGACGAGGAAGGGCTCTTGCCTGCCCTGGCAGATGGTGTGCCCCTGACAGCAAAGCCAGGTTGTTTGGAGGAGTGCAGGTCTTGCATTCCAGTGAAGAATAGTTCGCTAATGGCCAGAGAATAATCACTTTGAAAAGCCTCTCCAGCTGCATTGCACCAACTGTTCTTTTCCAGCCTCTGAATCCTTAATGACAGTAGCAGTTAATTTCTCTCTCTGTGTTTTTTGTTGGTTTTTTTCCCTTGCTACTGTGGCCTGATTTTTGCTGAGTTTATTGAGAAAATAATAGAAGTCATTACATAGCTACTTGTCACCTTTGCGGGGAAGAAAACTTCTCCCTGCTTGAATGGCCAAGTTAGTTACTTGGTGACTGACTCAAACAACAGCAGCTTTATGTAGCTCCTCTCTTCATCAGCTGTGCTTGGGGAATAAACCAAGTAGGCCAGAGGGGTGTGATTGAGCTTAACTTCGTGAATCATAGGATGGTTGGGTTGAAAGGGACATCCAAAGGTCATCAAGGCCAGATGCCCTGCACTCAGGAGGGACATCCTTCACTAGAGCAGGTTGCTCACAGCCTTGCCCAGCCTCACCTTCAACATCTCCAGGCATGGTTACTCAGTTCCCTCCCTGGGCAACCTCCTGCAGTGCTGCAGCAGCCTCCTGGGGCAGAACTTGTTCCTCACAACCAAGCTCAAGATGCTCTGCTCTCATTTCAAACCATTGCCCTCAGCCTGTCCCTGCAGGCCTTTGCAAACAGTCCCTCTGCAGCCTGCTTGCAGCCCCTTCAGGTCCTGGCAGGCTGCTTTGAGGTCTGCCTGGAGCCTTCTCCTCTGCAGGCTGCACACCCCCAGCTCCCTCAGCCTGGCCTCATAGCAGAGCTGCTCCAGCCCCTGATAATTTTTGTGGTCTCCTCTGGACCTATTCCATCAGGTTCATGTCCGTGATGTGCTGAGGGCTCCAGAGCTGGACAATATTGAGGAACATTGAACTAAATGAAACAGAAGGGCAATGAGAATGGAAGATGTGGAAAACAAAGTGAAATGTGTAGTATTTTTGTGTATGGCAGCCTCTTGGTTGTTGGTGATGAGTCCTTTGCTATAGAACTGGATACAAGAGGGCTATGGAGGTGCTTGAAGGTGTCCAGAGAAGGGCCACAAGGATGCTCAGAGAGCTGGAGCTGCTCTGCTGTGAGGAGAGACTGAGGGAGTTGGAACTGTGCAGTCTGCAGAGGAGAAGGCTTCCAGGTGACCTTCCTGTGGCCTTGCAGTATCTGAAGGGGGCCACAAGAAAGCTGGGGAGGGACTTTTTAGGCCTGTTGGACTACATCAAGTGCCTGTCCTTGGGGGAGAGTTTCCACAAGCCCCACGGGAAAGCAGCTGCAGCAGAAGGCTCCAGGCCACAAGGTCGGTGGAAGAAGCATGGGTCTGCATCCTAGAGTGTGATGGTTTGGGAGTTCCCTGTCCCCCCCCCCACTTTGTAAAATGACCCAGACTAGAACTCAGCCAGCTGGAAGTTAAGGACTGAAGCTCTGTTTACAGCTCAGCACAATGTACAAGCAGAGATAGACACTATAGACAGGAATAGTTACAGACATAGACAAGTTAAAGGGAATACAGCAACACAACTCCCCTCCCAGAAATCAGAGACCCCAGGAGGGGCTCCCAACCACCCTTCCACCTTCTCCCCACCCCTGTACCTTACCCCAAGGTTTGCCTTACAAGCAAGGTAAATTAGGAGGATTGGCCAGGGCGGTTAGAAGGAAAGTGGTTAGTGAGGATTAATCGGCAGAGGAGCCAGAGCCAGAAGCTGCTAGACCGCCCCAGACGCTGTTCTCCCAGCAAGAGACAGACAGAGAATGCCTTATCTATGTTTTGGTTATTTTTCCCAAAACAATTTGTAGCAAGCCTATGAGTGAAATAGACATCACCATGTTTTCTTTTCACAGCCTATAGTGTAATTTTCTCTATTAAAATATTCCAATTAGCCTCAAACCAGCACATAGAGGGACTCCTGGCATGGCACCAAAGGGCCCTCTTGGCACAGGGTACTGCCCTCTGAAGAGAACAAGCGGTGTGTGGATGCAAATAAGTACAGATGTCCACAGGCAGACACAGTGGTAGCTGCGAGCTGCTGTTAACTCATCTCTGGCCTTTGGGGGTGGATGAAATTGCCTCTTGCTCGTTTCACTGCCGTAGTACCTATTTCTGGCCAGGGTGGATTCAGAAGGCTTCAGTGGTGGAAGAAAATGGGCTCTGTGTTCCAGCTCTTCCCTGTGGTGTGTGCCAGATGGGTGGAAGGGTGGCAGTCACTCGTGGGGCTAGTGGTGCCAAGCCTGGCATCTCACTTCTCCCCCCACTAAGCAGGTGTTCAGCTGGCTTGGCCATGCTCCAGTGGTGCTGGACCTGAAGTGATGTCGGTAGGCGGAAGAAAGCATTTGCAAGGAGTTGTATTCGCTGCTCACGGTCAGAGACTGCATCTGCCTTTGCTTTGGCTTTGCCATTTAGGTCCTTCAGTGACTTCTTTGGGTGCTGAGGTAGCAGCTCTGTTTAACCATGAAACCCTCACCTGACATTTAGAATGCACTTTGGCTGTCACCACAGCTTTCTGACTCCTAAAGAGGGTTGTTGAATGGCCGGGGGTAGGCCTGGATGGCATCAGATGCTCCAGAAGAGAAAGTGAAAGCAGCGTGTGGCTGCCTGCTGCGGATGCCTGCGCTGGCGCAGATGTGTGGAGCCTGGAGGGCACTGGCGCCCTGAAATGGTTAAGCCACAGACAAGGTGAATGCCCTTGCTCGTGGGCAGGCTCTTGGCTTTGATTGCTGCAGAGGTCGTTCAACACTCCTGCTTCCTATTTGCTTTGTGCTGGAACTGAAGAGCTTTTCACTTGCCAGCACAAAGACCCAGAGGCTTGGTGCTCTGCTTTGGGACCTGCACCGCTTCACGAGAGGTGCTGCTGCATTCCCGAGCAGCTGAGCTTCTCAGGCTAGCTAGCAGCATCTTCTTGCTTAAGAGGAAGGAGGTGTTTTTATCAGAGTTTCCTGTTTTGAACTCTTTTGGTTAAAGAGCATGGAGTGGTCAGGGCTGGGAGAGTTATCATTTAGGTCATGGTTGTCTCTTCATGTTTCCGTGCTTGCATACGTGGGGCACAGCAAGGAATTATTTTCATCTTTCTATTACAGCTTTGGATTGCTGCTTTTTTTTTTTTTTTTTTCCTTTTTATTTTTTCCCCCTCCCAGTTCTATTTAAGGCTGCTACTTTAAGGAAGTCTAAATAAGGTTTCCTGTCAGGAATGGTTTAGATGATTTGCCTTCTGCAGCCCAGAAGTCAAATCATATCCTGGGCTGCAGCCAGAGGAGTGTGGGCAGCAGGGCAAGAGAGGGGATTCTGCCCCTGGACTCGGCTCTGCTCAGACCTCACNTCAGAGCTGCCTGCCAAGAGCTGAAGGGATCCTGCAGGAAGGCTGCAGAGGGACTTTGGCTGAGGGGGTCTGCAGACAGGCCAAGGGGGAATGGTTTGGAGCTGAGGCAGAGCAGGGTTAGAGTGGAGCTGAGGAAGAAGTTGTTGAGTGTGAGGGTGCTGAGAGTGTGGCACAGGCTGCCCAGGGAGGCTGTGGCTGCCTCCTTGCTGGGGGTGTTGCAGGCCAGGCTGGATGAGACCTTGAGCAGCTGAGCCTATCTGAGAGGTGTCCCTGGGCATGGTGGGGTGGATGGAGCAGATGAGCTCTGAGGTCTCTTGCAACCTAAGCTGTGGTGTGAGATGCAGCTGGTCCTTCCTGGGGCAAAGGGATAGGTTAGGTGCCTTCTCCAGGTCCTTTTCAGTGGCTCTAGGCAGTTACCCATCAGTGCTAATTGGCAGGACGTTGCAGTCTGTAGGCTGATGGAGTTTTGCTGTAGCATTTAACGTGGGGATTTGTTTGAAAATGAATTAATAGCTAATTGTAGCCCAAGCACTGCTGCTGCTCTGGGCTAATGTTTCTGAAAATTCAAGAGGCAAACATCTGATGTTCCATTTTCAGAGCAGCAGCATCTCGTGCTGTGGTTGTGGTTAATTTTTCCAGGAGCTTTGTGTTTCAGTTTTGGTTTGGTTGTTGGTTTTGTTTATATATATATATATATATAAAAATATATCTGCTTAAGTATATGAACATTTTCAAAGGTCAAAGGTAAGCTTTTAAATGGATGGCAAATTAAGATGGATGGGAGGGAAATGACATTTACTTCTTGTTACTGCACACTGTTTGCATTTGACCAAGGGCAAAAATGAGACAAAGAGCAGCCTCCCACCCTCTGCTATGGACCCAGGGGCATGCACCCAAGTATGCCTCTGCAGACAGACAGACACCTGGCCATCACCTGCTTCCCCTGCATACCTGGGCCAGGGGAAACACCTCTCTGTAAGCAAATCATCACCCTGGCATGGGCAGGAGTCACAGAAACATAGAATTAACCAGGTTGGAAGAGACCTCCAAGCTCATCCAGTCCAACCTATCACCTAACCCTTCTAATTAACTTCTAATTAACTGACCCATGGCACCAAGTGCCTCATCCAGCCTCTTCTTAAACACCTCCAGGGATGGGGACACCACCACCTCCCTGGGCAGCCCATCCCAATGCCAATCACTCTTGCTGTGAAGACCTTCCTCCTAACATCCAGCCTAGACCTCCCCAGGCACAGCTTCTGGCTGTGTCCCCTCATTCTGTTGCTGGGTGCCTGGGAGCAGAGCCCAACCCCACCTGGCTACAACCTCCCTTCAGGTAGCTGTAGAGAGCAATGAGGTCTACCCTGAGCCTCCTTTTCTCCAGGCTGCACACCCCCAGCTCCCTCAGCCTCTCCTCACAGGGCTGTGCTCCAGGCCCCTCCCCAGCCTTGCTGCCCTTCTCTGGACACCTTCCAGCACCTCAACATCTCTCTGGAATTGAGGGGCCCAGAACTGGACACAGGATTCAAGGTGTGTCCTGGCCAGTGCTGAGCACAGAGGCAGAAGGACTGCACTGGTGCTGCTGGCCACACTGTTCCTGATCCAAGCCAGGATGCCATTGGCCTTCTTGGCCACCTGGGCACACTGCTGGCACATGTTCAGTCCAACCTCTTCATTTCCAGACAGCTCAAGCTCCCCTTTGCAAAGTCTCTGGTTTGCCTGGTGTGAGTGGGCTCTGCAAATCAAACTAGCTGAAATATTTATTCTAGGAAGATGCTGCTAAGGGGAGTCTTGACCAGCTGAGCCTGTCTTTGCAGGCTTTGATGGTGAATTCTGCAGGTAAGGGTCTGTGCCCTCATCCCTCTTCACACTCTTCTGCCACAGTGAGGCTCTGTGAAAACAGAACAACAAAAAGGTGGTGGGAATGGGAATGGTGGCCAGCCCCAGCTGAGTGCCAGGCTTTGGCAGGGCTGCTCTGTGCAGACAGCAGTGTGCAGCAGTTCTGGGTGCAGAGCAGGCAGCACAGCTGGAGGCAGGGGCTCAGCCTGAGTTATGTCCATCATTTCCACTCTTGCCCCCAAATGATGATGGTGGGAACCAAGGCCAGCAACGTGCCTCAGGAATCACAGCTGCTCTCTCTGCTTCCAGGACACAGACTGCATTGGTGGAGGTTGTTTCATAGGACAGATTCATTCCCATTGCTTCATGGCAGTTTAATCCAAGATTTAAAAAAAAACAAAACAAAACAAAATCAAACAGAAAAAACCCCCAAAACCTGAAAAACTCAAACCAAAACAAGAACAACAACAACCAAACAAACAAAAAACACAGGAAAGTAAAAAAAAATAAATTTCTTGAAATCACAAAATCATAGAGTCAGTCAGGGTTGGAAGGGACCACAAGGATCACCCAGTTCCAACCCCTCTGTCATAGGCAGGGACACCTCACACTAGATCAGCCTCATCCAGCCTGGCCTTAAACACCTCCAGAGATGAGGCTTCCACCATCTCTCTGGCCAACCCCTTCCAGGCTCTCAGCACCCTCATGCTGAACAACTTCTTCCTAATATCCAGTCTGAATCTCCCCACCTCCAGCTTTGTTCCATTCCCCCCAGTCCTATCACTCCCTGACAACCTAAAAAGTCCCTCCCCAGCTTTCTTGTAGCCCCCTTCAGATACTGCAAGGCCACAAGAAGGTCCCCTGGGAACCTTCTCTTCTCCAGACTGCACAGCCCCAACTCCCTCAGTCTCTCCTCACAGCAGAGCAGCTCCAGCCCTCTGCTCCAGTAGCTCCAGCAGCTTTCCTGAGCTCATACTGTCCCTTCCCAAACCCAAGGCACAGATACCAAATTCCTTAGCTGTTGGTTCAAAACAGCATGGGGTGAACCCCATTAAGTGGGGTGAAGCTTTGGCCCAGAATCAGTGAGTTTGCTTGGATGCAGAAGGGGTATCTTGGCCAGCAGGAACTGCCACAAGGCAATGCTACTGCTGCTGCTGGTGCTGTAGCCATCCCTGCCCAGTGCTCCTTGGCAGGCAGTGTGCCAGCCCCACACCACAGGGGAGAGTGGGAAAGAGTCATGGAGTCATAGAAGGGTTTGGGTTGGGAGGGACCTCGAAGATCATCCAGTTCCAACCCCCTGCCATGGGAAGGGGACACCTTCCACCAGCACAGGTTGCTCAGAGCCTCGTCCAACCTGGCCTTGGACACCTCCAGGGAGGTTGTGGAGCACAGAATCACACAATGTGATCTTTGATCTTTGATCAAAGATCAAAGATCACATTGTGTGATTCTGTGCTCCACAACCTCCCTGGGCAACCTGTGCCAGTGTCTCACCACCCTCACTCTATAAAGAATTTCTTCCTTATCCCCAGTCTCACTCTGCCCTCCTCAAGCTTCAATCCATTCCCTCTCATCCTGGCACTCCCAGCCCTTCTCCAAAGTCCCTTCCCAGCTCTCCTGCAGCCCCTTCAGGCACTGGAAGTTTGCTCTAAGTTCTCCCTGGAGCCTTCTCTTCTCCAGGCTGAACACCCCCAGCTCTCCCAGCCTGTCCCCACAGGGGAGCTTCTCCAGCCCTCTGAGCATCTCCATGGCCTCCTCTGGACCCTCTCTAGCAGCTCCATGGCCCTCTTCTGCTGGGGGCAGCAGAACAGTGCTGCAGGTGAGGTCTGAGCAGAGCAGATTGGAGGGGCAGAATCCCCTTCCTTGTCTTACTGAATCACAGAATTCACCAGGTTGGAAAAGACATCTACAATCATTCAGTCCATCATATCACCTAACACTTCTAATTAGCTAAATGATGGCACCAAGTGCCTCATCCAGCCTCTGGTCACAATTCATATCCTTCTGGATCCTCCTTGGGCTTCCCAATCTGGGGGTCTGCCCAGAGCAGAGGACCATGGCACAGAAACCAAGGGCTGGTGGTGCTTCCTCAAGGGAGAAAGCTTCAGTGCTCAGCTCTGCACTATGCACGAGTCTGACATTAAGAGCTGATCAAATCCTTTTCTACCCTTCCCCCTCCAAAAGCAATAAGCTCTCCTGAGCATCAGTTTCTGGGTGCTTAAAATGCTTGTCTGGAAAAAAAAAAAAAAAAAAAGAAAATAAGGAGGGAGAAAGGTCAACTGCTCCAACGCTTTGTTCCAGTGAGAAAATGTAGTTTTCATTTCTTCCAAGGCTTTGCTGCCCTCCAAGTGGAACAAACAAAACAGTTTGGGTTTTTTTCTTTCCTTTTTTTTTTTTTTTTTTTTTTTTTTTTTATTTTATTGTTTTGCATTTAAAAAAAAAAAAATCAGTTATTGAATTGCTCAACCCAGACATTTCTTTTTTATTTTTTTTTCTTCTCCCTCCCTGCGTGGCCACCACAGCAAACAATTTCATGATTTGCATGGCTCTAATTGCAGGGATTAAAAAAATACAGCACATGCTGGACCCTTCACTGAGCCTCCTCACAGCCCACAGCCAGCTCTTGCTCTGTGTTTTGTTAGCAGGGAGGCCTGAGAGTAAAAGACTGTCCTGGAGTGTTGTTTTTCTCCCAGACAGAGACATCAGCATAGAATCATGGAATGGCTTGGGTTCGAAGGGACCCCCAAAGGACATCCAGTCCAATCCCTGCACTCAGCAGGGACATCCTCCACTAGAGCAGGTTGCTCACAGCCTGGCCCAGCCTCACATTCAATATCTCCAGGGATGGTTCCTCAACCACCTCCCTGGGCAACCTCCTGCAGTGTTGCAGCAGCCTCCTGGTGCAGAACTTGTCCCTCACAGCCAATCTCAAGCTGCTCTGCTCTCATTTCAAACCATTGCCCTTGTCCTGTCCCTGCAGGCCTTTGCAAACAGTCCCTCTGCAGCCTGCTTGCAGCCCCTTCATGTCCTGGCAGGCTGCTCTGGGGTCTGCCTGCAGCCTTCTCCTCTGCAGGCTGCACACCCCCAGCTCCCTCAGCCTGTCCCTATAGCAGAGCTGCTCCAAGTCCTGATCATGTTTGTGGTCTCCTCTGGCCCTCCTCCATCATGTCCATGTCCTTGCTGTGCTGAGGGCTCCAGCTTAGAACAAAAATCATTTTTTCTGTTCTTTTGCTGGCAAACCCAGGGACACCTCCACACTGAGACCCTGGTGCAATACCAGAAGCATTTGGTTCTTTACTGCCTTGCTCAGATGGCATTCTTCAGTTGCAGCCTCTGTTGATGGATGGCACTCTTCACTTGCAGCCTCTGTGGATGGCTTCCTACCAGCCCAGAGTGCTCAATGCTTCATCCAGCCTTGGGTTGCATTGGGTGATTCTGTGCTCCACAACCTCCCTGGGCAACCTGTGCCAGTGTCTCAGCACTCTCACTGCAAAGAATTTCTTCCTCCAGTCTCAATCTGCCCTTCTCAAGCTTCAATCCATTCCCTCTCATCCTGGCACTCCCAGCCCTTCTCCAAAGTCCCTTCCCAGCTCTCCTGCAGCCCCTTCAGGCACTGGCAGGCTGCTCTAAGCTCTCCCCAGAGCCTTCTCTTCTCCAGGCTGAACACCCCCAGCTCTCCCAGCCTGTCCCCACAGGGCAGCTTCTCCAGCCCTCTGAGCATCTCCATGGCCTCCTCTGGACCCTCTCCAGCAGCTCCATGTCCCTCTTCTGCTGGGGGGAGCCCAGAGCTGGAGGCAGTGCTGCAGGTGAGGTCTGAGCAGAGCAGATTGGAGGGGCAGAATCCCCTCCCTGTGCTGCTGCTCTCCCTGCTCTGGCTGCAGCCAGCACACAGCTGCCTCTGGGCTGCCAGCAACCAGTGCTGGCTCCTGGGCACTTTGGCACCAACTGACACCCCCAAGGCCTTCTCCTCCAGGCTGCTCTCAGCTACTCCTTACCCAGCCTGGGTTTGTGTTTGGAGAGGAGCAAACTGTTTTTGTGGCCATTTGCAGTGACATTTATTTATAGGAGGTAGCACCCAGGCTGCTGCTCCCCATCCTGCCAGGAGGATGTTCTCCAGATGGTGCTCACTGTTTATGCTTCACTTACACAGAGCAGCACTCTGCACAAAAGATGGGAAACTGGAACAGAAAAACAAGTGTGTTGTCACCAAGGGCCATGTGGTTTGCTGACATCTCTTAGCTGGTTGATGAGCAATGCCTGGGGGCAGCATGATGCCTGCCACTGAATCCCTGCACCCCAGACCCCCAGATGGTGGCAGGTTATGCCCCAGCTTGAGAGGGGCTCACACTTCTCTCCCCCAAAAGCTGGGTTTGGGCACTGCTCTAATCCTACCCTCCTGTCTTAGCCTCTTCTGCCTCCGTTTTGCCTCTGAGGGGTTTGGGTGGTGCTTAAGGAAAGGTGCTTGGTGCCATGGTCTGGGCAGTGTGGTGGGGTTAGGTCAGAGGCTGGACTGGATGATCTCAGAGGTCTGTGCCAGCCTCTACCATTCTGTGATTCTGTAGATGTAGGAGAGGAGGTAGAGTGGATGTAGGGCAGGAGGTGGAGTGGATGCAGGGAAGGAGTTGAAGTGGACGTAGGGAAGGAGGTGGAGTGGATGTAGGGAAGGAGGTGGAGTGGATGTGGGAAAGGAGGTAGAGTGGATGTAGAAAAGGAGGTAGAGTGGATGTAGAGAAGGAGGTAGAGTGGATGTAGGGAAGGAGTTTGAGTGGATATAGGAAAGGTGGTGTAGTGGATGTAGGGAAGAAGGTAGAGTGGTGATGCTTTTGTTGGGTTTTCTGTGGCTGCACAGCCCCAAGGTGGGAGACAAAGCATTTCATAAGCCTTGTCTGTGCCAGCCTGCTCCTCTGGCTTCTAATCTCAGTGAAAATAAACCACTGGGGCCTTCAGCTGGTCCAGCTGAAAGCCATAGCAGAAGTCAAGGCTGGTGGCCAACAGGAACAGCAGGGTTCATAATTTCTATTCATTGCAGAGGTGGAAACTGGAAGTATGCTCCTGCAGGCTTCTGTTGTGCACCTTCTGCAGGGCTGCTCACACAAAACCATTTTCAGAGTGGAAGCTGAACTGAAAGACTCTGAAATCTAAAATTGGTTGGTTGGTTGTTTTTTTCAGTAAGAAGTTCTTGGGAAAATGTTGAAAATAGTTTAAATTCTGAAATTAAATCTTTATTTTATTAAATGAAATATTTTTTATTAAATTAAATATTTTTTCATTAATTATTTTAAGTCATTCTTTCATTAAATTAAACACTTCTTTCATAGAATTAAATAATTATTATTATAAATATATGCATAAAAGAAATAGTTTTGCCTTCTATTGCAAAGGACAATGAGTAAACCCCACCTCGAATCCTGCCCCCAGCGCTGCTGTCCCCAGCAGAAGGAGGGCACAGAGCTACTGGAGGGAGGCCAGAGGAGGCCACAAAGATGCTCCCAGGGCTGGAGCAGCAATGCTGTGAGCACAGGCTGAGGGAGCTGGGGGTGTGCAGCCTGCAGAGAAGGCTCCAGGGGAACCTCAGAGCTGCCTGCCAAGAGCTGAAGGGATCCTGCAGGAAGGCTGCAGAGGGACTTTGGCTGAGGGGGTCTGCAGACAGGCCAAGGGGGAATGGTTTGGAGCTGAGGCAGAGCAGGGTTAGAGTGGAGCTGAGGCAGAGCAGGGTTAGAGTGGAGCTGAGGAAGGAGTTGTTGAGTGTGAGGATGCTGAGAGTGTGGAATATGCTGCTCTGTGGCTGCTTCCTGCCTGAGCAGCTGAATGTAGCTGAGAGGTGTCCGTGGGCATGGCAGGAGGTTGGAGCAGATGAGCTGAGAGGTCCCCTCCAGGCTGAGCCACTCTGTGACTCTGTGGAACCACACACCCACAGCCCTTCAGGACAAGTTTTCAAACAGCAAACCCATCTCAAGTTGCAACTTTCCAACAAGCCACCATTAGTGTTTTTTGGGAGCCTTCTCATCCCTCTGCCACCTGCCTTCATGGAGTCATGGAATGGGCTTGGGTTGGAAGGGACCTCCAAAGGTCATCTCGTGCAACCCCCCTGCTTTGAGCAGGAGGTTTAAGGGCAGCAAAGCCTTTAGTGAGATTAAAAGGTCAAGAATTAATGTATAACATTGGTTCAACTCTGTTTTGGGGAGCATTTCTTCAGTAAATGGCAGCAGTGAGTGTGCATCCCTTTGGTTTGCCTGCCTTGCCTGTCACCCCAGGGCCAGCCCCTTCCCACGCAGGCTCCCTGCTATGCCAGCTCCGTGCTGTTGGTCTTTGGTGGCTCCCTTGGCAGTTGTTACTTCTTAGTGTGTTAATTGTAGCTCCTGGACCCTCACTTGGGAGCATGGCTAATGATGCTGACAGGCTTGAATCTGCTGTCCCTGGGCATGGTGGGGAGGTTGGAGGTGATATCTGAAGTCCCTTCCAGCCTGAGCCGCTCTATGGATCTATGATTCTGTGATCTTCAGTCAAGAGGCTGAGCTCCATGTCCCTCAGTCTCCAGCACTGACCTCACGTGGAAGCATTGCTAATGATGCTGACAGGTTTGCTGATTCCTGGAAATGCAGAGGCAAAACTGTAGCTGTTGTCTGGGCACAGGGCAACCAGAAAGAGAAACCAGTTACAAGAATCCAGACAGCATCAGAAGAGTGCTTGAGTCAGTTGGAGAGAGGGAGGCATTGGGCTGGCTGGGGTTTGCTTGGCTCCTCCAGTTCTGATGCCTTCTATGTCTCTGGCTGTGGGTGATGGATCTCTTTTTTAATTAAAACTTGAATTATGTCACTTGCTTCCCACCTTTGAGCAGTATTTCACAGCAGATTTGTCCCTAATAGCAAGTAGTCAGGGATAAGGAATGGCCTGCAGAGCACTGGGCACTGTTAATTATTCAAAAGAAACCTATGGATTTAAAACAAATTAGACCTCATTAAGCCTGGGCCTGTTTCCACACAGAGCAGCTGACGTGATCAAGCCCATCTCCCAGGGTGGAAACCTGCACTTATCCCTGGCAGAGATGTGCCCAGGCTGGCACAGCTGCATTCACTCTTTGGGTTCATGTCAGAGATTCACAATCCCTGACCTCCATCCAAAATATGAGACTTCCTTGTCTCTTTTTCCCATTTTCCTTCCACCTCTGCTGTCACCCTCTGCTACCCTACTCTGATGGCACCCATGTCTACATGCACATGGGAGTCCAATCTCACTGCTGGAGGTGGCTGATGG
>VWZE01023921.1:329-12646 GCA_013396675.1 Eubucco bourcierii | reverse complement strand
AGATTCACCTTAAACCATAGCCCCAAGCACCACATCCAAACCACCTTAAACACAGCCAGATTGGCAAAGCCCCTCAGGACCACCAAGTCCAACCTAGAGCCCTGCTCTGCAAAATTCACCTTTAACCACAGCCCCAAGCACCACATGTAAATGATCCTTAAGCACATCCAGACTGGCAAAGCCCCTCAGAAGCACCAAGTCCAACCTAAAACCCTACTCAGGAAGATTCACACTAAGCCATACCCCCAGGCACCACACCTAAATGATTCTTAAGCACATCCAGACTGCAAAGCCCCTCAGGAGCATCAAGTCTAACCTAGAACCCTACTCAAGAAGATTCACCTTAAACCATATCCCTAAGCACCACATTCAAACCACCCTCTTAACCTGAGGCAAGTTCAGTGCACTCAAAGCAGAGACAGCAGCCATGGAAGTCTCAGGATTGTGTTAGCACAACAACAGTCCCCCCTAAGAAAAGCAACATTTTCCCCAAAAATAAAACAAACAACTGCAGGGAGTGCAAGTCCAAGGTAAGAACCAACCCTAAATGTGTTCAAAAGCCATTTGATGTGATGCTTGAGGATATGGTTTAGGGTGAACCTTAAGGAGTATGGATATGAGTTAGACTTGATCACAGAATCACAGAATCAGGCAGGGTTGGAAGGGACCACAAGGAGCAGCCAGTTCCAACCCCCCTGCCATGCCCAGGGACACCTCACACTAGATCAGGCTGCCCACAGCCTCATCCAGCCTGGCCTTAAACACCTCCAGGGATGAGGCTTCCACCACCTCCCTGGGAACCCCTGCCAGGCTCTCACCACCCTCATGCTCAACAACTTCTTTCTCACCTCCAGTCTCAATCTCCCCACCTCCAACTTTGTTCCATCCCCCCACTCCTGACAGCCTCAAAAGTCCCTCCCCAGCTTTCTTGTAGCCCCTATCAGACACTGCAAGGCCCCAAGAAGGTCACCTGGGAGCCTTCTCCTCTCCAGCCTGCACAGCCCCAACTGCCTCAGTCTCTCCTCACAGCAGAGCAGCTCCAACCCTCTGACTCCCTCCTCCCTGCCAGGCAATGGTTCCTTATCCTGTCACTGAGTCAAATTTGAGAAAAATATGCTACTTGTAAAGAGACAAAGAGCTTTGCTAATCCTCATGTTTCCCTTTCATCATGATTTTCAGATGAATTAGTATTCTTTCCTGATCTGCCTTTCTTGTGGCTGCAGCACTGGCTGTAACATTGCCTCCAGCCACATCATCCTGGGGAGAGAGCCAGAAGATCTCTTGCTGCTGGGACACTTCACTCACTTCTGCCACCTGAAAGATCAGTCCCAGGGCTGCAAATGGTTGGTGAAAAGCTCAACCTGAGGCTGCAGTGTGAGTGCAGCCCAGACAGCAACTCTGTGCTGGGCTGCAGCAAGAGCAGTGTGGGCAGCAGGGCAAGGGAGGGGATTGTGCCCCTTGGCTCTGCTCTCCTCAGACCCCAGCTGCAGTCCTGGGTGCAGTTGTGGAGCCCCCAGCACAGGAAGGCCATGGAAGTGTTGGAGCCAGTGCAGAGGAGGCCACCAAGATGCTGAGAGGGCTGCAGCAGCTGTGCTGTGAGGACAGGCTGAGAGAGTTGGGGCTGTGCAGCCTGGAGAAGAGAAGGCTTCCAGGAGAGCTTGGAGTGGCCTTGCAGGATCTGAAGGGGGCTCCAGGAAGGCTGGGGAGGGACTATTGACAAGGGCTTGGAATGGCAGGACAAGGGGAATGGGTTTGAAGTGTCAGAGGGGAGATTGCAACTGGATGTTAGGAGGAAGTTGTTTGCAGTGAGGGTGGTGAGACACTGGCACAGGTTGCCCAGGGAGGTGGTGGAGCACAGAAGCACAGAATGGGATCACCACCACCACCTCTCTGGAGGTGTTCAGCACCAGGTTGGACAAGGCCTTGAGTGACCTGTACTTGTGGGAGGTGTCCCTGCCTATGGCAGGGGGTTGGAACTGGCTGAGCTTTGAGGTCCCTTCCAACCTAAACTCTTCTCTGTTTCCATGATTCTAAATCCAGTGATGGTTTATGTGACACAAGCAGGCAGCACTGCACACCTCTTCTTTCTGCAATCTAACACAAGTGGGAGGCCTGCCTGAAAGGCAGCAAAGAGCAGGAAAGTCCTTTGGCTGCTGTAGGACAATGAGAATATTTGAGCAAATTACAGTATACAGTATCAGAGAGTGGTTTAGGTTGGAAGGGACCTCAAAGGCTTGGATGCATGTCCTAGAATGGGACACAGGATATCCACTCTATCTTCTCTGCTCCCCTCTGACAATGGAACAGTAATACAGAGCCATGGCAAAACAAACCAGAGGAGAACACTTCAAATGTTTGGGCATTTGATACCCTTTACAAAAGAAACCCCTTATCAAAACCCCAGGCTTTTGAAAGCTTCCCTCAGCCACAGATGATTTTTTTGGGATGTTTTTCAGTTCACTTTTTTAATTTGCTCTTTCTTTTTTTTTCCCCTCTTTTTTTTTCCCTCTCTTTGTTCTCCTTTTTTTTTTTTTTTTTTTTTTTTTTTTTTTTTTTTTTTTTTTTTTTTTTTTTTTTTTTTTTTTTTTGGTCTTTTTTTTTTCTCTTTTTCTGTCTTTTTTCTCCTCTTTTTTCCTCTCTTTTTTCTTCTTTCTTTTATTTTTCTCTCTTTTTTTAGCTTTTTTTATTCTCCTTTTCCCCTCTTTTTTATCTTTTTTTCCCTTTTTTCTTTATTTTCTCCCTTTTGTTTTTCTGCTTTTTCCTCTTTCCCCCCTTTTTTTCCTTTTCTCTTTTTTCTTTTTTGTTTCCTCTTTTTTCTCTTTTTTGCCTCTTTTTTCTTTTTGTCTTTTGTTTTTCTTTTATTTTCCCCTTTTTTCCCCTGTTTTTTCTTTTTTTTCCTTCTTTTTCCCCTATTGTTTCCTCTTTTTTCCTTTTATTTCTCCTCCCTTTTTCTCTGTTTTCTCTTTTTTCTCTTTTTTTATTATTCTTTTTTCCTCATTTTTTCTTCATTTTTTGTCCTTTTTTCCTTTTTTCTCTTTTTTAATTTTACCTCACTTTTTTTCATTTTTCTTTCATGTTTCTCTTTTTTTCTTTCTTTTTTCCCTTTATAA
Source organism: Eubucco bourcierii (assembly GCA_013396675.1). NCBI lineage: Eukaryota > Metazoa > Chordata > Aves > Piciformes > Ramphastidae > Eubucco > Eubucco bourcierii. The sequence goes on along the minus strand of VWZE01023921.1, from coordinate 9,536 downwards.
ATTTTTCCCTCTTTTTTTCCTTTTTTCTTTTCTCTTTTTCTCTTTTGTTTCATCTTTTTTCTTTTATTTCTCCACCTTTTTTCTCTTTTTTCTCTCTTTTTTCTCTTTTTTCTCTCTTTTTTCTTTTTTTTTCATTTTTCTCTCTTTTCTGTCTTTTTTCTTTTTTCTCTTTCTTTTTTTTGTCCTTTTTTTCTCCTTTTTATTCTTTTTTCTTCTCTTTCCTAATTTTTATTTTTTCCCTCTTTTCTTTTTTCTCTTTCATTTTTTCTCTTTTTCCTCTATTTTCTTCCTCTTTTTTTCCCTCTTTTTTCCTCTTTTTCCCTTTTTTCCTCTTTTTTTTTTCTCTTTATTTCTCTTTTTTTTTTTTCCTTTTCCCTTTTTTCTTTCCCTATGACTCCAGCCAAGGGAGGAGATCTTTTGTCTGCTGAGCCAACAACTCTAAACCAGTAGGAGCTCAAAGTGATCTCACAGGCACCTCCTGTAAAGAGCAGGCTTGTGAAAAGTTCATCCTGGGCTTCCCTATTTATTCCCTTGCAATTATTCCCCCAACAAACCTCTCCAGTCCAGCACTTGGAGGGTGGGTTTGCTGCTGCCTGTCGATGAGAGCTCAGCCAAAAATAAAAGCTGACCATTTTCTGGGTCACACTCTCTGAAAAGCTCTGCCAATGAGGATGTTGAAAAAGTCTCCCTCCCAATAGAGGGGGCTTCTGTTTCTGCAGGGCTGAGGAAGCCCCCTGAAGAGTGGCAATAGGTTATTTAAAGAACAAAGCCGATAGATCTGAGGCTGAATAGAGGCAGGAAACAGCTCAGTGTCTCATTATGGAGAAATCTGTACAGCAAGCTTTTGACAAGAGCCCCAGGCTGGGTCTCATCCAACCTGAGCCATTCTACCAGGTGTTTGTTTAAGCCTATAAAGCTGTAGTTCAGCTGCAGCCAGCACAGGGCAGGGATGTGCTTCTGCACATCCTAGGACCTTTTATTGCTGAGGGGCACGGCTTGGCTTGTGGTTTGGATGTGAACATAACCCAGTCCCATTCCCAGCCCTCTCTCCCTGCGCTTTTAGCCCTCAGAATGACTCCCGGGCAGTGGCCTCCAGCTTGCCTGGGACAGGGGGAGAGGGAGACCATGCCTGTTGGGGAAATGTGATGCCAGTCCAAGCTGGAGCCTGCAGCCAGAGCTCAGCAAAAGGCCTCTGACAAAGCAAACAGAGTATGTGGTCCAAGTCTTCCACAGCTCCCAGCTGTATCACTGCTTCTACTCCAGCCCACTGGGGCTTAGAGGGTTGCAGTGCCACTGGGTACAGCTCTGACTCCCTGTGGTGTTTGCCTAAGCACAGCTCCAGGCTGGGTGGGGAATGGCTGAGAGCAGCCCTGAGGAACAGGCCCTGGGGGTCTAGGGTGGTGAAAAGCTCCAGATGAGGCTGCAGTGTGAGTGCAGCCCAGACAGCAACTGTGTGCTGGGCTGCAGCAAGAGCAGTGTGGGCAGCAGGGCAAGGGAGGGGATTGTGCCCCTTGGCTCTGCTCTCCTCACACCCCAGCTGCAGTCCTGGGTGCAGTTGTGGAGCCCCCAGCACAGGAAGGCCATGGAAGTGTTGGAGCCAGTGCAGAGGAGGCCACCAGGATGCTGAGAGGGCTGCAGCAGCTCTGCTGTGAGGACAGGCTGAGAGAGTTGGGGCTGTGCAGCCTGGAGAAGAGAAGGCTTCCAGGAGAGCTTGGAGTGGCCTTATAGGATCTGAAGGGGGCTCCAGGAAGGCTGGGGAGGGACTATTGACAAGGGCTTGGAATGGCAGGACAAGGGGAATGGGTTTGAAGTGTCAGAGGGGAGATTGAAAGTGGATGTTAGGAGGAAGTTGTTTGCAGTGAGGGTGGTGAGACACTGGCACAGGTTGCCCAGGGAGGCTGTGGAGCACAGAAGCACATCTTTGATACCATTCTGTGCTTCTGTGCTCCACAACCTCCCTGGAGATGTTCAGGACCAGGCTGGATGAGACCTTGAGTGACCTGTACTATTAGGAGGTGTCCCTGCCTATGGCACAGGGGGGGTTGGAGCTGTTTGAGCTTTGAGGTCCCTTCCAACCCAATTCATTCTCTGATTGGAAGGGACTTTTAAAGCCCATCTAGTTCAACACCCCTGCCAGGGGCAGGGACAGCTTCAACTAGATCAAGTTATTTAGAACCCCATGCCACTTGGCTTTGAATAATTCCAGGGATGGGGCATCCATCACCTCTCTGGGTAACCTCTGCCAGTGTTTTACTACCCTCAGTGTAAAACCAAGTTCTTCCTCCTGTCTAAATAGGAATTGTTAGGGACATTCCTAAGAGGCTCCTCACTCTGCCCAGGGAGGTGGTGGAGGGTTTTTTTTTGGGTTTTTTTTTTTTTTTTCTGGGTGCAGATGATCCAGTTTTGCTACCCTTAGCAATAATTACCAGGCACTGGAACGAGCTGCCCAAGAGAGGTGGTGGAGTCACCCAGCCTGGGTGTGTTTAAGGGTTGAGAGTGGTCAGGGACTGGAATGAGCTGCCCAGGGAGGTGGTGGAGTCACCCACCCTGGATGTGTTTAGGGGTTGAGAGTGATCAGGCACTGGAACGAGCTGCCCAAGGGAGGTGGTGGAGTCCACCCAACCTGGATGTGTTTAAGGGTTGAGAGTGGTCAGGGACTGGAGTGAGCTGCCCAGGGAGGTGGTGGAGTCACCCAGCCTGGCTGTGTTTAAGGTGGTTTGGATGTGGTGCTTGGGGCTGTGGTTTAAGGCGACTCTTGCAGAGCAGGGTTCTAGGCTGGACTTGGTGCTCCTGAGGGGCTTTGCCAGCCTGGGTGTTGCTGTGATTCTGAGATTGCTGTGACAGAATGTGCCCAGCCAGTAGGTGCAGTTCTGTTCCTGCCTTGCAGAAGTTGGCCCAACAGCTTTGCAGGGAAGTCCCAGGTGGGCTTTGCACTCCCATTGGGTCCTACACAACCAAGCCTGCAGGTGCTTCCTCTGTCTTTGTGGCCATTCCTTTTGCAAAGCATCTGCTGAAATGCTCCTTACCTCCTGCTCAAAATATGCTTTGGCAATGCAGGTTGTTTCTCTTAGCTTTAACTGCCCACCCATACCAAGCCAGAGTGCATTTAATGTTGTTTAGAAAGGCCATGGGTACGATGCCAGCCTTTGAACACTGAGGCTTCCCTCCAGAGGAGAGGCTCAGAGGGGAAAGGAGACCTAGAGATGGATGTGGGAACACTTTTCACCTCACATTTGCTTTCCAGCAGGGCAGTGCTGTCATAGTTGGCATCAACTGCTCTGCCACCTGCCACCTCCTCAGTGCCCCAGCAGAAGACTGCACAAACCCCAGCCTGTCTGCAGCTAATTGCACTTGGAAATGAGAAACAGCTCACTGCAGGGTTCCACTTGGCAGAAAATGAAGAGAAATGAAAGAAAATTAAAAGGCATGGAAGAAAATTAAATGAAAGAAAATGAAGTGAAAGAAAATTTTAAAAAATGAAAGAAAATGAAGTGAAAGAAAATTAAGAGAAGAAAGAAAAGAGGAACAAAAGAAAGTGAAGAAAAATGAAAGAAAATGAAGAGAAGTGAAAGAAAATTAAAAGAAATGAAAGAAAATTAAAGGAAATGAAAGAAAAATAAGAGACATGAAAGAAAATTAAGAGAAATGAAAGAAAATTAAGAGAAATGAAAGAAAATTAAGAGAAAAGAAAGAAAAGAGGAACAAAAGAAAATTAAGAGAAGTGAAAGAAAATTAGAAGTGGAAGAAAGTTAAAAGAAATTCAAGAAAATGAAGAGAAATGAAAGAAAATTAAAACAAATGAAAGAAAATTAAGAGAAGTGAAAGAAAATTAAAACAAATGAAAGAAAATGAAGAGAAGCGAAAGAAAATCAAAACAAGCAAAAGAAAATGAAGAGAAATGAAACAAAATTAAAACAAATGAAAGAAAATGAAGAGAAATGAAAGAAAAGAGAAACAAAAGAAAATGAAATGAAATGAAAGAAAATGAAGAGAAATGAAAGAAAATGAAAAGAAATGAAAGAAAATTAAGAGAAGTGAAAGAAAATTAAAACAAATGAAAGAAAATGAAGAGAAGCGAAAGAAAATCAAAACAAGCAAAAGAAAATGAAGAGAAATGAAAGAAAATTAAGAGAAGTGAAAGAAAATTTTAAAAAAGAAAGAAAATGAAGAGAAATGAAAGAAAATTAAGAGAAGTGAAAGAAAATTTTAAAAAAGAAAGAAAATGAAGAGAAATGAAAGAAAATTAAGAGAAGTGAAAGAAAATTTTAAAAAAGAAAGAAAATGAAGAGAAATGAAAGAAAATTAAGAGAAGTGAAAGAAAATTTTAAAAAAGAAAGAAAATGAAGAGAAATGAAAGAAAATTAAGAGAAGTGAAAGAAAATTTTAAAAAAGAAAGAAAATGAAGAGAAATGAAAGAAAATTAAGAGAAGTGAAAGAAAATTTTAAAAAAGAAAGAAAATGAAGAGAAATGAAAGAAAATTAAGAGAAGTGAAAGAAAATTTTAAAAAAGAAAGAAAATGAAGAGAAATGAAAGAAAATTAAGAGAAGTGAAAGAAAATTTTAAAAAAGAAAGAAAATGAAGAGAAATGAAAGAAAATTAAGAGAAGTGAAAGAAAATTTTAAAAAAGAAAGAAAATGAAGAGAAATGAAAGAAAATTAAGAGAAGTGAAAGAAAATTTTAAAAAAGAAAGAAAATGAAGAGAAATGAAAGAAAATTAAGAGAAGTGAAAGAAAATTTTAAAAAAGAAAGAAAATGAAGAGAAATGAAAGAAAATTAAGAGAAGTGAAAGAAAATTTTAAAAAAGAAAGAAAATGAAGAGAAATGAAAGAAAATTAAGAGAAGTGAAAGAAAATTTTAAAAAAGAAAGAAAATGAAGAGAAATGAAAGAAAATTAAGAGAAGTGAAAGAAAATTTTAAAAAAGAAAGAAAATGAAGAGAAATGAAAGAAAATTAAGAGAAGTGAAAGAAAATTTTAAAAAAGAAAGAAAATGAAGAGAAATGAAAGAAAATTAAGAGAAGTGAAAGAAAATTTTAAAAAAGAAAGAAAATGAAGAGAAATGAAAGAAAATTAAGAGAAGTGAAAGAAAATTTTAAAAAAGAAAGAAAATGAAGAGAAATGAAAGAAAATTAAGAGAAGTGAAAGAAAATTTTAAAAAAGAAAGAAAATGAAGAGAAATGAAAGAAAATTAAGAGAAGTGAAAGAAAATTTTAAAAAAGAAAGAAAATGAAGAGAAATGAAAGAAAATTAAGAGAAGTGAAAGAAAATTTTAAAAAAGAAAGAAAATGAAGAGAAATGAAAGAAAATTAAGAGAAGTGAAAGAAAATTTTAAAAAAGAAAGAAAATGAAGAGAAATGAAAGAAAATTAAGAGAAGTGAAAGAAAATTTTAAAAAAGAAAGAAAATGAAGAGAAATGAAAGAAAATTAAGAGAAGTGAAAGAAAATTTTAAAAAAGAAAGAAAATGAAGAGAAATGAAAGAAAATTAAGAGAAGTGAAAGAAAATTTTAAAAAAGAAAGAAAATGAAGAGAAATGAAAGAAAATTAAGAGAAGTGAAAGAAAATTTTAAAAAAGAAAGAAAATGAAGAGAAATGAAAGAAAATTAAGAGAAGTGAAAGAAAATTTTAAAAAAGAAAGAAAATGAAGAGAAATGAAAGAAAATTAAGAGAAGTGAAAGAAAATTTTAAAAAAGAAAGAAAATGAAGAGAAATGAAAGAAAATTAAGAGAAGTGAAAGAAAATTTTAAAAAAGAAAGAAAATGAAGAGAAATGAAAGAAAATTAAGAGAAGTGAAAGAAAATTTTAAAAAAGAAAGAAAATGAAGAGAAATGAAAGAAAATTAAGAGAAGTGAAAGAAAATTTTAAAAAAGAAAGAAAATGAAGAGAAATGAAAGAAAATTAAGAGAAGTGAAAGAAAATTTTAAAAAAGAAAGAAAATGAAGAGAAATGAAAGAAAATTAAAACAAATGAAAGAAAATTAAGAGAAGTGAAAGAAAATTTTAAAAAAGAAAGAAAATGAAGATAAATGAAAGAAAAGAGAAACAAAAGAAAATGAAGTGAAATGAAAGAAAATGAAGAGAAATGAAAGAAAATGAAAAGAAATGAAAGAAAATGAAGAGAAGTGAAAGAAAATTAAAACAAACGAAAGAAAATGAAGAGAAGCGAAAGAAAATCAAAACAAGCAAAAGAAAATGAAGAGAAATGAAACAAAATTAAAACAAATGAAAGAAAATGAAGAGAAATGAAAGAAAATGAAGAGAAACTAAATAAAATTAAGAGACATGAAAGAAAATTAGAAGTGAAAGAAAATGAAGAGAAATGTAAGAAAATTAAGAGAAATGAAAGACAGTTAAAAGAAAGGAAAGAAAATTAAAAGAAAGGAATGAAAATTAAAAGAAAGGAAAGAAAATTAAGAGAAGTGAAAGAAAATGAAGAGAAATGTAAGAAAATTAAGAGAAATGAAAGACAGTTAAAAGAAAGGAAAGAAAATTAAAAGAAAGGAATGAAAATTAAAAGAAAGGAAAGAAAATTAAGAGAAGTGAAAGAAAATTAAGACAAATGAAACAAAATTAAGAGAAAGGAAAGAAAATAAAGAGAAACAAAAGAAAATTAATACAAATGAAAAAAATTAATACAAATGAAATAATATTAAGTGAAATGAAAGGACATTAAGACAAATGAAAGAAAATTAAGAGAAACAAAAGACAATTAAGAGAAATGAAAGACAATTAAGAGAAATGAAAGACAATTAAGAGAAATGAAAGACAATTAAGAGAAATGAAAGACAATTAAGAGAAATGAAAGAAAAATAAAACAAGTGTGAGAAAATTCAAAGAAATGTAAGAAACTTAAGACAAATGAAAGAAAATGAAGAGAAACAAAACTAAAACAAGTGAAAGAAAATTAAGAGAAATAAAAGAACATTAAAATAAATGAAAGAAAATGAATAGAAATTAGGGGGGGGGGGAAGATAAAGGAAAATTAAACCAAATGAGAGAAAATGAAGAGAAATGAAAGGAAATGAAGGGAAATATAAGAAAATTAAGACAAACAAAAGAAAGTGTCTTAAAACTCTTCTATGTCAGAGGCTTGGTCTTGGTGAGGTTTCCTAGACTGACTCCAGACTTCCCATAGCCTTTTGGAACAACTTTCCTTTAGCTTCGTGTTGCTTCTGTAAGGGTTGCTGAAATCCTGCAAAGCAAAGCAAACAGAGCAAGTGATCAGAGCAAGGCATAGGAAAGCAGAGCCCAAATGCATCCAGCTTAATGTAGGTGGAGGCTGCAAACAATTTGCTTCTCAGTGCTTAGTGTGAGCTAATAACTCAGCCGGACCTGCAACGTGGCCTGGGAGAGACCTGAAGCTCAGAGAGTTGTACTGGGAGACACTGACCTGCTTCATGCTGTTGATTTTGGTATAGGAGAAGCTATTTAATTACAGGAGAACCTCTTTTGTTGTAGATTGGGTTGTCTTGGTTTGAGGTTTGGGTTGGTTTTTTTTCTCAAGATATGGTTTAGAAAGCACTGGGAGATCTTTGGATGCTGCCTTCCAAGCAGAGTGCTTTTCACTATCGTCACTCGGTGGCTAAGGCACCGCTTGCCAAAGCCCAGCTGCTGCCTTCAGAAGTGGTGCCCAAACCAGGCAGGACCTCACTGGCACCTCATTGCTGCTGGAAAGTAAACATTTGACTTCATCTTTCCAGTGCTCTGCTTAACAACATGACAGAGAGGCAAAATAAACTGCTGGTGTAGGAACATCTGCAGGATCACAGGATCTGAGGATTGCAGGATGCCAGGGGTTGGAAAGGACCTCCAGGGATCATAGAATCACAGAATCATAGAATCACAGAATCACAGAACCACAGGATCATAGAGTCATAGAATCACAGAACCATAGGATCATAGAGTCATAGAATCACAGAACCATAGGATCATAGAGTCATAGAATCACAGAACCATAGGATCATAGAGTCATAGAATCACAGAACCATAGGATCATAGAGTCATAGAATCACAGAACCATAGGATCATAGAGTCATAGAATCACAGAACCATAGGATCATAGAGTCATAGAATCACAGAACCATAGGATCATAGAGTCATAGAATCACAGAACCATAGGATCATAGAGTCATAGAATCACAGAACCATAGGATCATAGAGTCATAGAATCACAGAACCATAGGATCATAGAGTCATAGAATCACAGAACCATAGGATCATAGAGTCATAGAATCACAGAACCATAGGATCATAGAGTCATAGAATCACAGAACCATAGGATCATAGAGTCATAGAATCACAGAACCATAGGATCATAGAGTCATAGAATCACAGAACCATAGGATCATAGAGTCATAGAATCACAGAACCATAGGATCATAGAGTCATAGAATCACAGAACCATAGGATCATAGAGTCATAGAATCACAGAACCATAGGATCATAGAGTCATAGAATCACAGAACCATAGGATCATAGAGTCATAGAATCACAGAACCATAGGATCATAGAGTCATAGAATCACAGAACCATAGGATCATAGAGTCATAGAATCACAGAACCATAGGATCATAGAGTCATAGAATCACAGAACCATAGGATCATAGAGTCATAGAATCACAGAACCATAGGATCATAGAGTCATAGAATCACAGAACCATAGGATCATAGAGTCATAGAATCACAGAACCATAGGATCATAGAGTCATAGAATCACAGAACCATAGGATCATAGAGTCATAGAATCACAGAACCATAGGATCATAGAGTCATAGAATCACAGAACCATAGGATCATAGAGTCATAGAATCACAGAACCATAGGATCATAGAGTCATAGAATCACAGAACCATAGGATCATAGAGTCATAGAATCACAGAACCATAGGATCATAGAGTCATAGAATCACAGAACCATAGGATCATAGAGTCATAGAATCACAGAACCATAGGATCATAGAGTCATAGAANTGGAAGTTAAGGACTGAAGCTCTGTATACAGCTCAGCACAATGTACAAGCAGAGATACACACTATAGACAGCAATAGTTACAGACATAGACAAGTTAAAGGTAATACAGCAACACAACTCCCCTCCCAGAAATCAGAGACCCCAGGAGGGGCTCCCAACCACCCTTCCACCTTCTCCCCATCCCTGTACCTTACCCCAGGGTTTGCCTTAGGCACAAGGTGAGTTTGGAGGATCAGCCAGGG
>VWZE01023920.1:98644-109309 GCA_013396675.1 Eubucco bourcierii | reverse complement strand
TTCTTTAAAGTGTGCACATGTGCAGGCTTTGTGTGTGGTCTTCTAGAATGCACACAAACCTCCTTCCTATCTGATTGAGAATCTTTTGTGCTCAGCCCATCAACTTAGCTTCTGTGCTCCTCTGCTAAAATGTCGTGCAATGTCAAAGACTCACCTACCAGGAAACACTGAATTTATTTCCTATCTTCTTATCATTGAGTATATATAATAAGTTAAAACAGCAGCATCCAGATTCTTTAGCCTGCTCCTGCAGAGCTGGTTTTTGATTACAAGAGAGATGTTTTCAGGTGCAGATCTGAACAGGTCACTTAATTTTCTTTACTGTATTCCACCCTGTAGAGACTGTACAGGACTGCCTGTACCTTAATAATCATAGAATCATAGAATCATAGAATGGTAAGGTTGGAAGGGACCTCAAGGATCATCTAGTTCCAACCCCCTGCCATAGGCAGGGACACCTCCCACTAGGACAGGTTACTCAAGGTCTCATCCAATCTGGCCTTGAACACATCCAGGGAGGGAGCAGCCACAACCTCCCTGGGCAACCTGTGCCAGTGCCNAGAGCCCCAACTCTCTCAGCCTGTCCTCATAGCAGATCTGCTCCAGCCCTCTGATCATCTTTGTGGCCCTCCTCTGGACCTGCTCCAACACTTCCATGTCCTTCCATGTGCTGAGGGTTCCAGAACTGCACATAATGCATCTTACAGGCATCAAGCTATTGTAGTGGAGCTTCAGGAACAGGTTGCCCTGGGAGGTTCTGTCTGCTCCCTCCCTGGAGGTGTTGAGGGCCAGGTTGGAGGAGGCCTTGAGTGACCTGTACTGGTGGGAGGTGTCCCTGCCTATGGCAGGGAGTTGGAACTAGATGATCTTTGAGGTCCCTTCCAACTTTACCATTCTATGATTCAATTACTGTTAATAAAAATGCATATGAGTAAACATTTTTTTTTTTCTTTCTTAGAATGCTTATTATACAGTCATTTTTTTATGTCTGTACACTTTTATACTTTGGAGAGATCAGCTTCTTTAGCTAAGCTGCACCAGCTTTTACAGAAGTGCACTTGGAATACAGCAGCAAGTTCCAAGATAATAAGAAAGTTACTGTAGAGGCACTGACCAAGTTTGCTAAGGTGGCACAACTCCACAGAGCAAAATATCCATCCTGGATGTTTCCTGATGAATCTCCTCACCAACATCTGGCAGCCATTATTGGTACAACATGGTTATTAATCTGTGAATAGGAATCCTGTTTCTGTCAGGAGAGAACAATGTCAAGACCCTGGTTTGTCAAGGGAGTCTCAAAAAACCCCCAAACCCCAACATTCAGGGAACAGCTGGAAGTCCATTACCATTAACAATGCAGTTTAAGATCCCTTCTAGTCATTTAACTCTGATTTCTGTGAATCAGAAAAAAAATCCTAGCTTCTTTCCTACTGGAATTAGACCATTCATCAGAATCGAATTGCCTTGCAGATAGTATCTGGTTTTGAGCAGACAGGTCTTGTGGAACCCTGCCTACTAAAGAGCTGTTGAAGCCTGTTTGGTTTCCTCTCTTCTCTGGCCCTGCATCAGTTGCATAGGGAGCTGCCTGACAATCTCTTTCTAAGCTTCAAGGTTCCCCATAAATTAAGCTCCTACTTGTTATAGTCGCTAGGAAACTCCAAGAGGCAGACCATGCCCGAGCTGATGCTCCATTCCCTTTCACAGTACATTTCAAAATGCTATTTTTCTTCTACCTTATAAAGCAGGCTGATAATGAAGTTCTGAGATTCTCTCTGAGACAGAACTCTAATCCAGCCATTATAAACCATGGTCTATACTTTGTTTACAGTCACCATCTGAGCCCATGCTTCCCCTCATGTGCCCTGACTCTGCCCAGACAAAGCCCTTTACTGGGCATCACTTTAATCCATAACATAGGTACCATGTGCAACAGTCCTTTTGACCCAAACAAGATTTCCTTGATAACCAGTGGAAGTTAAAAGTGAAGAGCTAGCAGTTACAGTGGATGAGGTGTAACAGACACAAGAGATATTCTCACTGGACATAAAAAAACGTGCACAAACACTTGCAGTAGAATCATAGAATCAGTCAGGATTGGAAGGGACCACAAGGATCATCCAGTTCTAACCCCCCTGCCATGGGCAGGGACACCCTACCCTAGATCAGGCTGCCCAGAGCCTCATCCAGCCTGGCCTTTAGCATCTCCAGGGATGGGGCCTCAACCACCTCCCTGGACAACCCCTGCCAGGCTCTCACCACTCTCCTGCTGAAGAACTTCCTCCTCACCTCCAGGCTGAATCTCCCCACCTCCAGCTTTGCTTCATTCCCCCCACTCCTGTCACTATGTGAAAGCCTAAAAAGTCCCTCCCTAGCTTTTTTGTAGCCCACTTCAGATCCTGGAAGGTCACCTGGGAGCCTGCTCTTCTCTAGACTGCACAGCCCCAACTCTTTCAGTCTGTCCTCACAGCAGAGCAGCTCCAGCCCTCTGAGCATCCTTATGGCCCTTCTCTGGACACACTCCAGCATCTCCACAACCCTCTTGTGCCAGGGGCTCCAGAACTGGGTGCAGTACTCCAGGTGTGGTCTCAGCAGAGCAGAGTAGAGGGGAAGAATCACCTCCCTGGCCCAGCTGGCCACACTTCTCCTGATGCAGCGCAGGCTCTGGTTGGCTTTCTGGGCTGCAAGTGCACACTGATGGCTCCTGTTGAGCCTCTCGTCCACCAACAGCCCCCTCTCCTCAGGGCTGCTCTACAGCCAGGCACTGCTCAGCCTGGAATTGTGCTTGGGACTGCCTTGACCCAGCTGCTGGACCTTGCACTTGGTCTTGTTGAAGCTCACAATGTTGGCTTGTTCCCACCAGTTCAGCCTGTCTAGGTCCCTCTGGATGCCATCCCTGTCCTCCAGCCTGCCTGCTGCACCACACAGCTTAGTGTGGTCAGCAAACGNTCTGGTTGGCTTTCTGGGCTGCAAGTGCACACTGATGGCTCCTGTTGAGCCTCTCGTCCACCAACAGCCCCCTCTCCTCAGGGCTGCTCTACAGCCAGGCACTGCTCAGCCTGGAATTGTGCTTGGGACTGCCTTGACCCAGCTGCTGGACCTTGCACTTGGTCTTGTTGAAGCTCACAATGTTGGCTTGTTCCCACCAGTTCAGCCTGTCTAGGTCCCTCTGGATGCCATCCCTGTCCTCCAGCCTGCCTGCTGCACCACACAGCTTAGTGTGGTCAGCAAACGTGCTGAGGCTGCACTCAATGCCTCTGTCCGTGGCACCAACAGAGACGTCGAACAAGACTGGTCCCAGGGCTGATCCCTGAGGGACTCTGTCACTGCCTCCACTTGGACATGGAGCCATTGGAAGCTGCTCTTTGGGTGCAGCCACCAAGCCAGTTGTTTACCCATCCAGAGCTCCACCCATCAAACCATGTCTCACCAGCTTGGAGACCAGGATGTGGTGTGAGACAGTGCCAAAGGCTTTGCTCAGTCCCAGATAAATGCCATCAGTTGCTCACCCCTCAGCTATTCATATTGGGACCTGCACATAGAAGGCCACCAGTTTTGTCAGGCAGGATTTGCCCTTGGTGGAGCTATGCTGACCATACCAAATCACCTCTTCACTGTTCTCCTGTCTCGGTAGTGCCTCCAGGAGGATCTGCTTCATGATCTCATTGGGCACAGAGGTGAGACCGAGTGGCCTGGAGTTCCCCAGCTCCTCCTCCCTACCCTTTTTGAAAATGGGAGTTATGTTTCCTCTTTTGCAGTCAGTGAGGACTTCACCAGACTGCCATGACTTTTCGAATAGAATAGGGAGGGGATAGATATAATTTTAAAGAGCAGACAGAATACAGTTTTATTCCCCCATAAGAGCAAAATAAAATGCTTTTGAATAGGAAAGGATTTCAGGATTATATTAAAAGGAAGAAAAAAATATGGAGAAATACAAAGCAATTTATTCTTAATCCTTAACACATACATAGATTACACGAAAATCACCTTAAACCTTCCCCCAACCCAACTAAACTACAATTGCCTACTCCCTGTATGTTTACGAGATAAGTAGCTCCTGCCAGAGAGAGCAGGCAGCAGGAAGAAAAGGAGATCAAGTTGGCCTGGTTGCTAACTTACAAAGGGACAGCAGAATCTGGGGATTGAATAACAACATTACAATTTCCTGGGTGCACCTCCTGAGCTGCCTAGTTCCTAAAGCATATTTTAGCTCCACGGTTCTTAAACTTATAAGAGCTGCCTAAAATGCTTTTGGACTTTCCTTTCTTAGAGATGTTCAAAGCTCACCTGGACAAGGCTCTGAGCAAAGTGATCAGTGAGGACCCTGTTTTGAACAGGAGTCAGTTTGGGTGAATTTCACAGGATCTTTCTGGTCTAAATTATTCCACGATGAAATGAATTAACAAATATAGGTGGAGTACAGCTCCCACATGAAACTCTGAGTGCTTCATTTGAAAGGTTTGGCTTACACTCAGGTGAACTAAAGAGAAAGAATGCATCATGTCAGCGTGGGATCTTTTCATCAACATTCAATGAAGGACATTGAACTGTTGGAGCAGGTCCAGAGGAGGTCACAAAAGATGCTCAGAGGGCTGCAGGAGCTCTGATATAAGGACAAGCTGATAGCAAGCCTGGAGAAGAGAAGGCTTCCAGTAGACCTTATAGCAGACTTGCAGTATCTGAAGAGGGTTACAGGAAGGCTAGGGAGGGACTATTGCCAAGGTCTTGCAATGACAGCACAAGGGGCAATGGGTGGAAACTGTTAGAAGGGAGACTGAAACTGAATGTTAGGAGGAAGTTGTTTGCAGTGAGTGTGGTGAGACACTGGCACAGGTTGCCCAGGGAGGTTGTGGCTGCTCCCTCCCTGGAGGTTGTTCAAGGCCAGGTTGGCGGAGGACTTGAGTGAGCTGTACTAATGGGAGGTGTCCCTGCCTATAGTGGGGAGTTGGAATTTGATGATCTTTGAGGTCCCTTCCAACCTTACCATTCTATAATTCTGATTCAGCAGTTACTGGCTTTAGTCCTCATTGTGGGACAAAAGAGCTGCAAGATCTGCTTTCAGGTTCTGTGTTTGGCTCTGTGTATGTAGCTCTTAGAAAGATATTTCATTTCTCCCTAAATCAGGACAAGATGTCACTGGAGAGATCAGGAACCTATATATGTTTGTAAAACCTTCTGCACAAGTAAAATATTTCAAAGTGAACTATAAGTTATTCTGCCAAGCTCTGTTCCACCCTGTGAAAACAGAAAAGGGATTCGTTGTCTGTAAGTGGAAAGCATTACCCTTTTGCTTTGGTATGTGTATAGATAAATTGTTTATAGTCAGGGATATGTTTACTCCATTTCCCAAGAGTTAATATGCTTAGAACTTGGATAGATCTGGCAGATTGCCACATGTTCTTTTTCTATATAGAAAAGCTCTTCTAATAGTTTAGGCACACAAAATTCAAAGTATTAGTTATTTCTAACTAGAGCTGTTCATAACTGCAGGCCTGCTTTACTGCAGGAACAGTAGCAGTGGACGCCATTCACCTGAGATCTTGACCAAGTCACAATAGTAACACATTCAACTGATTTTTAAATGCTCTCCTTGCAGGAGAGGTTGAACACATTAACTTGAAAATTAGTGGTATTTTTGAATTTCAAATGCTGCTATATGTCTGAAAACTGTACTGCAAAACTACTAGGAAAAATGTTTATTGCTGCTGGAAATGGGCCATAGTGGAATACGCTGCTACTTTACAGTTAAAGATAAGCAACTGTGTTTTAGTGAGTAATCTCAGCAAATCAGCCAACATAATCCCATTTTTACTCACAAATCTGATTCTCCATAAGCCATATATGTTGCTATATCAGAACTGTTGGAGAGGTTTTCATTGTATATACAGCAAAAACTAGTCAATCTTTGAGAAAAAGCTCCCATGTGCTAAGACTATATGTGATTTGGGGCTCTGCCCAAAAGGACAGTGTATTGGTTTAAGCTTCCCAGAGGACTCAAAATACATCTAACAGAAACCAATACACCTCCCACTAGTACAGGTCACTCAAGGCCTTGTCCAATCTGGCCTTGAACACCTCCAGGGAAGGAGCATCCACAACCTCCCTGGACGATCTGTTCCAGTGCCTCACCACCACAGTTTAAGTTTGACAATTGATACAAACTACAAAATTGAAGAGTTTAGCACCTTAAGATGGTATGGGAGAACTGTAGGTGCTACTATGAAAAGTGATCCTACAAGAAGGGCCTTTATGTTGTTCTGTCTTTGTTGGAAAGACTTCCAGCATACGCCTACTTGATTTGTAGTATTTATAGAGGCCAGGATTGTAAGGAGTTGACTGACCTATCCCTGGTATTGGAATTACCCTGAATATGTTTGTGCAGTAGTCTTCCTGATCTAATTGCCTCAAGGGGATATCTGGTGTAATTAATCATAATGACCATACTTTGATATCTGCATCTTTGCTACATGTTGCTGTGGCTGTTCATAACTCTGGAGAACCATCATGTTCCAGATGTCCGCAGGAGGCAAGAGTACGCTTCATGGCAAACTCCCAACTATAATGAATCTAGATGTTGGGCTGGAGGCTTAGAAAGTCTGGGAGGCTCCAAAAGACACTGTGAAAGCCCACATTAAAAAGTAAAGTTCCCTCCTTAAAGGAGGGAAAAAAATGGGAAAAAAAACTTCTTCAGAGGTCTTTTGCATCCTAAGAAAACTCAGGTAGCAGTTAAAAATTGGTTGGCCTGAGGAGTCTTGTATCAGGCAAAGCGCCTTATTCCAATCTAATATTCCACTGTATATAAGGGTCATCACAGCTACACAAAAACCAAAGAGGCTGAAGAATGTCTTCTAGATCATTCAGAAATCACAGAAGCAGAGAATGACAGAATTAATCAGTTTGGAAAAGTTCTTTGAGATCATCAAATCCAACCTATCACCCAACACCATCTAATCAACTAAACCATGGTACCAAGCCCTGCACTCAATCTCTTTTTAAACACTTCCAGGGATGGTGACTCCAACACCTCCCTGGGCAACCCAGGAATTAGCATCTGTCAAATGAAGGCCTTTGACAGAGGCCTTGAGTGACTTGTACTAGTGGGAGGTGTCCCTGCCTATGACAGAGGGTTGGAACTAGATGATCTTTGAGGTCTCTTCCAACCTTACCATTCTATGATTCTATGACCTCCCTGCCACCTTTATTAAATTAGTTTCCAGTAAAGCAAGATTTTATATATATAGTTTATGCCAGCACAACTGTAAGGAAATAAATACCTTACGAAGCTCACCAACAACACTGTCCAGTCTGCTGTCACTCTACTGAATCCTGTCATGGTTAACTGCATGTCCTTATTTTAGTGGGGCAACTTGAGCACCCAGACGTGGCATATGGGGCATACATAATGCTGGCCGGCACAGCTGGTCTCTGTCTTTTCTTCTCAGTTCCACTAGCTCCACATCTGCTGAAACTAGACTATTTACCATTTTCACATATTAGATCCACAATCTCAATACCATTTTTGAAAATTCTTGGCTTTATTCATGTGAAAGTGAATTTTGTCCATGTGGGGTGGAAACAAGGTTAATATTATTTTGAAGAAACAGTATTCTTGGTCCAATTTGAGTGAAAGCAAAAATGCATTGAAAAAATAAATTGTGTGCAGATATACATGAGACAGTCTCAAGGTTTCATACTCTGAGGTGGGAGTCTCATGAAATGTGTAAAAGAGGCCAGTTTTATCAGGGGCCCTAGGAGTATAATCAGAATACCTCCTCTGGTACCTCGGGCCATCTGCTATGGCATCTAATAACCTCGTGAGAGCAATGAACAGCTCAGACTGTGATTTAGAGTTGTGTTCTGACTGCCTGTTCTGGCTGCTATGTGAAATGAAACTCCAGTTACAGTGTCTAAATTCAGAAGAGAAATGAACAACTCAAACCTCTGGCTAATAAGAGCTGGCGTGCCCCATACAGTCCATGGAGTGCAGTGGAGGCAATATTTAGACCACTAGCAAGAGGTTCATCAGTTACCCATTGTGACAGGGTTTTGTTTTTTTTTTTTTCCTGTGATGCTACAGGGAATTAAGGTCTGACAGTTCCAGCACAGCATGAGATCTGAACTGCTCATTGTAAACTTAGGTGCTGTGATGGTCTTTTAGTCCACCCTAAGTGTCATAACAGGCAGGCTGAATATAGTTTTCCCTCCTCCTTTCCCTACTGCTCTCCTGAGATTGTGGAATGAGAGAGAGAAAAAGCCATCTGTGCATCCCATCAAGTGGTGAAACAGGAGGGAAAGATCCTGCTGCTTTCAACTCTGTTTCCATGAGTACAAAAGTGCTGACTGGGATAAGACTCAGAAAGAGTGATGGAGACTGAAATTGAAAAGCAGAGAGAGATATCTGTGGAAGTCAGTGGGAGTTTTGCCACTGATCATAATGGGATTATGATTTAGAGCAGTCAATGGAGATTTTAACGAGTCAAATTAGAGCTAAGACAGCTAAGTAGTTTAAGCTAGCTATGTGCAGACTCCTTTTTCAGTATCCAGCATGTTCAGAAAGCATATCAAATCACATCCAGTGTCCATTACCCAAACCATATAATTATCCTCAAAGAGCACTTCCCTCCTGGCGGGTCTCTGTGACAGGCTGCTGCCCACAGTACTCTGCAGCTCATGGCAGGGGAGACAGCATGATTAGATTGAAGTGCAGGAGCTCCTACACTGCACATGATAATTGGCATTAACACATATGCAAATACATTTGGATGATGTGAACATTAAACTGTACAGTTCCAGTTTTACCACATGACACTTAGTTCCATGGTCTGGTTGATTGGCTAGGACTGGATGATAGATTGGACTAGATGAGCTTGGAGGTCTCCTCCAACCTGGTTGATGCTATGACTCTATGACACCAGATTTCCTTTTCCTTCACCAGTGACTCAGGCATTTGAGAGTCATTCAAGCTGGATGCAGGCGTTTCAGTTAATTATTGCACAGCCCTATGCTCACTGCTCTTATCCTTGAGTAAAGAGTGCTCATTCTTGAGCAGATCTGCAATGGGCATAAACACATTGCCCAAACTGATAATTCAGTTTGTCCATGTGAGCCAAAGCTGTACTTTGTTGAAACACCAACCTGGGACTTGAAATTATATTTACAAAGGTCTTGCAATGACAGGACAAGGGGCAATGGGTTTAAACTGGAAGATTGAAACTAGATGTTAGGAAGAAATTCTTTACAGTGAGGGTGGTGAGACACTGGAACAGGTTGCCCAGGGAGGTTGTGGAGCACAGAGTAATTCTGTGCTCCATAACCTCCCTGGAGGTGTTCAAGGCCAGGTTGGACGAGGCCTTGAGTGACCTGTTCTAGTGGGAGTTGTCCCTGCCTATGGCAGGAGGTTGGAATTAGATGATCTTTGAGGTCACTTCCAACCTTACCATTCTATGATTCTGTGGTATAACCAAGTGCCAGATCCTACAACAGATATTCTCAAGCAAACTGTTTACTACTCCCATCATCCATTTGCACTGATGGGGTTGTATCCCCTGGGCTACGTAGGTCAGCTAGGGAGACCACATCTCTTTTTGGTGACATGCATGAAATCCTCAGGCCTGAGTTTTAAAAATCTCCATTCCTCCTGACACATTCCCAACTGCAGCAACCTCCCTCTTCTAGCCGCAGCTACAAGTAGCTCATCGGTTTGGCTCAATCACTCTGGTCTCTTAATTATCCATATTATACAGCAGGTTTTTGTGTTCCCAGAGAATCCATAAAGATCAAGTGAAATAGGTATTGTTAAGGCACCTTTATTAAGAGCAAGAAGGTCTCAGTAGCCTGAGTAAGAATTATTGACCCCTAACATTGGAGGCACTAGCCTGACTTACTCCAATAGTTAGACTTTTATGTCTGAGCTTGTCACCCTAGCTTTATAACCAATGGAGACAAGTAGACAATTTCAGATGATTGCTTTCTTTCTAAATCCAGTTCCTAATATGAAATAGAAGAATTGCCCTGCAGAGCTGCCTATTTCTCTGTCTTGATTATAAAGGGAAGCTGGGACATGATCTCATCAGCAAATGTCTAAGTGCCTTAATTAAGTGAGATAAGGTGGGAGATAGTCAAAAGATCTCTGACCTTGCCAATCTCCATTTAGGAGAGCTGCCCAAGCTGGAAACATCAACCCTCAAAGATGTTTTTGAAAATAGGAGTGACATGAGTTTTTTTATCTGTGAGAAACAGTAACTACTAGGAATTAAAAAGAAAAAAAAAAACCCACAACCAAAAATTAATTAATTCACACACATTACAAAACTTTTTTCCCCTGTGTTTGCCAGGAAACTCTGACATTCAGAATTCATTGTTTATTCTGCAAAAGTAGATATCACAATCTCAGGACCAAGAGGTCATTCCTTACCTTGCTGCAGACAGTTAGGAAATCATGCAACCGTATAGTGGGGAAAAGAGAGATGTGTTATCAGAAAGCTGCCACAAATAAGGAAATAGAAACCTTTCTTGTCTATTCTACCACAGTTGCACTCCACTCTCCTCAGCATGCCTGGTATTCAGTCCTACACAACCACCACAATGCTCGAGTACTCCACCTGGAGTCCTATGTGCAGTTCTGGAGCCCCCAGCACAGGAAGGACATGGAAGTGTTGGAGTGGG
>VWZE01023920.1:68720-94414 GCA_013396675.1 Eubucco bourcierii | reverse complement strand
TTTGGTGACCAGGATGTCATGTGGGACAGAGTCAAATGCCTTACTCAGGTCCAGGTAGATGACATCAGTTGCCCTTCCCTTGTCCACTGTTGCTGTGACTTCTTCATAAAAAGCCACTAAATTTGTCAGGCAAGATCTGCCCTTGGTGAAGCCATGCTGGTTCCCACCAATCACCTCTGCTTTGTTTTCCGTTTGCCTTAGCAGAGCTTTCAGGAGGATCTGCTCCATAATCTTACCAGGCACGGAGGTGTCAGAATGCCTGATACCAAACTCTCTCACATAGATAGAACCAGACTGTCATTATGCAAGTTAAAGCAAAAAAAATATATACCCTTAGCTGAAATAACAGAAAGAGCCCCAACAGGCTACTGTGATATATTAATGGTTCTTAAGTTTAAAATTCACATTCAGTTTAGAGCCCTCATACAAAAATTACTGGAAATGAGAAGTAACCACTTTGCTTTACAGTAAATTGCACC
Organism: Eubucco bourcierii; assembly: GCA_013396675.1. Lineage (NCBI taxonomy): Eukaryota > Metazoa > Chordata > Aves > Piciformes > Ramphastidae > Eubucco > Eubucco bourcierii. The sequence goes on along the minus strand of VWZE01023920.1, from coordinate 93,935 downwards.
CATTTTGCAGAGGTCAAAACAACATCTGACAAGGCAATGACAAGTTGTGTGCAAAGCCATAGAGAGTAAGGCTGATGGTACCAAAATGTTTTAGCAGCTGTGTCCCTTGTGTGGCTGAGTTGTGAGCCAAGCATGATTGGAGTGAGAAAGAATCAAAGAGTGTGTTTGTGCTTTGCAACAGTGGAGAAGATCCCCAAGGACCTGCCCCAGCCACTAGCTCCAACAGCAAATGTATTTTAGCTGCACATTGCCTAGTTAGCAAAGAAGCAAATCTAATCTTCTTGAGCCCTGCCCCTGGCTAATGTTTCCATAAGTATGATATGATACACATCTTTTGATGAAGCGCCTCATCAAGAAGTGTGGACATATTAGAATCATAGAATTGTAAGGTTGAAGGGACCTCAAAGATCATTCAGTTCCAACCACCCCCTGACATGGGCAGGGACACCTCCACCTAGTACAGGTCACTCAAGGCCTTGTCCAATCTGGTCTTGAACACCTCCAGGGAGGGAGCAGCCACAACCTCCCTGGGCAACCTGTGCCAGTCTCTCACCACCCTCACTGCAACAACTTCCTCCTGACAAGGAGTTTCAATCTCCCTTCTTCCAGTTTAAACCATTAGCATGTGGTGCTTGACACTGTTTGTAATGAATGAAAGAAGAGGCTAAGTAAGCCATGAATCCAGCAGGAAATTTCCATCCTTTAAAAACCAGTGTTGCCTGGTTTTTAATTTTATCTTCTTTGGAATAAACGCAAACATTTTTGACAACTCCTGAAAAAGCCTACTTTAGAGAGAACTGACAACTTAATCCTTACATCACAGACTTCAAGGGGCAGCCAGAGAGAAATCTTCTGTGATTTTCTTAATGGAAAATTAGGATCATATTTTAAAAGCTTGCCTCTGCTAGGAAAGCCCCTCTGACAGGTTCTACCTTCTGATAATTTCTCACTTCCCTTAAGACTTCAGAGAAACCCTGAGAATAATTTCACTTTCTCACTGAAAGGGAAATGATCGTTCTAAAACTAAGCAAAAATTGGGCTTCAACAAAAACCAGAATGACAGAGGCATGCAAATACATTCTCTCTATATTATTAAATTGCATTGACCACTTGATTTAACTGATACTTGCCACAGGATGATAGAAATATATTAAAGGCTTTTAAAATTTATAATTAGTTACACTGACCTTTAATTTTGTTTGAAGTTGAGGGTACATATAAGAACTAGGAGAGAAGAAATGGAAAGTATTTTGTGAACATCATTGTAAACCTTATTTAAAAGATGTTAAAACTTCCAGTCTTTTGAGGCATCACCACCCAACCTAATTTGTAAATTATGCATTTTATTGTACTATACAATGCAAATTCATAGAATAGCAGAACATTAGAAGTTGGAACGTACTTCAAAAGATCGTCTAGCCCAAGGCCCCTACCAAAGCAGGATCAGCTAATGTAGGTCACACAGGAGCTCACCCAGGCAGATTTTGAATGACTGCAGAGGAGACTCCACAACCTCTCAGGGTAGCCTGTTCCAACATTTTGTCATCTTCCCAGTGAAGACGTTTTTCCTTATGTTCACATGGAACCTCCTATGCTCCAGCTGACACCCGTTGCCCTTTGTCCCATCACTGGGCATCACCCAGAGCCTGGCTCCATCCTCCTGGCACTCACCCTTTACATGTTTATAAACATTAATGAAGTCACCTCTCAGTTTCCTCCTCTCCAAGGTAAAGAACCCCAGCTGCCTCACCTGCCCTCACGAAGGAGGGGTTCCACTCCCTTAATCATCTTTGTGGCTCTGCACTGGACTCTCATGCAGTTCCCTGTCCTTGTTGAAGTGAGTTGGTTTACATCACATAGACTCTGGAGCTGTTTGACAATTGCAGTTGCCCCCAGGTGCAAGGTGTTGCACCTGAGCTGGGGCAATCCCCAGGATAATTAGACTGGAGGACAAAGGGATTGAGAGTAGTCCTGCAGAGAAGGATGTGGGGATACTAGTAGATGAAAAACTGGATACAAGCAGGCAATGAGTGTTCACAGCCCAGAAGATCAACCATGTCCTGGGCTGCATCAGAAGTGTGGTCAGGAGGTCTTTCTGCCTCGCTATTCTGCTCTGTTGAGAAATCTAGCTGGGATATTACACCTAGCTCCGTATTTCCCAGCACGGGAAGGACATGGATCTGTTGAAGCAAGCCCAAATTGGGACACCAAAAAAACATAAGGGTTAAACATCTCTGCCATGAAGAAAGGATGAGTGAGTTGGGGTTGTTCAGCCTGCAGAAGAGAAGGCTTCCAGGAGACCTCATAGTAGCCTTCCAATATCTGAAGGGGGCCTACAGGAAGGCTAGGGAGGGACTATTGGCAAAGTCTTGTAATGCCAGGACAAGGGGCAATGGGTTTGAAGTGGCAGAGGGGAGATTGAAACTGGATGTTAGGAGGAAGCTGTTTGCAGTGAGGGTGATGACACTGGCACAGGTTGGCCAGGGAGGTTGTCTCCCACCCTGAAGGTATTGAAGGCCAGGTTGGAGGAGGCCTTGAGTGACCTGTAGTAGTGGGAGGTGTCCCTGCCTGTGGCAGGGGGTCAGAACTGGATGATCTTTGAGGTCCCTTCCAACCTTACCATTCTATGATTCTATGATTCTCAGCAGAATTAAACATTTCCTTTTCTGCTTCTTAAATCAAGTGAGATTTTTGTTGTCCTGATATGCTGGATCTGCTGAAAGAACCAGCTCAGGTATTGCAAACTCAGGAATCCACCTGTGCAACTTCTCCCCCTAGAATATATCAACCTGGAATGCCATTATTATTACTGGTTATTGCCTGACACTTAGCAATTATAGAATTTCCCAGTCTTACCCATAGTATACACATGAATTAATTAATCACAGTAATTCCATTATTAACTTTCTGAACCCCCAATTAAAACTTCTGATCTGTCACTGAACAAAGACACAGTAGAAGATAAGTTTCTGAAAAACACTAATTCAGTTGAAGGTGAAAGCAGGTAAAGGGAGAATATCATCATCAGCTTGCACCATGCTTAATTTACCCACTTGTTTCACTTCAACATTGAATGCCAGAGATACTTACTTGCTTATGGCAGTATGAATCAAAAAAGATGAGAAAAAAAATGTTCAGCACCCTCTAACAGATGGCAAACAGAGGCACAAAACATTAAGATTAGATTTAAAAAGCCATTTAAAAGCCTAAAGAGGCAGATGAAGATGAAATGTTATTCCTGAGATTAAAGTCAGTGCCTGTGTGCATCATCAAGTGCCTACATTCATTCAGCCACACAACTTTAAGAAATTTCCTGAAGGTTACTGAGAAAGTTTGTGAACACAAGAATATCTTTTGTGTTTTGAAAAGGAAACACCTTTTCATCCTGCTGAAGTCCAGTAGTGGCACTCCACTCTCACATCAGCACTGCAGACAGGTCTGACTTGATCTTGTCACTTCCTTGGGGAAGGTTTCTTCCAGTGTGCTCATAGGGCAACAAGATGAGTTACCACAGACAAGTTATGTTTCCAAAAACTCTTTATGTGATTATTATATCTGTCTACCAGCAGTGGCAATCACATCTCTTTCAGTTTTGTTTCAATAATGAATAGAGCCATTAGAGTGATAAAACAGGTAAAATCCATAAGGAATTCAACTTGTAAGGGGGAAAAAAAAGGGTCCAATATTGGTTAAGCAATTTCAACACCTACAAATCTTGCAGTAATGGGATCATAAAGAGAGACAAGCCTGATGATAAGCTCACTGACTAGGTGTGTGTCCCTGTTCATAAAAGAGACCAGAAATGCTTTTGAAGAAGCCTAAATATTCCTGAGGGAGTATTTCTGAGCCTAAATATTCCAGCATCATCCATATCACTGGGTTGGATGACCTACTCATTACCAGCAATGGGGATTGTTGGCCTCAGGTGTTCTGCAGTGAAAGCACATCTGGAGTCACACAAAAGAAAAACGAAGAACCTTTTAGGTTGGTGTCATGGTAGGCCTAAGCAGGCTAAAACAGGCTTATACATGTTCTGGGGTGCCCAGACATCTTTTTCTGCTCTCCCTACCTCTGTTGTGGGGAGAAGCAACTGCAAGAAAGAGGACAAAGTACCTGAAACCAGTGAGTCTGAGGACCCCGACCCTTTGCATCCTGTGGTAAACAAGGTACACAGGCTCAGCTTGTGCCTACCTTGTGCAGGGTTTGTGTTCTGCCCTAAAAAGGGTAAAGCAAGCCTATGGCTTCACCTAATATGGTCAGGCTTGGCTAATTGCCATTCTGATTGGCTAATCTGTGTCCAAAGGCCCATTAATCTCAGGCTGCATGGATAAAAGGAGATGAGCAGGGAGCACAGGGTGCTCTGCCCTTGTATCTGTGGTATCTGCCGTTGCAATTGTGTTGTCTTATATCTTGAACTTCCTGGAAATTGCCTGCCAAGAGCTTACCAGGCACAGGCTCCAAATGGCTGCAGGCACTCGGCCTGCACAGCCAGCCTGACATTGTGCCAAGCCTGCAGATGGCATTGCATCCTGCCTGCCCCTCTGCAAGGCTGCTGCCCAATTGGAAGTCAAGAGGAAACAGGTCAGAGACTATGCCAGACTCCAGCTGCCTGAGGAAACAGTCTGGGAAAGCTCCAAAGCCTCTAATGGCTTTGAGACCACCAACAGCAACCCCTCAACGTGCTTTGGGTACTGTCTGATGTTACTTTGTGAGTAAATACTTCAAGCCTCTTGTAATCACTAATTGCCTTCTGCTGTAAGCAGAGAGGAGCCTCCTGTGTGCATCCAGTGGCTAAGCAGAACTGCCAGCGGTGTAGTGAACCTTCTCTTCCAGTATCATGTTTGCCTTTGCTGGGTACCTCTTACAGTGCTCCAGTTTTGCCTGTTCCCTGTGTGTATAAATTTCCAAACCCTGTGTTTTGAACCTTGTAAGTAAGATTAATTGGTGAGATTTAATGTTAATAAACAATTTTCATAGTTGTTAACAATCTCGGCCTGGATATAAAAATTAACATTCATTATTAATTTTGATACGTTTGTAACAGGTGGTGGCTGGTGTTGCAACTTGGAGAGCATTGCACAGCTAAAGCAGTTGTTCCAGCTTTACTCAATGTGTCAAAAAAGGACAAAATTGGCAAAATAATGTTTTGTTCATGCATAAATGACTTCCTCTGTCGCTGTGTCAAACCGCTGCATCAAAACAGACACATCAGGCCCTGTTGCTCACATTCCAAATAACCCTTTAAGGAGCCCCAAGGCTATGCAGTTAAGAGTCATCAAAAGAAACCAGCTCTACAGAGGAATGTCACACTCCTGACAGATGGAGAGACCACTCTGAAGCCAGGCAGTTCCTCTCTGCTAGGCTGACCTTGACTGGCTGACATACTTCCAGTCAACCATTTTTTGACTCTCTTCCTCCACAGCGAAACTGGGACAAGAATCATGAAATCATAGAATGTTAAGGTTGGAAGAGACCTCAGAGATCATTCAGTTCCAACCCTCTGCCATAGGCAGGGACACCTCCCATTAGTACAGCTCACTCAAGGCCTCGTTCAGCCTGGCCTTGAACACCTCCAGGGAGGGAGCAGCCACAACCTCCCTGGGCAACCTGTGCCAGTGTCTCACCACCCTCACTGGAAAGAACTTTCTTCTAACATCCGATGAAGCTGATTCTTTGCAGTTCTGTGATACCGAACTGAGGTTTCACAGTCCTCATATGAACTGTGAACCAATTTTCCCTATTGCTGATTAATATTTTCATATTTTACTACCCCATCTGTACTAAACACCTCAGTAGATTTACAGGGATTCTTCACAGGGCAGTAAATATCATTCAAACAATAAAATCTAAAGAGTGGGTTTTGTGCAAAACATTTCAGTAAATCACATATTTTATGATCTAGATACTTCATTCTGTGGATTGTGCAAGGGACTCTGAGTATGTTGTGTTATGCAGAAGTATTGGTAGATCAACTTGGATTGGGACAAGGAGGCATTAGAAGTGAGATTTTCCTCATCTCATTCAGATGCATACGATGCCAATTTCTCACATTCTGAAGCAAATTTCAGAAGCTTTCAGAAATCAGGGGTGATAATCAGGTAATTTTTAAGTGTGATTCATTTGACTTGCTTTAGACAATTTAGAATAAAACCACTCATACCTTAGAGACTTTTGTTTCTTTTTCTGTTCTCTCTCTAAAGTGATCGTTGGCTATAGCTTTGATAAAAGCATGAATGGTTGAAGTTCATAAATTGGTCTTTTTAGGTTATTTCTAGAAATTCTTGAAACATTTAACTTTCTCTCCCATCCAAACAAGGGATAATTTGCTCCTTTTTTACCAAAGTGGGGATAGATCATCAGCTCCTATTGATAAATTCCTAAATGAAAGACTGCATGTCACATTCAAACACTACTATTAAGGTCATTACCTCAAACATTCCTAAGTCAATTGAATGCTGTCAGCTGATATCAGCCCTCTTCAGGTTTTTGAATATTATTTTTCTTGACACATGCATAAAACAATTGAGACTAAAAATGCTCTGGGATCCAAGAACACTCCTTTTTGGTTTGGTTGGTTTGGTTGTTGTGGAGTGTTTTTGTTTTGGTTTGGTTTGGGTTTTGCATGTTTTTTGTTTGTTTTGATTTTTTATTTGTTCCTTATTTTGTTTTTTTGGTTTTTGCTTTGGTTTTGGGTTTTTGTTTGTTTGGTTTTGCTTTTGTGGTTTTTTTTTTGTTGTTTTTTGTGGGGTTTTTTTGTTTGGTTTGGTGTTTTTTTGTTGGTTTGGTTTGGGTTTTTTGTTTGTTTTAGTTTGGTTTGGTTTTTGTTTGTTTGGTTTGGTTTTGGGGTTTTTTGTTTTGTTTTGGTGCTTTTTGTTGTGTGTTTTTTTGTTTGGTTTGGTGGTTTTTTGTTGGTTTGGGTTTTTTGTTTGTTTTAGTTTGGTTTGGGTTTTTTTTGTTTGGTTTGGGTTTGGGGTTTTTTGTTTTGTTTTGGTGCTTTTTGTTGTGTGGTTTTTTTGTTTGGTTTGTTGCTTTTTTGTTTTATTGTTGTTTTTATTGTTTTGGGGTTTGTTATTTTTTGGGGGGTTTGTTTTGTTTGAGTTTTTTGTTTGTTTTTTTGTTTTTGTTTTGTTTGGGTTTTTTGCCAACTTTATATTCACTTCTGTTGTATCTTAATTAAAAACTTTAGAAGAAAACAAACCTCCGTCCCTAACCAAACATATTCCAGATGTATACAAAGTCTTAAATAGTGTCTTCAGGAATTAAAATACTTTCTAAATAAAAACTCATATTCATGTTATCCTGTCACTGGAGTTGGAGTCTGTACTGGGATGGGCTGAAGAGTGTTAATTCTCACCCTAGCGTCTTTTGCAGTGCTGTGTTTTCCAGCAGGTAGCTGGAAAGGGCATTGATAACGTGCCAGAATTTGGGCTGCTGCTGAGCACCAAGGCTGTGCCTTTTCAGCATCTTCCCCCAACATCAACAGCAGGCTGCAGGGTGGGCAAAATTTTGGTAGGGGACATGGTTGGGCTAGCAGCCCCAAGCAGACCAAAGAGCTATTCCATACCATATGAGGTCACTTCAGATAGAAAAGCTATGAGAAAGAAGGGAGTGTGGTGACACACATCCATTGATGGCTTTTGTCCTCTGGAACAACCACTATGTGCATTGAAGCTCTGCTCCTGGGGAGCAGCTGGATGTTGCTTGCTGATGGGAAGTGGTGTTATTTTTCTTTGTTCTTGCCTCCATGCATGGTCTTTTATTTTTTTTCTTTTTTCATTACTAAACCACTTCTACCTTGACCCACAGGTTTATTGTTGTATTTTCCCTCTCCCCTGTCCATCTAAGAAGAGGAGTGATAGAATGGCTTCGTTGAGCATCTGGCCACCAGCCAAGCTGAAACCACTACAGACACAGAGTCATTTGCTTACAAATATAATTCAGCTGGTTATTCTTGAGGCTAATACCTCAAGAAAATAGTGAGGAACATTAGAAAATAAAATAACAACTATATTGTTGAGTCTATCTCATGAAGTTAGCTAAATCACAGAGCAAATCCAATTCCTGCATCATAATCTGGTAGCATCTGCTTCTAAAGAGATGGCTGAAGATGGAAGACTTTAATTGTCCAAGAGAATACCACTGGGTTAAGTTCTCCTAACAGGTGATGATTCTTCCTTTGAGTTTAACACTTCTTAAATGATGAACTTTCGACTAGGAATTCCAGGAATGTTCTTCTCTGCAATCTCTTCAAATTGCACTCTCTCATACATTGATTCCACTATTATACTTTTCCCACAGATTCAGAGTAGAAAGCTCTTTGAATATCTTCTAAATTTGAAAAATAAAGGCTCAGAAGCAAGTCTGAGAGCCTTATGATCTGGGTTCACAGGCTCACAGGATGTTAGGGTTTGGAACAGACCCAAAGAGATCAAATCTGTCTGCAGTCATCTGTATAGTACTTTCCAAACCCTTACATTTTCTCTGTTGGTAATACCAAAACTCTGCTTTTGCAAAATCTTTTGTTTAGCTTCATGACTTGTAGCTTTGCTGCTTCAGGTGTAAAATACTGCTATTATGTGGTTTTTTTTTTTCCTTGATTGTAGAATTAGTTGGGGGAAAAATAAGAAGAAGGGGAAGGAGCTGTTCATCAGCAAAGTCAGGTTACCACAGACATCCATGATCTCCTTTCTTTTCCAGCCATTTTACACCACAAAAATTCACAGATCCATTGAACAATAGTAGATGGGATCTGGCCAGAGTCAAATCCAGGAAGTTTGTGGGAACTCTGTGGTGGAAGGAAAATGGATTTCAGTTGCAAAATGAGACCTAATCAATCTTCTGAATTCTTAGATGGCCATGAAATCATTGACATTTTTAGTATTTCACACATAACCCAAACTCAAAAGATCTCATTAGAATCATCTGACAGATTTAGATCTTTCCCAGTGGTAATTTTGTGCTGACACAATTCTCACACAAAATGTAAGATTAAATCACAGGCTCACAGGATGTTAGGGGGAAGGGACCCAAAAAGCTCACCGAGTTCAACCCCCCTGCCAGAGCAGGACCAGACACTCTAGCTCAGGGCACACAGGAACACACCCAGACAGGCCTTGAAAGTTTCCAGAGAAGGAGACTCCACAACCCCTCTGGGCAGCCCGTGCCAGTGCTCTGGGACCCTTACAGTGAAGAAGTTCCCCACTGTGTTGAGCTGGAACCTCCTGTGCTGCAGCTTCCATCCATTGCTCCTTGTCTTACCCCAAGGAGAAAGCGAGCAGAGCCTGCTTCCCGCTCCTGCCCCCCAGCCCTCAGATATCTATAAATATTCATTAAATTCCCTCTCAGTCTTCTCTTCTCCAGACTAAAAAACTCCAGGATTGTCTTTTTGCTCATGTTAGCAAAATTAGAAAACCTGAGACTGTAACTGCAATCCCTTTACAAATATTGCAACCCACCTGTAGCCTCCCCTCTGCTTCTCCCTTTTCATTTTGTGCTTTATTTCCCACTCTTCTCTAATGTTAGTCAATACAACATGGGGAAAATATTTGGATGATTGTGAGGAGCAAAACAAAGTTATTTATATCGAAAACACTGAAGAAACTACCATGTGGTGCCAGTCTGCTGTCAGCTCTGCTAAGTTTGATTAAGGTATTGACAGAGAAGAAGTGAAAAGAAATGCACACTCTCTTGTGCTTTTGTGTATAGGAAATGGTTTCAATTTAACCTGGCTTCTAACTTCAGAGGCATCAAATCCCAGATTTGTTTGGCCACTTCTGAACTTGATTCACACATTTTGACTTTTGGGGTTTTTTTTAAAGCTCAGTTTCACTTATGTACTAGGGGATAAGAACTGAAGTGTGAAAGTTAAATGAAATGACAAAAAAGAAATCAATTTGTCGTTAACATTTAACAGAAGAAGAAGTTCTGCTTAAAACAAAATAAGCTTCAGACTGTGTGGAGATGTTACTTGCCAGAGGTGATACAATGTACCAAGAGGCATTTTGACTAAGTTCAGTAACAGTAGAAAGACTAGGAATCATTGAATCATAGACTCATGGAATCATAGAATCAGAGAGTTGTAGAGTCATAGCATCATAGAACCTTAGAATCAAAGAATCATAGAATTATAGAATCAGTCACAGAATCATAGTCATAGAATCAGAGTCATAGAATCATAGAGTCATAGAATCATAGAATCAGAGTAATAGAATCATAGAATCATAGTCATAGAGTCATAGAATCATAGAGTCATAGAGTCACAGAGTCACAGTCATAGAATCAACAAGGTTGGATGAGATCTCCAAGCTCATTCAGCCCAACCTATCACCCAGCCTTAGCCAATCAACCAGACCATGGCACTAAGTGCCCCATCCAGGCTTTGCTTGAACACCTTCAGGGGTGGCGACTCCACCACCTCCCTGGGCAGCCCATTCCACTAGGTTTAGTGATCTCTGTGAGACATAGATGCATTTGATTATAAATAAGGAGGAAGAAATGGTAGTAATCTTCTGTTGAAGACAGATAATATATTAATATATATAATTAATATATTGAACAATATATTATCTATGGCAGGGGGTTGGAACTAGATGATCCTTGNTAAGGAGGAAGAAATGGTAGTAATCTTCTGTTGAAGACCTTAATGATCAAATTCAGGCACTGAGGTAAAACACATAGAGAGNGCGACTCCACCACCTCCCTGGGCAGCCCATTCCACTAGGTTTAGTGATCTCTGTGAGACATAGATGCATTTGATTATAAATAAGGAGGAAGAAATGGTAGTAATCTTCTGTTGAAGACCTTAATGATCAAATTCAGGCACTGAGGTAAAACACATAGAGAGAGTGACAATGCAGGAAGTTGAAGGCATTATCATTTCCCAAGTTACTTAAGAACAAGGTAAGTATATTGAACAATATCCACCTGGAGTCCTGTGTGCAGTTCTGGAGCCTCCAGCACAGGAAGGACATGGAACTGTTGGAGCGCGTCCAGAGGTGTCCACAAAAATGCTCAGAGAGCTGCAGCAGACAGGCTGAGAGAGTTGGGGCTCTGCAGCCTGGAGAAGAGAAGGCTTCCAGGAGACCTTAGAGTAGCCTTCCAGTATCTGAAGGGGGCTACAGGAAGGCTGGTGAGGAATTATTGCCAAGGTCTTGCAGTGACAGGACAAGGGGCATTGGTTTTTGAACTAGCAGAGAGAGGAGATTGAATTTGGATGTTAGGAGGAAGTTGTTTGCAGTGAGGGTGGTGAGACACTGGCACAGGTTGCCCAGGGAGGTTGTGGCTGCTCCCTGCCTGGAGGTGTTGAAGGCCAGGTTGAAGGAGGCCTTGAGTGACCTGTAGTAGTGGGAGGTGTCCCTGCCTATGGCAGGGGGTTGGAACTAGATGATCTTTGAGGTCCCTTCCAACCTTACCATTCTCTGTGTCAAGAGATACAAAATGGTGCCTTGTTCATACATCACTTCGAGGAATCTAAACCAAGCAATTACATATGTTTGATTCACTTGAAAATACTACACCAGATTTACACCTGATGTAACTCCTTGGAGTGATACTGGAAATAATAAATTCTGCCTCACACCCAGGATGAGACACTGCTCAAACTGAGTGTGTCATCCACATTTCCTTAGGTTTTCTGAGTCTGAATGACAATTAAAATCATGCTATGATGAACTGTGTCCCAAGGTATTTAAACTGTTGTTCAAGTTAAGTTCAATCTCAGAGTATAATGCTGGAAAAATCCCACTGGGAGTTATTTAATTTTTTATGCAGGTTCAACATGTGTGAGAACACTTATACAGCCATTTAAAATCAATCAGGTGAATGCAGTACTCATCAGAGGTGAACAATTTGCATTTCACATGTCTGAGCTTTCGCTTACTTTGGTGGGTTCTACACAACTAACTCTCTGACGGTGTTTCTGATGTACACTGGGATACATCACTGGAGGAGCTGAGTGAATCATAGAATCACAGAATAAACCGGGTTGGAAGAGACCTCCAAGCTCACCCAGCCCAACCTAGCACCCAGCCCTAGCCAATCAACCAGACCATGGCACTAAGTGCCCCATCCAGGATTTGCTTCTACACCTCCAGGCACGGTGACTCCACCACCTCCCTGGGCAGCCCATTCCAATGCCAATCACTCTCTCTGCCAATAACTTCCTCCTAACATCCAGCCTAGACCTCCCCTGGTACAACTTGAGACTGTGCCCTCTCATTCTGTTGCTGGTTGCCTGGTAGATGAGCCCAACCCCACCTGGCTGCAACCTCCTTTCAGGCAACTGTAGACAGCAATGAAGTCTACCCTGAGCCTCCTCTTCTGCAGGCTAAACAATCCCAGCTCCCTCAGCCTCTCCTCACAGGGCTGTGCTCCAGGCCCCTCACCAGCCTTGGTGCCCTTCTCTGGACAACTTCCAGTACCTCAACATCTCTCTTGAATTGAGTGGCCCAGAACTGGACACAGCACTCAAGGAGTGGCCTGAGCAGTGCTGAGTTCATCACTTCCATCAGCTACATTCAAACCTAATGCAAAAAGTTATATATCCCTTTAATATAACCCCTGAGAGTGGAAAGTCGATATCTCTGTCATTCTTAGTCCCTTTTCATGTGAGCCTCAAATATCAGATTTATTTCTGCATCTTGCTTGTTCTGTTTTCGTGAGTAGGGTTGAAGGATAAAGATCATAGCAGGAAACGTGGTATAGCTTCACAGGTCAGATACTGAATAAAGTGCATACTTGCTGGAGGATTGATAAGGTGAGAATCAGATTTCAGCATTCCTCATAAGTAAATGAGTCCCCAATCTCTCAGCCTGTCCTCATAGCAGAACTGCTGCAGCCCCCTGAATGTCTTCGTGGCCTCCTTTGGACCCGCTCCAACAGTTCAATGTCCTTCCTGTGCTGGGGGTTCATATCTATCCTCTCCACTCCATCCAAAATTTTATAGAAGCTTATCATAGCTCAAAGCTTCTGCTCTGAGGACTAAGGAATTCTCACCTATTCAGCTCTAACTTGAAAACCAAAACCTTCTGCATATTTTACCCCTCATTTCCTTTCTCCCAGCTCCTGATCCTCTTTTCTGGATGAGAGGAAAAGCAGTACACATGTAAAACAAATTTGAGCTTTCTGTACCAAGAGCTATCACCTTGTTCAGTATCTGTGGCCTACAGTGGAAGAGACACATGACCTCACATGGAAACTTTTCTTGTCTCCATTTTATTGTTCTTTCCTACATTTTATTTTTCATCCTGGCCAAAGCTGCCCAGCAAGCAATCACAGACATCAAAGGATAGGAAGGACAAGATCTGAGGTGTAAATGGAAGTCCCCTTGAAAACCCAGGTGTGCAAACCACGGCAGTTAAGACTTCAAAACCTTTGGGAATTCACAAGTTGTAGAAAGAAAGCACACTGAAAATGCCTTAGATTTTATACATAGAAATAAAATGAATGCAATCACTGTTATCAAAATGAGGTGTGAGTGGATAAAAAAAAAACGTGAAGATGGGGAAAAATTCACTGGGAGTTGGGAGTTTACAGCTTGACATTAAAATTGTTTGTTTGTTCTTCACAAGATTAGGAGCAATAAAATCTCAGAGGCACCTACAGTCCATTAGCACTAAGCTAAAAATAGTCAAGGAGCCAGTTGTATAAACAGACATATTTTGCAAGGAAGGAAGCAATGAAAGCTCCTCTGAAAATACATTTCTGGTCAGAAAATATTTGCAGCTCTTTGACTCAGTTTCAGCTCTTTGTTTCTCAGTTGCTGCATCTTGCATTAAGACTCATCTGTTCTGTTCACATTTCCACATATGCAGTTTACACAGTATTCCATGGGCTGGAGTGAGAGAAGAGCTTTTCTGCAGAAACATTTGGGGTTTGACCCATGTGGGTAGGTCAGGCACTTTAACTATGTATTGGAACCCACTAAGAAAAATTATCATTTTTTAGTGTTGACACACTCACACAGTATCCAGCATGACAGGTCAAGGAGCCCTCTCCTGCAAGATTTAGCAGACTTACCAATATGTTTATAATCCTCCTAACTACTGTAATTATTCATGTTTAACCTAATTCACGTGTAAACACATCTGTAGAGTGAAGGCAGCTGTCATTTTTTTTGTTGTTTATTTTTTTTGTTGTTTGTTTTTTAATTTCAAAAACATAGCCAAAATTCTAGGAACAGAGGTTTCAAAAGCTCAGCTTTCACAATATGAATTGGTTTTTATTTTATATTCTGGAGAGGAATAAAGAAAATATGTTTGTTTGGGGGGGGTGGGAGCTGAAATACATCTGTGACTGGAAAAGAGCACTCCACTGCCTTACCAGCAGACTAACTTCCCAGAGTCTGTTGTTGGAACTGCTGAGCTGATGGTATTCATGGTATAGAATCATAGAATGGTAAGGTTGGAAGGGACCTCAAAGATCATCTAGTTCCAACCCCCTGCCTTAGGCAGGGACACCTCCCATTAGTACAGGTCACTCAAGGCCTCAGCCAACCTGGCCTTGAACACCTCCAGGCAGGGAGCAGCCACAACCTCCCTGGACAACCTGTGCCAGTGTCTCACCACCCTCAATGCAAAGAACTTCCTCCTAACATCCAGTTTCAGTCTCCCCTCTGCCAGTTGTAACCCATTGTCCCTTGTCCTGTCATTGCAAGACCTTGTCCCTAGTGCCTCCCCAGCCTTCCTGTAGCCCTCCTTCAGATACTGGAAGGCTACTAGAAGGTCTCCTTAGAGTAGCCTTCTCTTCTCCAGGCTGCAGAGCCCCAAATCTAAAAAGTCATAAAAGACTATGAGCAGAACAAAAAGTAGTTCTGAGGAGCAGTGAATGAAGGTGATGAAGGTGATGGAATTAGAAGCGAAAAATAAAAGGAGTGGTTGGAATGATCAAAGAGTGGTATGCTCTGACATCATCTCCTCCTCTCTCAAGGCATACAAGGAACTGGTGGAAGATCTATGGCAATATTCTGCCTGATAACATGGCACGATACAGGAGCAACAGTAGACTACATGGCAATGTATTCTCTGTAGCCTTCCTGGAGCAATGGATGTTTGGCTTTTCTAAAGCACTCCAACTTCCTTCCTTCTCCCCCTCCTTTGAGTTTGAATGGGGAGGAGAAGGCATGAGAACTGCTTCCTTCCTGTCCCCAAGGGCTTGAAGGGGGAACAGCAGAAGGAACCTTTCCCCACCCATGTGCTGAGGCATGTATCAGCCCCTGCTCTGGGAATCCAGTTGGTGGCTGGCTGGGTTTTTCACACCCAGTGTAATATGACAAATGGACACTTTGTCTAGAAAAGCATAAATAGAGCAAGGGAAAAGGCACCAGATGGTGCCCGCCTTGAGAGAGTTCCTGCCATGACAGAGTTTCTCTTTTGGACTGTCCCTGCTTTTGGGCAGCTCCCGCCTGTTCACATGGCTCTGGGTTTTGCACCTTCTCTGCCTTTGGATGCCTCTCCCCACTTGTGCACCACTCTGTGCAAATCTGCAGGCTTGGCAAGTCCTGGGGTGCTTTTGAGAGAGCTGCCAGAGGCACCTGAACCCAGCTGCTCTCAGACCATACTGCAGCTTCCTGGCTGCCATTCTGAGCTGGGAAGATGCTAACAGTTTGGCTCTCCCCTGCCTCTGCTGAGGCAGCATTGTTCCATAATCGTCCCACTCATGGAAGAAGAGACTGAGACACTCCTGACTCTGGCAGCTTTTCCACCTGCCTTGGGCTGCTGCCACCTGGATCCAGACTGCTGGATATTGCTTGCAGCATCAGAAGGCAGCCGAGCCACAGAGAAACCCAGCAAGGGAGCATTGCCCAATGCCTATCTCACCTCTGTGAGTAAAGCCTGCTGGGCCCTTAATTCTCTGCTCAGCCTGATTGATAGTGGGGTGAAGCTGTGTTTGTAGCTTAGTCTTTTCCATCGCCTGACTTCCTACATCTCTAAATCTGTCCATAACATCCTATTGAAGAATCCCCAATCCAATTAGAACCTGTAAATAAACCTAAACTGGTTTTGTATAGAGTTTGGGGTCAGAGTTTTCAGGAAAATAAAATAATTCTAGTTTTATAATTCCTGACTCAACCACAGTAATTCCCTGCCTCCACAACACTGGATTAAGTAAATCCAGACTAGGTAGGCTGAGGAGGGCAGGAGATTAAACAGAGCTTTGGATGAAAGGTAAGAGGAAAAACACGTCCAGAACCTCATGAGATTTTTGTGAAACAGAAAAATGGACTCTGGCCTGGTGTGATGGTTTGGGAGTTACCTGCCCCCCCACTCTATGAAAATCACCCAGACTAGACTCAGATGGCTGAAAGTTAAGGAATGAAGCTACATTTACACTTAGCGTAATGTACAAGCAGATATTTACAATATATTACAATATTTACAGCTATATGAAGAAATATACAAGTTAAAGGTAATACAGAAACACAGTCCCCCTCCCAGATATCAGTCCCCAGGAGGGGTTCGCAACCATCCACCTTCCGCCTTCTTTCCACCCCTCTACCTTATCCCAGGCTCTGCCTCAGGTGCAAGGTGAGTTTGGAGGATGGGCAAAGGGGCTTAGAAGCAGAGTGATAAGTTGGGTTAACAGCAGAAGCCCAGAGTGCAAACACAGTGATTCCAACAGAGAGACTCTCTCATCTATGTTTGTGTCCTTGTTTTTCTACATCTCAGCAAGCCTATGAGCACAGCAGGCATCACCAGTGTTTGCTTTTCACAGCCTAGAATCTAATAGTTTTCATTAAAATATTCCGATTAGCCTCAAAACAGCACACCTGGTAAACTCAATGTCCATGTATGCAGGACTCTCTCTTGCCCCAGGAGGAAGAAATGAAGCAATCCCATGGCCTGTTCTGCAGGCACTCTATGCGCTGCTCCCCAGAGATAGTGAGCCATGCTGGGCACTGCTGATGAACTCTTGATGTGAGGCAGTACAGCTGGCTGCACAATGTAAATGGGAATATAATCAGCCAGTGCAGTAATATTCAGGAATGCAGAGTCATGAATTTCAAAGAGCAAGTGATTCTGGTAATTATCTTTGCATGTCTTTATTTTGAAGGGATACATTTTTAGTGCCTTACAGAACTGTGTTTTCTGTAGGGATACCACATATTGTGAGATCCTCAGAACAAGGGGACACAGACTCAAGTTGTGCCAGGAGAGGTCTAGGCTCGATATTAGGAGGAGGTTCTTAACAGAGAGAGTGATTTGCATTGGAATGGGCTGCCCAGGGAGGTGGTGGAGGTGTTCAAGAGAAGCCTGGATAGCACACTTATTGCCATGGTCTGGTTGATTGGCTAGGGCTGAATGATAGGTTGGGCAGGGTGAGCTTGGAGGTCTCTTCCAACCTGGCTGATTCTGTGATTCTATCATTCTATCATTCTATTGTTGTCTGCAAGAGGCTTTTCTTTGAATCCAGCTGAAAAACAGTGATATGAGATGTGATGTGTTGGTTTGAGGCTAATTGTAATATTTATATGAAAATAATTAGATTACAGGCTGTGAAAAGCAAACAATGGTAGTCTGCTGCACTCATAGGTTTGCTGAGATGTAGAAAAAACAAGGACAAAAATATAGATAAGATAGAAAGTCTCTCTGGGAGCTGCTGTGTCTTCTGCTTTCTGCTGTGTAACCCTACTCATTACTCTGCTTCTAAGCCCCCTTACCCATCCTCCAAACTCACCTTGCATGTAAGGCAGAGCCTGGGATAAGGTAGAGGGGTGGAAAGAAGGTGGAAGGATGATTTGGAGCCCCTCCTGGGGACTCTGATTTCTGGCAGGGGGAGTGTATTTCTGTATTACCTTTAACTTGTCTATCTCTGTCACTATTCCTGTCTATTGTGTATAGACCTGCTTGTACATTGTGCTAAGCTGTAAACAGATCTTCGGTCCTTAACTTGCAGCTGGCTGAGTCTAGTCTGGGTGATTGTTGTAGAGAGCAGGCACTGTGACCTCCGAGAACTTCTTCAGAAAATATATGTGTAGACTGCTCTAGCCACTTTTGCACTGCTCTAAATATCACTGATTTTTTAAGATTCCAGCCACCACAATCAGTTCAAAACATGAACAAGTTCCCCATGGCAATTCAAAATGCATCTTTCAAACAAAGGAATGTTTGACAGTTGGTGATGAAGCTTTGCTATCCTGCCCATTTCCCTGCTCGCCATATAGCTGCATATTAAAGCTTCGGTGAAGCAATCTCTTCAGCATTAGTTTCTTTCAAACTCTGCTGGACCTCAGTGTGTTAGTTTGCTGATCTCTTACATAATGGAGCTGTCTCTATCTGGACAAGCACTGGCAACATAGTGAAAGGAATATTAATCTGTCAGATGCTCAGGGGACACAGCATGACAAATCACATGGCAGTGAGCTTGTAGTCAAGGTGAAGAACTCTACTGACAATCCTACAAGACACAACTGATAATTAAATTTGTGTTGTGTTTTTCACCCTCTGCCACAGGTCTGACTGTGAAGGAACTGCAGAAGCATTACAGGATCAAAAGAATAAGTAATTTCACAAAAGATACCTGACCCTCTGTCATGGTAGGCCTAAATAGGCCAAAATAGGCTTATACATGTCCTGGTTCGTCCAAAGATGTTTTTCTGTTCTCTCTCCTTCTGTTTTGGGGTGAAGCAACCACAGAAAAGAAGACAAAGAACCTGGAGCCACTGAGTCTGAGGACCCTGCCCCTTTGTGGCCTGTGGTAAACAAGGGACAAAGGCTCAGCATGTGCCTGCCTTGTGCAGGGGTTGTGTTTTGCCCTAAAAAGGGTAAAGTGAGCCTATGGCTTCACCTAATATGGCCAAGCTTGGGTAACTGCCATTCTGATTGGCTATTCTGTGTCCAAAGGCCCATTAGTGTCAGACCATATTAATAAAAAGAAGACGAGCAGGTGCCACAATGTGCTCTGCCTTTGTATCTGTGCTCTGCCATTGTGTTTGTGCTGCCTTATATCCTGAACTGCCTGTAAACTGCCTTCCAAAGGTTTACTAGGAACAGGCTCTAAATGCCTGCATGAGATCAACCTGCACTGCCAGCATGATACCATGCTGAGATTGCACATCACAGACACCCTGCCTGCACCTGAAAGCCTCCTGCCAAGACAGGAAGTCCTGGAGATACACAGATCCTCCAGAGGAGATCAGGATCAGGTCAGAGATTGTCTGCCTCCTTTCCCCAGCAGCCCAGGAAGAACCAGAAGTCTCAGCGGCTAGCAAGAACTCCCTGACAGCGTTTGGGTACTGTCTGAAGCTGTAAGCAGCCTTGCCAGTCAGGAGATATTTTGTGAGTAAATATTTCAAGCCTCTTGTAACTCACCATTGCCTTCTGCCATAAGCAGAAAGGAGCTCCCTGAGTCCATCTAGTGGGCAAGCGGAGTATTGACCGCAAGTGGTACGCTGACTGCAAAGCCTTCTCTGCCAGTTCAATCGAGTTCAATTAACGTTATATATCATCACTAGCTATTGCTAGAGCCTGTTGTAACCTGTATAAAGTTTCCATGACTGATGCAAAGTACTGATTATTAGTGAAATTAGTGATCGGGGGTGAGGAGAGTTCTGGATATAAAATTTTAATAAGCAATACTAATTTTTGAAAATATCATCTCGCATTAATTAATTAACTACTCCTCCACTACACCCTAATTCCAGAATTATCCTTTAAATTGCACAGTTCTTTTCCTTACTCAGTGCTTAGTCCTCTCATAATACCCAAATATTATGCTCCAGACTGCTAAGTATATATAAAGGTGTTCATTTTTAGAGTTATGTTTTGCTTCTGTTTGCTTTTATGAAAGTCTTAAGAGTTATTATGTTACTGTATGAAAAATTAAAAAAGGATTTAGAAGACTTTACCACAGAGAGAGGCTGAAATCAATATTGTTTATATGGGCATGAATGTTACTGACTGTATATTTACAATAACCTCCAAAAAGTAACTCTTAAAGCATTAAACCTCCTGGCAAAGTGTATAGTTTCATAAATCTGGCTAAATACTTTACAATCATAATTAAATTAATTACAAGGAGAAACCAGCACATTTGATAGTTTTTAATCCTTAGAAAAAAATGAGATGTTTCACTACTGACTTAACTCCAAGTGTCTGTTTTCTTCAGTCTGGCGTTTGCAGCTAGAGAAATGACTTCTCCTTGGAAGAAAAGATTCACAATGAAACATAACCCAAACAGGATTAATTCGAAGACAATTGGTTTAACGTGAACAGAATGTGGTTTACAACATTGTTGAGAGAGGACAGCTCAGGAAACTGCACCCAGATGGCATTGTTTGGATGTAGAATATTTACATGTGACTAAGTAATTAATTACTCCATTAGCTTTAAACCAGGGTTCACAAGGAACTTTGGGATGAAAATGAGTAGTCAAGAGCTCTCAGAAGCAAGATAGCTGAGGAGCACTTTACGTTCATTCATTTTGTTATACACAAGTGCTTGTTAGAGACAATTATCTATGTGCATAAGGCATTTCAGTTGGTCACTACTACAGACAGTTTCCAGTCATACAAAGAACAGGACCAGCAGTGTGCTCAGGTGGCCAAGAGGGCAAATGGCATCTTGGCTTGTGTTAAAAATGCTGTGGCCATCAGGAGCAGGGAGGTGACTGTCCCCTCATACTTGGCTCTGGTGAGGCGCCAGCTTGAGTGTTCTGTTCAGTTTTGGGCACCACAATACAAGAGCGATGTGGAGGTGCTGGAGTGGGTCCAGAGAAGGGCAACCAAGCTGGGGAAGGGCCTGGAAAATAAATCTTATGAGGAACTGAGGGAGCTGGGGATGCATAGTGTGGAACAGAGGAGGCTGACAAGAGACCTCATTGCTCTCTGCAGCCACCTGATGGGACATTTTGAGAGGCTGCTGTTGGGCTCTGCTTACAGGTAGTTGGAGACAGAACAAAGGGGAATGGCCTCAAGCTGAGGCTAGGGAGGTTTAGGTTGGACATTAGGAATAAGTTTTTCATGGAGATAGTGGTCAGGGACTGTAATGAGCTGCCCAGGGAGATGGTGAAGTCACCCACCCTGGGTGTGTTTAAGGGTGTTTTGGATGTGGTGCTTGGGGACATGGTTTAAGGTGAATCTTGTAGAGTAGGGTTCTAGGTTGGAGTTGGTGTTCCTGAGGGGCTTTGCCAGCCTGCATGTTTCTGTGATTCTGTAATTCTGTGATTCTGTGGTTCTCTGATTTGATGATTCTGTGATTCTATGATTCTACGATTCTATTTAATCCACAGGAATGTTCCTTCCTTGTGTCTCCCATTTTATCTTCTCTGATATGTTACCCTAGGTAGTTTGCTCTCATTTCCCTTCAGGCCCATCACCTACAACTGCAGCTTCACCTTTCCTCCTTCTTTTCAACTTTTTGTACTTACCTCTAAACCAGGGAAGGACTTTAATTCAGATGCATAAGAGCAAACTGAGAGGAAAAGCAGAGCATAGCTTAAGGCAGTGAGAAGTTCCTGCCTTTGTGCTCTCTAAAGACACATATATTTAGACCTCTTGTCTGCTACCACAGGAAAGGGAACAGAAGTAATCCACAGTGTTAATCTTTAAGTAGGCAGAGACTTGCCTGCAGGATTCCTGGGATGCAGACTGAGTGAACCTCAATCCAGCAAAATACAAACATGACAGAGCAACAAAACAGCAAAAAACAAATTAAAAAAAAACCAAACAAAAACAACCCACCTAAATGAATAATTTCATTAAACTGGAAATGAATGAATTAATTACCAATTAATAAAATTACTAATTACTAAACAGCAAATAAGAATGTGTCATTTCCCAGTAATGCCAGAGATAAAGTTTTTAGTTACCAAGGCCACAGATAAATATGAAGTATCTGTTTTATGTGGGGCTGATCTGGTGCAGGTTTGGTCCAAAGAACTTAAAAATCCTTCTATTTGACTGTTGGAAAGCTGTGCATCCTCTGTGCTCTCCATCTACAATTTAACTGCCTTGCTGAATCACCCAGTGTTCACCTCCACATTCTTGGCAGGCTTTAATGTGTTTGCTTCCAGTATAATGAAATGCTCTGCATTCATTACTTCCCATCTCTGGCTTACATTTAGTCTCTTCCATGTAATTATTCCACTGTGTACATTCAGTCAAATGTGCTATGCTGTGTCTGTCCAAATTTTATTAAAGGAGGGTAAATGTGTGGTCAATTACACCTCAATGCTTACAGTTGCATCTGCCCTTAAGAGGAGCTCTTGAGCCTCTAGCGTGCTTTCAGTGACATGAATTACAAGAATATAAATCACCTTTCACGCTCTTGCCTATCAGTTCTGGTGTTCTGCCTGCTATCAGTGACAAATACATTCACTACAGGGTGGGTGGGGGGAACAAATAAAAAACAAAACAAAACAAACTCACAAACAAACAAACAAACCCACAAAAAAACAAAACCACACCGNNNGAAGAAAAAAAAAAGAAGAAAAAGAAACCAAAAAAAAAAAAAAAAAAAAAAAGGCAGGCAAATCAGTTATCTCAGATGGTCATAAAAGTAGCAGAGAGAGGATCCTTAGTCCTCCCGAATCTAGTAGTTTGCCAGGATTAATTATTCAACATAATCTCTCATGTTGCCCTGCAACATTGACAAGGTCTTGCAATGAGAGGACAAGGGGCAACGGGTTTGAACAGGCAGAGGGGAGATTGAAACTGGATGTTAGGAGGAAGTTCTTTGCAGTGAGGATGGTGAGACACTGGCACAGGTTGCCCAGGGCAACCTGTGATCAATCTTTGATCACATTCTGTGCTTCTGTGCTCCACAACATCCCTGGAGGTGTTCAAGCCCAGGTTGTATGAGGTCTTGAGCAACCTGTTCTACTGGGAGGTGTCCCTGCCTATGGCAGGGGGTTGGAATCAGATGATCTTTGAGGTCTCTTCCAACCTCACCTTACCAGAGTGGCTGCCTCACTCTGTCACAGTGTCACAATATCACAGTATCACCAAGGTTGGAAGAGACCTCAAAGATCATCAAGTCCAACTCGTTACCACAGACCTGTCAAAGGAAGGGAAGCTGAAACTTAAAAGTGCAGAAGTTCTGCTCCTACTCTAAAACTAGATACAATGCATCTACCCTCCAAACAAGTGTATTCTAAGATAATTTTACTTAATACAGGATTGCATGCTGAACTGAAACAAAAACCTGATTGGAATAACTGCATTTAACACCCTGTGCTCAGAGAATGAATGAGACTTTATGCCATCTTTTGCTTACTTAAGCTTGCTTTGCCAAGGATCCTTTGCTGGAGCGTGGCTGAGCACAGGCATGACTTTCTTGTCTTGCTCTAATATGGGTAGCTACTCTGGAAGCTATTCATCCAAACTGAAGGTTTCTAAAACAAGCAATCAACCACGAAGAGATAAAACCTAATGCATAAACAGTTTGTATCAGGCTGAAATAGCATCTAATGAGTTTCATCCTGGAGTAAATTCATATTGTCAGGTTTAACAGCCTTCCATAAACTGGATTTACACTTGGTGGGATAAATTCTCCTTTCAATTAATTTTCATGAACGGAGTTTGCTGTGGTGTAAATGAGAAAGGAATCTGTTACCAAATGCCTAAGGGCCTTTACTGGGAGTTTGCTGATGATGCGTGCCAAGGGTACTAAAACAATGTTATCTCCATCTAAGCACAGCCTAAAAATTAGGTAGTGCTTAAGATCTGTCCTCTTTTATTCCGCTGATTTGGAAAATGGAGTACATTTATTGGAAGAAAGGATGCAGATTAGAAGTCAATGAGATGTTATTGCATCATGGATAATTATTTCTCATTCGTAACATTTCCAACTGTTTTCCCATTAATTCTTCATTTTAGGAAAGAAGATGATTCAAAGCATTTTATCAGCTCAGCAGCTTCATATTCCACGTCTAAGGAAGAAATTCAAGCAAGTGCTTAGATCTGATGACCTTAAAAGTCTTTTCCAAGCACAACAATTCCATGATTCTATAAATACAGGATTTTCCCATAAGGGATGCTGCACTTTTAACACAACTTGATTTAAAAAAATGATGTAATATATATATATATATGAGAAGTATAGTATGTACTCACTCCTATAATAAGGCTATATAGCATGGCCAGCAGGGCAAGGGAGTGGATTCTTTGCCCTTACTCTGCTCTTCTCAGACCCCACCTGCAGTCCTGGATCTCCAAGCACAGGAAGGACATGGAACTGTTGGAGCAGGTCCAGAGGAGGCCACGAAGATGCTGAGAGGGCTGCAGCAGTTCTACTCTGAGGACAGGCTGAGAGAGTTTGGGCTCTGCAGAAGAGAAGGCTTCCAGGAGACCTTAGAGTAGCCTCGTAGTATTTGAAGGGGGCTACAGGAAGGCTGGGGAGAGACTGTTGACAAGGTCATGAAACGACAGGACAAAGGGCAATGGGTTTGAACTGTCAAAGGGGAGATTGAAACTGGTTGTTAGGAGGAAGGTCTTTGCAGTGAGGGTGGTGAGACACTGGCACAGATTGCCCAGGGAGGTTGTGGAGCACAGAATCATGCAACTGAAGATCACATTGAGTGATTCTGTGCTTCACAACCTCCATGGAGGTGTTCAAGGCCAGGCTGGATGAGGTCTTGAGTGACCTGTTCTAGTGGGAGGTGTCCCTGCCTATGGCAGTGAGTTAGAACAAGATGATCTTACAATTCTATGATTCTATATATTTGAACATAAATATGACTGATAGACCTCATCACTGATATCATGGCAATAGGGGAAAGTTGTTTGAAAGTTAGTTTGTTTTCTAGGTGCTGTTCAATTAGAAAACTTATCAATTTTTCATTTTTCACCATCAAAAAAGCAGTGCAACACAGAATATAAAGGGAATAAAGTTACAGGCAAGAAAATGTTAGTTAAAAAGAAATATGTCAGGTAACTCCATCAGGTTTCTCTGGTAATTGCAAAATAAATGTGTAAGGGACTGTGATTTAAAAACTATAGCTACCAATAATTACTGTGGAGTTATGAAGAAATTTCACTTGTGTGGGTCTGATTTATCTCCATATTCAAGGTACCTGAACTAGGAATTGGCTCAGGATGAAATATGAGAGACAAGTATTAGTTATCCACAACGCCACTTAATATGTTGTAGCAAGATCCTGAACTTCATTCCACCCATGGGCTTTTAGTCATCTGTAAGTGATTATGAAGAGCTTTAGTGATATTAATACATATTTCCTTCTAACTTCTCAAGCTCCCTTAAGCCTCTGACTGGCCAAAAA
>VWZE01023920.1:29333-55633 GCA_013396675.1 Eubucco bourcierii | reverse complement strand
AAAAAAAAAAAAAAAAAAAAAAAAAGGTGGTGGTGGGATTTAGAAGATTCAACAGACAAGGGCAAAATTTTATGCTGATGCAGGTGTTGAGTTAAGAGGTGTGCATAAGAATGCTCCAGGAGAGCAAGGTGAGATTTATGGGATCAGATTACAGATCTGTTTCCCCCCCACACCTCCCCCAGCAATCCGATGCACCTTATGCTGAAGTATATTTTACAGTAAAAGACAACAAATGGGCTAATTTATTGTGCTTTCATGGCACTGGATTAGAGTTAACTACAGGTAACATGAAGTGTGACTGACATTTATAGTGCATAATTAAGGAGCACAGTGAAGAATTACTTTTGTATTACTGAGAGGCTGCGTGCTGTCTCACTTGACCTTCCCTCTCACATTAAATAATGAATACAAGCATTGTTTCTCTGTGCTATTTCCCTTTGGAACATGATTAACTTCCACAGGACAAGATGTTACTCAAAAATCTTCTGACCACTCACCGCCTTCACACAGCCCTTTTGGCTATAATGAGTTAGTGTCCACATAAATTTTCATCTAGTCTCAAAGGTTTTCCTGCCTTTGACAGAGGTACTCCACCCTATTAGCTGTCACCTAGATTTAGTTTACCTTAACTGTTACCACATAGGTAGTTTTTCCTCTTTTTTTTTTTTTTTCCCTCTGTCAGAGCTCTCACTTCAGGAAAGTCCTCAGTACACTCCTTTTCATCTTGTATCCTAGGCTCCACTCTGAGTGGCTGGTTGCAGGATGATTTTTGGTTGCTTCTATCCCCAGGATGAACCCCCCATAAGGTGGCATCTGGTTTCATTTGTTTGGTCTAGATGAAACTATGCCTGGCATCCATTGGATAACCTCTCATCTCTCTCTCAGATCTAATTTACTCAGTGTGGCAGGGCACACCCAAGTTCCTGTCCCACTGGAGATTTGAATGGGGCAGAAAACTGTTTTGCTCCCCCTCACCTCTGGCTCCAGGGATTTGGAATGTAGAAAGAAGCAGGTGTGAAGTTCCTTACCCCACCCCTACAGGCTCGAATGGGGAAGAGCAGATTGCCCCAGCATATAGATATGGCAACAGGACACATTGTCCAGTCAGAACTTGACTTGGACCTTGAGTCAGACCTTGAAGGGCATCTGGAAGAAGGGTATGGAGAAAGCACAGTCCCCACATTCAGACCACCACATCCTGACTTCCTGCTGCAGGGAGCTGCCTCTGCCATAAACTGCCGCCGTTGGTGGGCACACTGCCGAGCAAGCTGGTTTGACCCTGTGCTGCCCCACGCTCTGTGCCCATGGCAGCCATGTCTGCAGTCACTTCGGACTCTGGCAGGTTTACTCGCATTGGATCCTGTGCTGCCTTGATCCACTGCTGGATTACAATTTGCAGTTGCNCCTTGAGTCAGACCTTGAAGGGCATCTGGAAGAAGGGTATGGAGAAAGCACAGTCCCCACATTCAGACCACCACATCCTGACTTCCTGCTGCAGGGAGCTGCCTCTGCCATAAACTGCCGCCGTTGGTGGGCACACTGCCAAGCAAGCTGGTTTGACCCTGTGCTGCCCCACGCTCTGTGCCCATGGCAGCCATGTCTGCAGTCACTTCGGACTCTGGCAGGTTTACTCGCATTGGATCCTGTGCTGCCTTGATCCACTGCTGGATTACAATTTGCAGTTGCAGACACTCCCACAAAGCAGTCAAGGGACCAGCTCCAAATTCCTACTCCACCGCAGTGAGTAGCGCAGATGTGCCCTGGGGCTCCAGCTGCCTTTATTTGTAAGTGCAGCAAAGCTGTTTTGTGGTTAGACTTTTTCCAATTTCCTGGTTTTCCTGAATTACTAATTCCCTATAAGCACCCTTGTGAAGATCTTCCAGGATGAATCTGAACCCATATCTAATTAAATTGTATAGAGTTTGTGGGTGAGGCTTTCTGGAAATAAAATTACTACATCTTTTATAATTCCTGCCTCGTTGATTCCCACATCCAATTCACTCAGGAAGAGGAAAACACTGATCTCATGTCACAGAGAAACTGCAGAAGAGAAATCAGTAAGAATACATAGACAAACTACCAAGATTGCTCATGCTCTTGATACTGGTTGGATCTATTTTTGACTAATATAAAGAAAAAAACAGATCCAGTAAATCCTAACAGATTTAAATTAGGTAATGTTTTATACCCTGAAGGTAAAATGTATGATGTAATTATTCACTCAGGTCTTAAAATAGATATAAAGGGATATTTGGCTTGGTAAAACAGTCTGTAGTCTCCAAATTATACTTATATATGTTTTTATTTTTTTTTAATATAAATATAGTCACACACACATATATATACACATACCTATATACATACATACTCATATACATATATATGTATATATATATACACACATATATACATATATATACACACACATATATATATACATACATATATATATACACATATATATATATATATGTATATATATCAAACACCAGCAGTTTAATCTGTTTATTATATACTCCAAGTTTCACCTAAAAGAACAAGCTGAAAATGATGTGTAGACCTACTTGTTCTCCTGGTTGCTGTAGTTTATAATGCAGCAATTTCTTCTGTCCACATAAGTACCTGAGATGATACAAGGCAGTTAAATGAGATACAGAGCACTCATTAACTAAAGCATCATTTATGTATCTTGTGAAATCCATTTCTTTCAACAACTTTACCTATTGTTTACTGAAATGAAAGAAAAGACCTTAAAAAAAAAATAATTAGTGGCACTTGCTCTTTTAAAAAATCCTGATGTCTTCAGCCAACAAGAAGTACAATAAGAATCAGCTACATAGTACATCATCTGGTCCCAATGCAATTCAAAACCAAGTACCTCTGTCAGATTTCCAGGGCTGTACAGAGCAACTATTCCCTCATTCAATAAATTCAAGAGGAGCACTAATGTAAAACTTTACTGTGGTCGTATTTAATGTCCCATCTCATTCAATCAATTATACTATTCAAGTAATGTGAGCATTATCTTTTATGAGCAGTATTTATTAAATACAAATAAAAGTGCCACAGTAAATCTTACCCATTCCTTTCTTATGCTTATGTTTACACTAACATGTGAAAATGTTGAAAGCTGTTTTGTATCAACAACTTGTGGTTTTGAAACTTTAAGGAGAAAATGACTGTTTCTTGAAGACATATGCTTAAGAGGAAACACAAAGCCAGGCTGTACAGAAATGAGGCTATGGAGAAACCCTTGTGGTAGTCAAAAAGGAGCTGTCTGAATAAGAGTGTCAGATCATATGAGTTTGTTGAGCAGTTCACATGAACTGAGTGCTCTTGGGATATTGTAAATGTACACAGTGTCATCCTGCTACTGGCTGCTACACTGTTGAGCCTTAAGCCCATGACTGCTTCTATATTCCCTCTTCTGATTCACCTTTTGAGCCCTTATACCTACTAGCAAGCTAACAACAGCTATGCAGTCTTCACTAGGGGGAACATGTATCATCCTCAAGCATTTTTTAAAGGCAACAGGAGGACAGCAAATATTTCAAATAGCACCTTTTTATTCAGCTTGGCAATAAATGCTGAAATGTCATAGAATCATAGAATCATATAATGGTAAGGTTGGACGGGACCTCAAAGATCATCTAGTTCCAACACCCTGCCATAGGCACGGACACCTCCAACTAGTACAGGTTACTCAAGGCCTCGTCCAATGTCACTCCGAAAAATAGTGCTATGGGATTCCATGTTTATCATCTCTAGATAGCTTCCATATCTAATGAGATCAGATGTGTGCTGCAAATGCCAATTCTGTAAACTCCACCTGGGAACCAGTAGTCAAGATGTGTTTGTGGTGTTTTCGTTGTTTGTTTTGTTTTGTTTTGGTTTGGTTTGGTGTGTGGGGTTTTGGTTTTTTTTATGTTTGTGGGGTTTTTATTTGTAGTTGAGTTTTGTTGTTGTTGTTGTTGATGTTGTTTTTTTTCCTGGCCCATGTGTTATGATCTAAGATACAGATCATTGCTGAATTTTCTTAGTAATTGACTCAAAGGTAAGAACAAAGAACTTGAAGGGATGCCCACAACTGCTGAGCCTGTTCTCTGGTGGTGTTTGGAAAGAGCATTGTGGAACTCCTTCCATAAATGGATTTTCCAGAATCCCACTGTTATGATCACAGGAAGGATTCCAGAAAGACTTCAAGCCAAAAACGTATTTATGGCCAGGTTAAAACAATTTGTCCTTGTGCTAACCTTGTCCTATACTTCACATAAACATTTCATTTTCCACGTGCTAAATAGAGCAAATACAACTTACTTGTATCACGGGCCAAGATCCAAATCAAGGCTTTGGTTCTTTGACCCATCTTACTCGTGCTTGTTGGGTCCAATTAGCACACAGTCAAGCACAGAACCAGTTGGGAGGTAAAAGCTAACAGCTGAAAAACAATAAGGAACAGATTTTTAAATTACCACATGGAACTCATTTACCTCCTTCCAGCTGAGATCTCAGTCTGATTCAATAAGCTCTTCTCTCTTACTGGTATAGCTTAAATTAACTCTTCTGACTTTGTCCTGAAATGAAGGAGAAATGCTCAGTTACAAGTTAACAGTATTAGCTGGGAGGAGGTAAAGCACAGCTCTGCTCATTATACAGAATCCAGTCCTAACAGCAGGCATAGAAAGCAGATGAGGAATAAGCCATGCATGTAGTGAAGCCACCAAATAAAAATGCCCCCAGAAGAAAGGATTTACAGTGCTCGTAGTGTCAGCTGCAGTGTTCTGTGCTGACTTTTCTTGTCCTTGTGGATATAACTATGCATAGCATACAGCACAGCCTTGTTAGAGCACTCTGCAATACTATAGCTGTGTGTGAAATTAAGAAGGTGTTTCTCTTGCTGTATTATCATTGTGAATCACACTCCCATCCTGAAATTGGATAATGCACCTCCGTTTCTCTATTTTGCATTTCCTACTAACTATGATGAACTTCTAGCAAAATGTTATTTTTCTAGAGCTCAGATTCCTGATTCCCAGTCTCTCTCACTCTAAACTATAGGTCTTTCTCCATTTTCTGTCCTGCATCTTGATTATTCTTTTGTGATGTAACTCAATGTGTGGCCTAAACACAACCTAACCCAGCTGAATGTGGGCCAGATTCTTTACAAACGTCTTGTGGTTGTGTTCATGGATAAAAGCATCTTATTCCCTTCTTTAGTGTATCAAACAGCCAGTTATTTGGTTATACAGTTTTAGATCAGATGAGGGCAGGGCAAGCTCTCATTTGGCTAGAAGTGATGATGCAAACAGGATCTGTGCTGATCAGATTTGCTGCATCAGCAAATTTAATCTGTACAACTGCTTCCAAGACTTGATGTCTATGAGAGTCCACAAGTAGGCTCTCTACATGCTGATAATTCTCTCTTGAAAGAACCCATTAGGTTGTCTCCTTTATTGTCATTATAAGCTACACCTTCTAGTTCTCACATTAATTCCCATTTTATCTAGCCTAACTAATAATGTCCCATGTGGGACTATGTTAAATGCTTTACTGAATCCCATATAGATTACATCTGCATTTCTTTTGTCTGGAAGATCAATTAGCTTATCAAGGAGAGATCTCATGTTATTCTAGCACACCCTGTGTTTACTAAACTATGGTACTTATCTCATTTATCATTTTGCTTCATTTAACTACCCTTCTGTTTACTATTATTTGAGAGCCTGTCAGCCCTGCAAGACCTGTTCAGGCCAGGCTAAGAGCAGTTCTGGTATTCATGTACATGCTGCATGAACCATACTTGCTTTGCTCCAGTCATAAAATCGTTCCCCAGATTTAACTCCCTATTGCTAGACTTGTAACAGTGGGCCAGATGCAGGTTATCTGGTTCTTCAAAATGGGATAGCATTGGTAACCTTTGATATGGTCACTTACTGTTTCCACACCCTTACTTGATATCCTACCTTTGTTCTCTGCATTATCTTTATGGAAAATTATCTTTATGGAAATGGTGGTTCAGTCACAAATTTTTGTGACTCTATCTAGAGTGCAGATGTCTGCAATCTTTTAGGACTGCTGTCTTTTTATTCAAGTGGCTGAAGAAATTTTCCCCTATTTTTCCAGGTATCATTATGAGAAGTGAATCCAGCAAAACAAGTAGGAGTTCACATGGCTGAGGATGATATTCTTGTGAGTTAAAAAAAAAAACAAACAACAACACTGAAATTGTGATACCTGCAGGGAGAAGACTTCTCATGGAAAATGTGTTGTTTCTCAGTCACATCTCATTATTGCCTTTAAGCTGATGTCTTTGAGCTGTGAGCAGATACAGTGAGCTGCATATTGGAGACAGATATGGAGTCAGCAGCAGAATGAAGTAGATTAAAACATGATGAAACATCAGGGGAAAGGCTTTAAAGAGAAAAGCAGCAAGCAACGTTTGGACAAGAAACCATTTATTTGATTCTATGCTATTGTAGAGCAAGCCAATGGCAACAGAGCTTGGGCTTCCAATACAAGTTCATGTTCAGCACTTCACAGTGCTGCTTTTTTTTTATTCTGTTACATTAGTCTTGGTTAAAACTTATAATGGACATGTGCATGAGAGCAGAGTACACATACAGGCTTCTTCCAGCAGTTGGTCCAATTCTCTTTCAATCTTTTGGGCTTTGGGTGAGCCTGTGACAGCAGTCACAGTGGTGAGAGGGTGTAATACTTTGCTGAACAGAGCAGGACAGGATAAAAAGCTCTCTTTCCTTAGTTTTGTAGTTGTTGCTACTCACCCTGCTACCTCTCTCCTCTTCTGCATAGAAGTACAGCTCACGAAGTGTGGTGGTTTGGGAGTTACCCACCCCCCGCACATTATGAAATCACCCAGACTAGACTCAACCAGCTAGAAGCTAATGACTGAAGCTCTCTTTACAGCTTAACACAATGTACAAGCAGATAGATACATAATAGACATGAATAGTTACAGATATACACGAGTTAAAGGTAATACAGAAACACAATCCCCCTCCCAGAAATCAGAGTCCCCAGGAGGGGCTCCCAACCACCCTTCACCTTCTTTCCACCCCTCTACCTTACCCTGGGGTCTGCCTTATGTGCAAGGTGAGTTTGGAGGACGGGCAAGGGGGGTTAGAAGCAGAGTAATTAGTTGGGTTAACAGCAGAAGCCCAAGGAGAAGACACACCGACTGCAACAGATGCTCTCTCTTAGCTGTGTTTGTGTCCTTGTTTTTCTACATCTCAGCAAGCCTATGAGTGCAGCAGACATCACCACTGTTTGCTTTTCACAGCCTATAATCTTATTTTTCTCATTAAAATATTCCAATTAGCCTCAAACCAGCACACAAAGCCATGATCATTTGATTTATGGAGAACTCATGCCCAAACCTTCCCATTTTTCTTTGAAATTTATCAAAGCTAACTGAAAGCACCTTTCTAAGTTTCAGACATTTGCTGTGACCATCCGTTAGAAATGATGCAAAATTAATAATGAATATTAATTTTGATATCCAGGCAAAGGTTGTTAATAACTATGAAAATTGTTTATTAACATTAAATATCACCAATCAATCTTACTTACAAGGTTCGAAACACAGGGTTTGGAAATTTATACATACAGGGAACAGGCAAAACTGGAACAATGTAAGAGGTACCCAGCAAAGGCAAACATTTTTAACTAGAAGAGAAGGTTCCTGTGTTCACTACACCACTGGCAGTTCATTATCCTGCTTAGCCACTGGATGGATGCAGGAACCTTCTTTCTGCTTATGGCAGAAGGCAACTAGTGATTACAAGAGGTTTTAAGTATCTACTCACAAAACATTATCAGACAGTACCAAAACCATGTGGAGGGGTTGCTGTCGGTGGTCTCAAAGCCGTTAGAGGTTTTGGAGCTTTCCCAGGCTCTTTTCTCAGGCAAATGGAGTCTGGAACAGTCTCTGACCTGGTTCCTCTTGACTTCCCACTCAGCAGCAGCCTTGCAGAGGGGCAGGCAGGATGCAAAGCCATGTGCAGGCTTGGTGAAATGTTACACTGGCTGTGCAGGCCAAGTACCTGCAGACATTTAGAGCCCATGCCTGGTAAAAACTCAAGGCAGTGGAATTTCCAGGCAGTTCAGGATGCAATGAGGCAGCAGCAGCACACATGAATATAATGGTAGAGAGAACCTTGTGCTCCCTGCTCATCCCTTTCTATCCATGCAGCCCGAGACTAATGTGCCTTTGGACATAGATTAGCCAATCAGGATGGCACTTTGCCAAGTTTGACCATACCTGCTGCAGTCAGGGGGGAGCAGAGGAACGTCTGGGCAAGTCACAGTCCTTAGACTCAGTGGCTCCAGGTTCTTTGTCCTCTTTCCCATGGTTGCTTCTCCCCAAAGCAGAAGGAGGGGGAGCAGGGCATCCTGTCTGGGCAAGCCAGGACATGGATAAGCCTTTCTTTGCCTGCTTAGGCCTACCATGACACCCTCACATATAATTTGTGGAGTCTCTCATTTCTTATTTGTTTGTTCTCCGTGGTGCTGGCATTCTGCTGGTGCTGCTGCTGCCCCTCCGTGCCGCCATGAATCCCTCAGCAGCTTCAGCTCAGCACAGTACTCTGATCTTCCTCAGAGGGCTTGGGTTTCTCTTATGAAACCATGCACTTGCTCATAAACATGAGACTTAATTTGAACTTCAAATACTAGAAAAAGAAACCATTCCCAGCCTGTAAAAGCAGGAGGGGATTAAAGAGGGCAGTATCCTAATGGAGCAGAAGCAGTCCTCAGTAATTAGAGAGGCGCAAGGCCTCGGGTGTTAGAGTACCACAGAAGAGCCTCTCCAGAGGTTGTTTCCCCCCCAAAAATAGGATGCAGTGTTAATAATAAATGTGAGACTTAATTAGGATCACAAACACTGGGAGATGAAATAAACTCCCAGGCTGTATAATTATAAAAATATTAGAAGCTCAAATACATTAAAAGGGTAGGAAATTGAGGGTATTAGAGAACTGTAGAATGGTTTAGGTTGGAAGGGACCTCAAATGTCATCCAGTGCCAAACCCCCTGTGCCATAGGCAGGGACACCTCCTACTAGAACAGGTCACTCAAGGCTTCATCCAACCTGGTCTTGAACCCCTCCAGGGAGGGAGCAGCCACAACCTCCCTNCCTCTCCAACACTTCCATGTCCTGCTTGTGTTGGGGGTTCCAGAACTGTACACAGTATTCCAGGTGGTTTTTTAACCTGATTCACGTTAACACAACACATTCTGTCAATGAGTGTAGCAGACAAATTTAGGATAAGGGGCAGTAGGTATAAACTACAGCACAAGAAGTTCCACCTGACTTCTTTACTGGTGATGGAGCATTGGCACAGGCTCCCCGGGGAGGTTGTGGAGTCTCCTTCTCTGGAGACTTTCAGTCTGAACACATTCCTGTGTGACCTGCATAAGATTATGGTCCTGCTCTGGCACGGGCGTTGGACTCAATGATCTCTGGAAGTCTCTTTCAACCCTTAACATCCTGTGATCCTGTGATCCTGTGTGTGCAGGAGTCCTAATGCTTTTTGGCTTATCAAACATTGTGTGGCTGGGGTTAAATCAAAAGCTTCAGATTACAGTTATGTTCCTCTTTGGCTTAAACAGCAGGCAGCGCTGAAACCCAGGTGTCAACGTTTGTGTGTCTCACTGGTGATCAATAACCTTTCCAGCAAGGTCAGTCTTTCTGAAAGATGGAAAATAAATGCTCCCAAAAAGCCAACCCTGCCTAAGCCTCAGGTTTTTTAATGTGAAATATCTTCTCACATTTTCACCAATTTTGGACCATCTGAGAGAAAATCAAAACAAACCTGCAGAGATTTCTGGGAGCCTGCAAAAGCTTCAAAGCAGACAGTACACAGGAAATTTAGAAAAGAATTTATGAGGCCAGTTTCAAGGCTGCTACTTAAAAAGTGAAAATGCACATTTTAAATAATGTAGGCATTGATCTACATGTCAGTAACAATTATGCTTGTTTCTGAGAAGAGACTTGCATGTCTACCTCATAAGTGTATTCAAAACAACTCTACTCTTTTTCTCCATCTACATCTGAACAGTCACATGAGTGCAAAGGAGGCTTTTGTAGAGCAGAGGTAGCAGAAGCTCCATCTGTCATGAGCATATAAAGAAGTCACACTGGCACAGACTAAAGTTTGTATCTTTTATTTCCCTCCCCTTAATAATATGTCTATTAAAATCATTTCACTGTAGATGCTAAAAGAAAAGGTGCAACAGGTAGGGTGTGCTCCTGCTTCAATAAGCTCTGCTAATTCTAATAATTATTAAACTGGTAATCACCGAGCTGGTATTTGTATCTAGTTCATCATTTGGAGTGTTGAGTTTATTTTTTTTTTTTTACAAAGCAAACCAAAAAGCAACAACAAACAAAAAAGAAAGCCAAACAAAAAAAGGTGTTCTTTGAGCTCTCCAAGGAGTAATTGTGTATTCAGCATTTTATAGGTTCATAGAACGGTTTGGGTTGGAAGGGAACTTAAAGATCACCCAAGCACCCTGTCACGGGCAGCGACACCTTCCTCTAGACCAGGTTACTCAAGGTCTCATCCAGGCTAACTTTGAACATCTCCAGGGAGGGAGCATCCATGACCTCTCTGGAAACCTGTTCCAGCATCTCACCACCATTCTGTAAAGAATTTCTCCCTGGTATTTAGTCTAAATCTGCCCTCTTAAAGCTTCCCAATATCCAATGATAGTGAATTGGATGTTGCAAGTGTTACTTATGAAGGAAATAATCACATTTTTGCTAAATCAATTGCCTCAACACTTCTTTAGATAAATAAAAATTCATAGAATCATAGAATCAAGCAGGCTGGAAGAGACCTCCAAGCTCACCCAGCCCAACCTAGCACCCAGCCCCAGCCAATCAACCAGACCATGGCACTAAGTGCCCCATCCAGGCTTCGCTTCAATACATCCAGGGATGGCGACTCCACCACCTCCCTGGGTAACCCATTCCAATGCCAATCACTCTCTCTGGTGAGAACTTCCTCTTAAACTATAGCCATTAAACTGTAAAAAAGAACCATGCATAAATGATGCAAATTATATCAAGGGCAATATATTATGTTTGCTTTCTGTTGCCCAGATATCACTTGCACAAGCAAAGACTAGCAGCTGGAGATAAACATTTATAAATGCAAATAGTGTAACAAATGGTATCACAAGTGAGTTCACCTTTTCAACTACTGCCCATAAATGTGCTGGTATTGAGGCTCTAAATCATAGACTCATAGAATCATAGAATGGTAAGGTTGGAAGGGAGCTCAAAGATTATCCAGTTCCAAGCCCCTGCCATAGGCAGGGACAACTCCCACTAGTACAGATCGCTCAAAGACCCATCCACCCTGGCCTTGACCCCCTCCAAGGAGGGAGCAGCCACAACTTCCCTGGGCAACCTGTGCCAATGTCTCACCAGCCTCACTGCAAAGAACTTCCTCCTGACATCCACTTCCAATCTCCCCTCTGCCAGTTCAAACCCATTACCCCTTGTACTGTCATTACAAGACCTTCTCAATAGTCCCTCCCCAACCTTCCTGGAGACCACTTCAGATATTGGAAGGCTGCTAGAAGGTCTTCTGGAATCCTTCTCTTCTACAGGTTGCAGAGCCCCAGCTCTCTCAGCCTGTCCTCACAGCAGAGCTGCTGCAGCCCTCTCAGCATCTCTGTGGCCTCAACTGGACAAACTCCAACAGTTCCATGTCCTTCCTGTGCTGGGGGCTCCAGAACTGCACATAGGACTCCAGGTGGGGTCTGAGAAGAGCAGAGCCAGAGGGTAGAGTCACCTCCCTTGCCCTGCTGCCCACACTGCTCTTGCTGCAGCCCAGCACTCGCTGTCTGGGCTGCACTCACACTGCAGGTTCATGTTGAGCCTTTCATCAAACCAGACCCACAGGTCCTGCTCCTCAGGGCTACTATCAACCCAGACCCACAGGTCCTGCTCCTCAGGGCTACTCTCAGCCATTTCCCACCCAGCCTGGAGTTGTGCTTGGGATTGTGCCTACCCACGTGCAGGACCTTACACTTGACCTTGTTGAATGTCATGAGGTTACCCTGGGCCCACCTTTCCAACCTGTCCAGGTCCCTCTGGATGGATCTTTGCCCTCTAGCAAGTCAACTGTGCCACACAACTTGGTGCCATCTGCAAACTTGCTGAGGGTGCACTGATTCCTCTGTCCATATCACTGTCACAGTTGTTAAACAGCACTGGTGCCAGAACTGACCCCTGAGGGACGCCACTTTTGATATGGCTTACTTTGCCACATTATATGTAATAACTCCAGGGTCAAATCCCATAAAATTCAGTTTATTTAGCCAGAAAAATTGTTTAAGTAGCTGAACAAGTGAAGATAGGATGATTTTACACAGATATTTTAGAGCATGTAAAGCTGTGAGCAGAGCATCTTGGCAGAAGCACAAGGATGGAAACAAAGAAAAACAGTTTAATCAGAGTGCCTACCAGAGACACATCATTACAACAGTGCAAAGCCTTTCCTTAAACAAGGTGACCAAGATTTGAGCTCTGCGGTCATATCATTAAGCAGTTAAAACTATCAGCATGATCGCTTCTAAATATAGCAAGGAAAAGGCTGTTTCTTTGGGTCCTAGCCATGCTTTTGACTTTTTGGCTTTTGTGTAGTGAAAATGATCCTGCAAAAGCCATGAACTTGGAAGACCAGAGGTCCTGTGGATTAGCTATAGCTGCTTTGATGCAAAGAAAGGCAAAGGTGGTGTTTTTAGAACTGTGCTTTTCTAAAGTCGACAGGGGCTTTGCCACTCATTTCTGTAGGAAATGAATATGCTTAGTCCAACACTGAGCACTTTCAAAATCC
Organism: Eubucco bourcierii; assembly: GCA_013396675.1. Taxonomy (NCBI): domain Eukaryota; kingdom Metazoa; phylum Chordata; class Aves; order Piciformes; family Ramphastidae; genus Eubucco; species Eubucco bourcierii. Next base: position 42,767 of record VWZE01023920.1, on the reverse strand, counting down.
CCTCTCGCTCTTTATGTTTTGAACAAAATGAATAACTTTTCAGGTGTCTTTCTGTTGCATCCTGTCATCCACACAGGCTTTATCAAGTAGAGAAAAGAGAGAAGGATAAAAGTTGACATTATTTTTAGTGTGGAGTTTCCTGGTATTCCACACCTGTAAAAGTCTAGACTCACTGAGCATTTCTTTTATGCTCTGCAGAGGCATGAATGGAACATTTAGGAAGTTGGGTTGATTAAAGTGAAGAAAATAAAGTTCAACCCACCCCACCCCACCCCAAATTTTTCCTTAGCAATCAGTAAATGAAATTCAATGAACATGTTAACTAACAGAAAAACCAGGCAGAGACTTCAGTTTTTTATTTTTTGAAGACAAAATACATTTAGACTTCACTTCCATCTATCTCCTAGCAATGTTGTACTAATGTTTTAGACTGGTTTTCAAATGCTGACATGAAGATTGAGCACTTGAACCAGATCTTGTGTTTTTCAACTTGTGATTAGAAAATAAAGTGAAATATTAATTATGGATGTTAAGAGGAAGTTGTTTGCAGTGAGGGTGGTGAGACACTGGCACAGGTTGTCCAGGGAGGTTGTGGCTGCTTCCTCCCTGGAGGTGTTGAAGGTCAGGTTGGATGGGGCCTTGAGTGACCTGTCCTAGTTGGAGGTGTGCCTGCCTATGGCAGGAGGTTGTAACTAGATGATCTTTGAGGTCCCTTCCAACCTTACCATTCTATGATTCTATGGTTATTAAACCTAAGATACTATTTAGATTTTAAGAAATTCCTATGAACACTAAGTACAATGGGGCTTTAGTGTATCCAACACTGTACACACACACTCAAAATACTCTGAGTGCTTTGCACTAGAAGAGCTGTCCTACTAAAACACTTGCTTTAGAACATGCCTAGGTGAACAGGGTTGCCTCATTTAAGAGTATGATTTTCAACCTGTGGTACCTGACATTTTTGGAAACCTGTGACTGCTAAAAAGCTTTCTAAATATCCCAAACCTGTGACTTCTAAAAAGCACAGAGGTGGTATTTCTGAAGACAGTACCAGTGACAGAGGCTGGAAATCACTGATTCATGAACTTGTAAAATACTTTTCTCTTCTGGAATCAACTTTCTTAGCATGTCTCTGAATTACATCTCATCTGCCAAAAACTGATACAGTGACACTTGTTATCTGAATGGTTTCCATAAACTGATGTGGTCAGTATAGGAGACTTGGGCTAGACATACTAACTTCCATATCAAATACCGAAGAAATGGTAGAAACACAAGATTGCAGAATTTTTTATTTTTTTTTTCCTGGGAGTACAAGTTGTAATAATTGTTTATAGGGCTAGAAAAAAAAAAATGTTCCCATACATTGTAATATTTTTTAGAATTAACTAAAAAGCTCCTGAACCTGAAATTTGAGGTAAAATTAAGTTAAATTGTGATTAGGAAATCTTCGTCGACCAGTCGACCTGCTAGAGGGCAGGGATGCCATCCAGAGGGACGCGGCCAACCTGCAGAGGTGGGCCCAGGCCAACCTCATGAAATTCAATAAGGCCAAGTGTAAGGTCCTGCACCTGGGTAGGCACAATCCCAAGCACAAATCCAGGCTGGGTGGTGAATGGCTGGAGAGCAGCCCTGAGGAAAAGGACCTTGGAGTCTGGGTTGATGAAAAGCTCAACATGAGCCTGCAGTGTGCACATGCAGCCCAGACAGCCAACCGAGTCCTAGGCTGCATCAAGAGAAGCGTGGCCAGCAGAGCAAGGGAGGTGATTCTGCCCCTTTACTCTGCTCTTGTCAGACCCCACCTGGAGTACTGTGTGCAGTTCTGGAGCCCTCAGCACAGGAAGGACATGGAAGTGTTGGAGCAGGTCCAGAGGAGGGCCACAAAGATGATCAGAGGGCTGGAGCAGCTCTCCTATGAGGACAGGCTGAGAGAGTTGGGGCTCTTCAGCCTGGAGAAGAGAAGGCTTCGAGGGGACCTGATAGTAGCCTTCCAGTATCTGAAGGGGGCCTACAGGAAGGCTGGGGAAGGATTATTTACAAGGTCCTGCAATGACAGGACAAGGGGCAATGGGTTTAAACTGGCAGAGGGGAGATTTAGACTGGATGTTAGGAGGAAGTTCTTTACAGTGAGGGTGGTGAGGCACTGGAACAGGTTGCCCAGGGAGGTTGTGGATGCTCCCTCCCTGGATGTGTTCAAGGCCAGATTGGATTAGGCCTTGAGTGAGCTGTCCTAGTGGGAGGTGTCCCTGCCTATGGCAGGGGGTTGGAACTAGATGATCCTTGAGGTCCCTTCCAACCTTACCATTCTATGATTCTATGATTCGTTGATCTCTTGCAGTTCACAGCTTGTCAATTGTTTTGTTTCCTAGAAGCATCAAGATATGGTCTGCTGGTTTGAGGCTAATTGCAATATTTTAATGAAAAAAAAAATAGATGATAGGCTGTGAAAAGCAAACAATGGTGATATCTGCTGCACTCACAGGTTTGCAGAGATGTATAAGAACAAGGACACAAATACAGATAAGAGAGAGTGTCTCTTGCTCTCTCTGGGAGTTGCTGGGTCTTCCATCGTCTACTCTCTGCTGTGTAACCCAACTAATCATTCTGCTTCTAAACCCCCTTACCCATCCTCCAAACTCACCTTGCATGTAAGGTAGACCCTGGGATAAGGTAGAGGGGTGGAAAGAAGGTGAAAGGATGGTTGGGAGACCCTCCTGGGGACTCTGATTTCTGGGAGGGGGATTGTGTTTCTGTATTACCTTTAACTTGTCTATTTCTGTAACTGTTCCTGTCTATTGTGTATAGATCTGCTTGTGCTAAGTTGTAAATAGAGCTTCATTCCTTAACTTCCAGCTGGCTAAGTCTAGTCTGGGTGATCTTCATAAAGTCGGGGGGCAGGTAACTCCCAAACCATCATAGATGGCTACAACTGGAGCCAGAGAGCTGGCCTAATACTCGGGTAGTCTAATTCTTAAGCTGTATTCCAATGAACAACTTAAAAGTGGTGAGGTAGAAAGATCAGAGCAACCATTCACCTAATTTTTATGTACTGATTCTTATGCAAACATTTTGACACATTAGACACTGTTTCTTGCAAAAAGAAATTTTGATAGTAATGGTGTAAGGGTCTACATCTGCATGTATCACCTAAATTAATTTTAATCAGTGGGGCAAAAGGCAATTTCCTATACTCTGCTCTGTGTGCTTAAAGTAGGGCAGAGGCATTGCACTCTGGTAAGCCTCACTATGAGGTTAAAAGTGTGCCATGCTGACTCTCTCAAGTGTAACCCTCCCACACTGGAATATGGTTTGCACACAAAGCAAAGAGGGGATGGAAATTTATATGCAAGTGTATGAATAATTCTAATTGTAGTTACTAATATCAAACAACAAAGAGAACTACAAGTGCAGATCTCCATGCTTCAGTCAGTCTTCATCAATGGTTGTGAGGTTGTTGTCCATACCAGACTCTTCCTCATCTCAGTTTTGTGCATCTTTAAAACACTTCGATTGCGGTCTCTGCAGGAAGTGGGCAGTGAAAGTAAACAGTCTTTGGATGTGACTTCCCACAGTGATTTCCACACCAGGGGTGTGGAAGTGGCATTTGACTTGTCATTACATTACAAGGAAAGTTCAAAGTATGACTTCCTAACATAAGCACAAGATAAGAAACATACTTTCATATTCATTTAACACACAGGAATCAAATCCAAGATAACCTCTTCATTCACACAGAAACCTGCAAGCACACAATCCACAGCAGCCTGCAAACTCCACCATCTGTTTAGGAGCTGGAGCATGCCCATAGGCACTAACAACACAGGAGGCTCTGCTGCATGGAGACTAGTTCCAGAAGGTAGCTGATCACAGAAGCAATTCGTCTCTGTCTTCCTCTTGACTCTGGAGTGAATTCTTTGATTCTGACCTACAGCTGCACTGAATTACCACCAAACATCACAGTGGTTCAGCAGTCATGATGGGCACAGGGAGGATGTACAGAGCCAGAGCTTCACAGTTATCATAGAATTATAGAATCATAGAACAGTAAGATTGGAAGTGACCTCAAGAATCATCCAGTTCCAACCCCCTGCCATAGGCAGAGACACCTCCCACTAGTACAGGTCACTCAAGGCCTCCTTCAACCTGGCCTTGAACACCTCCAGGGAGGGAGCAGCCACAACCTCCCCGGGCAACCTGTGCCAGTGTCTCACCACCCTCACTGCAAAGAACTTCCTCCTAATATCTACTTCAAATCTCCCCTCTGCCAGTTCAAACCTGTGATAGTTTGGGTGTTAGCCACCCCCCACACTTTGTAAAATGACCCAGACTAGAACTCATTGCCCCTTGTCCTGTCATTGCAAGACCTTGTCATTAGTCCTTCCCCAGAGTTCCTGTAGGCCCCTTCAGATACTGGAAGGTTACTGAAAAGTCTCCTGGAAGCCTTCTCTTCTCCAGGCTGCAGAGCCCCAACTCCCTCAGCCTTTCCTCACAGCAGAGCTCCTGCAGCCCTCTCAGCATCTCTGTGGCCTCCTCTGGACCCACACCAACAGTTCCATGTCATCCTGTGCTGGGGGCTCCAGAACTGCACACAGTGCTCCAGGTAGGGTTTGAGAAGAGTAGAGTAAAAGGGCAGAATCCCCTCCCTTGCCCTGCTGCCCACACTGCTCTTGCTGCAGCCCAGCACTCACTTGGTGTCTGGGCTGCATGTGCACACTGCAGGCTCATGATGAGCTTTTCATCAACCCAGACCCCCAGGTCCTGTTCCTCAGGGCTGCTCTCAGCCATTCCCCACCCTACCTGGAGTTGTGCTTGGGATTGTGCCTACCCACGTGCAGGACTTTGCACTTGGCCTTGTTGAATGTCATGAGGTTGGCCTGGGCACACCTCTGTGGGCTGTCCAGGTCCTTCTGGATGGGTCCCTGCCCTCTAGCAAGTCAACTGTGCCACACAACTTGGTGCCATCTGCACACTTGCCGAGGGTGCACTGATTCCTCAGTCCATGTCACTGACAAAGATGTTAAACAGCACTGGTCCCAGCACTGACTACTGAGGGACACCACTTGTCACTGGTCTCCAGGTGGACATTATGCCCCTGATCACCACTCTCTGTGTGCCACCTTCAAGCCAATTCCTTATCCAGTAGTGCTCCACCCATCCAGTCCATGTTTTTCCAGTTTGGTGACCAGGATGTCATGTGGGACAGAGTCAAATGCATTACTTAGGTCCCTGTAGGTGACCTCAGTTGCCCTTCCCTTGTCCAGCGTCTCTGTGACTTCTTCATAAAAAGTCACCAAATTTGTCTGTCAAGTTCCTCCCCTTCCTCACTGTAGGGAAGGAAAGCAAGCAAGCAAAGAAGTGTCGCTGTATGGCCTGGTTGGCAAAAATCATGGGCAAGATAAGGCAGAAGTTTCCACTGGTTGTTTTTCCTTTGTTGAATTTAGGTTTGCTAGATACCTGTTTGTATAGAAGCCAGAAGGCTGCTATAGACGCGTGGACACAGTTCAAATGGATTTCTAAGCAGTTTGAATTCAATTAAGTTAGATTTTGGATTCCAAACATTATCTTATTCACATCTTAACTCCAGACAAAATCTGGTCTTTTCTGGTCTCAGTAACCATCTAAATTCCTAGCATTCAATGAGTTCTGTAAGCAATGAGAAAAAAGTCAGGCCTTTGTGTCTTAGGATCACTGAGGGGCTTAAGGTGAAGAGGTTAATATTTTTAGTCATTCTCCCCAGCCAGTTCCCTGGGGTGTCTGGATTTTGTTGAAATGTGAGTGCAGAGAAAGCACAGAAATTTATTGCTCATAAATATCTTTTAAAAAGTAGTCTTTTTGTCATACATTCTGTTAAGAAACATTTTCAGATTATGACACCCTTCCCCACTGCTGTAACTATTCTAAATTATTCCCATTGAGCTGTGAATGGTATTTCAATCAAACCTTCCCTGCTTACTGTGCCAGTTAATTTTTCCCAGCACAGTTGCCTGCAGAGGTGACCCTTGATTTCAACCATTGCTCCCAAATGTAAACACAGCTGGATGTCAAAAGGAATCAGCCCAAAACAATATCTAACACATATTTGAAACCCTTACATATTTTGACTTGTGTTTTGATGCCAGTCTCCATGTCAGACCCAACAACATTTTAAGACAACAGCAGCACTGTATGATGGAATCATATTTCACTCAGAGAATCATAAAATCATAGAATGGTAAGGTTGGAAGGGACCTCAAAGATCATCTAGTTCCACCCCCCTGCCATAGGCAGGGACACCTCCCCCTAGTACAGGTTACTCAAGGCCTCCTCCAACCTGGCCTTCAACACCTCCAGAGAGGGAGTAGCCACAACCTCCCTGGGCAACCTGTGCCAGTGTCTCATCACCCTCACTGCAAACAACTTTCTCCTGATATCCAGTTTCAGTCTCCCCTCTGCCAGTTTAAACCCATTGCCCTTTGTCCTGGCGTTGCATGACCTTGTCAGTAGTCCTTCTCAGCCCTCCTATAGGTCCCCTTCAGATACTGGAAGGCTACTGTAAGGTCTCCTGGAAGCCTTCTCTTCTCCAGGCTGCAGAGCCCCAACTCTCTCAACCTGTCCTCATAGCAGAGTTGCTGCAGCCCTCTGAGCATCTTTGTGGCCTCCTTCTGGACCCCGTCCAAGAATTCAACATCCCTCAATATCCTCATAGTAGGACATGCTGGGTTTTTTTTTTCTCAATCACATGTGTTCTCCAACCCTCTGTATGCAGGATTTGCTAAACTGCTAAAAAATATTTTTCAAGGCATAGAACTATTGTTTAATTCAAGAACTAAGCAATGCTGCTTCTCTCAATCTAATTTTTTAAACAATTAACTTCAGCAAAGTCACTGAGTTTACTTATCTCATTCTCTTCTCAGTGAATAGGATGATTTCTACTGATTTTCCTGTCTTTTAAATCCAAACCCAAACCTAAGCCTTTTCAAACCAGATACTAGAAGATAAGGCTGCATAATGAGAAGCCTTTATTTAATCACGGAATTTTACTCAGCATAGAGGATGAAATACAGGAATATAATAATCAAGTTTACATTCCACCATCCACTGTACTGTGTATTTAGCATCTCTGGCCTTACTCCCAAGACTAAGCTAAGAAAACCCCTTTTACTGTGGGAATATGTTAATCTCTTTCAATTTGCAACCTACCACTGGAATTACTCCATGACTGACATTGTAACCTGAGAAGTTTCTCCTTAAAGTTTTCCTATAGTTGAGAACATAAAAAGAGCTCTTCTGAACCATCAGTGCCACCTCTATGATGTGGCAAGCAGACACAGAATAGGATTTCTGGGCAAGAGCCTGTTTTGTATTAGTGAGGTCCTGTGTCCCCCTGTGCCATGTCAAAATAATCCCCCAGAAAGGGATGCTTAGCATTCTTCAGGCATACATGTGTTCATGGCCTGTATTCATTCCTGCTTTCTTTTGAGCTGGTGATTCTCTCCTTTCACTGATATTTACATTCCTGGACAGCTTCTTCTCTGCTAAGGTGAGCAACAAAAGAGATTAAAGAATCTTTTGTCATGAGAAAGATGTGTCCCTATCTTCAATAAGTCCTGATTCTACATGGTCAAAAGTAACTGCAATTTCTTGGATGCTAGAAAAGTTCTCAGCAAGCATTCTTACCATGGTATAAACACATTTTCTCTCCGCTCAGTTCTTCAAGTGATGCATCCTTGAATGTTGTCTGCTTGTATGGTAATATCACATCAGCAATTCACAGTCCCTGCTGTGTCCATTGCCTTATTGTAACGAACCCTCAGCTCACAGCAAAAGTTCTGACTAGTCCAGTTCTTTGTAGCATGTAGGCTTTCTTTCTGTGGGATGTCTTCCAACTCTGAGCTCTGGAGCACTGTGTACTCTGGAGTACTGTGTACGGATCTGGAGCTCCCAACACGGGAAGGACATGGAAGTGTTGGAGCATCCTGAGCTTTGTGGAACTCCAACGACCAGGAGCAGGCTCTAAAAGCCTCCACATGACCAACCTGCACAGCCAGCGTGACACCATGCTGAGTCTGCACATGGCATTGCATCCTGCCTGCACCTGAAAGCCTCCTGCTGAGACAGGAAGTCCTGGAGATACACAGATCATCCAGAGAGTCAGGACCAGGTCAGAGTTTGTCTGCCTCCTTTCTGCAGCACCCAGAAGCCTGGGAAAACTCCAAAGCCTTTAACAGCTTTGAGACCACTGGCAGCAACCCCTCCACGTGCTTTGGGTACTGTCTGATAATATTTTGTGAGTAAATACTTAAAGTCTCTTGTAATCACTGATTGCCTTGTGCCATAAGCGGAAAGGAGTTTCCTGCATCCACCTAGTGGCTAAACAGGATAGTTAACCACAAGAGGTATAAGGGACTGCTAAAAACCTCTCTTCCAGTAAGAATGTTTGTTTATTCTGGGTACCTCTTACAGTGTTCCAGTTTAGTCTGTTCTCTGTATGTATAAACTTCCAAACCCTGCGTTTTGAACCTTGTATATAAGTTTTCTGGTGAGATTTAATGTTAATAAACAATTTTCATAGTTACTAAAAATCTCTGCCTGGATACCAAAATCAATAACAATTATTAATTTTGCATCATTTCATAACAATAGAGAAAGCTCCTAGCAAGTGTTGAGGCCTGGGACTTTCAAAAGAATGAACACCAAGGATGACACCTCTGCAGATATACACTCCCTGCTTTTTATCATGAATTATGAACAACTTTCACCAAATGTTAGGTGGCTCATGTTAGAGCTGAATTCTGGGCTATAACTTTGGAAGTTACCTTTCAAACTTTGCATTATGCATTTTATTGTTATTTTTATTTTGGTCTTTTATATGGCATAGAAAAATCTGGATAGAAGCGTGTTATTGAGGCAGGAGTAGAGGATGATTTAGGCAAACGGATAATAAAATATTAATAGTTCACAAATTTACTCCGCACCAGAGCAAACATCTTTATTGATCACAAGCGCTACAATAAGATTTTGTGTATAAAATACATACATCAAAGAGTGCTTTTGTGCCTGGCAAGCCTTAGATTATAGTAGATCTTTACAGGAACCGTGTGGGTTTGTATTAGAAGGTAATACAAAATGAGAAAGCCTCAAAATGAAGGGTTTAGCTTCATATAGCTTTTAGTGTGCATAAGACGTAGGCATCAGACAAAGAAAAGTCTTTGTTAAAATATACATAGAAAACAAGAGCAGAAAACCAGGGAAGATGTTTAATCTGTGATACACCATGCTGATGAGAGACTCCTATTTCTATAACCACACCTCGGTCTTAAAAGAAAACACACAAAACAGTTTTAATTTATTTTTTTCACTACCCTGAGAAGGCCTCAATGAATTTCTGGCCTTCATCAGTATTCCAGACACATACTTCCAGAATTTTTGAAATGTCTGAATGTTGTTTGATTTGCATCCAGCTTGCTGACACAGCCCCAGTTTTGTGGTAGATCAAATAATCTAGCTTTTTGGAGGCTAGTGATTAGAAATTCTTATTGATGATTTATACAGTCCCAACTAAACTCATTTTATTTGGCTTGTCATAACCAGCTTTAATTTTCTGTTCAGTTAGGAAAAAGCTTAGTGTCTTGTTTATTGTACTGTTATAATGTCAACAACCTAATCTACTTTAAAGAGCAGAGTCAATATTGTATTTTATTAAAGCAAACGTGAAGTTTAATTATATGTTTCAGTTAACCTTGGCTTTGTGTTAGCTTTTATTATTTTCCATAAGTAAATCTTTATTCAAGGCTCTTATGTCCTTCTTCTGCCCAGATCTAAGAGCTAACAAATGGTGTCTCCTGCACTACTTGCTTGCCAATAGATAGTTTTCCCCTCTGATACTGTGGGCTTTGTGGATGTAGTAGCTGCAGTAAAACTGATTAACCATTTTACCTTTTAAAGAGCTGTAAATGACATGAAACCATTAACCATGCTGAAGTCGGGGCTGCACACATTTCTTCTCTCTGAAATGCTTTATGTCAGGTCTCTAATGTGCCCTAGTCTCAAGCTATCCAGGATGCCCACATGAAGTTGACAGGGATGACACAGGACCTGCAGAGAGAAACATGTAAGACTTGGAGTCTGAACTGGATGTGCTGTAGGTAGGGAAACAATCCAAATCCTCCTTGCAAAATGCAGATGCCTCTGTAAGCACAGATTCACAGAAGTTTAGAGGTTGAAAGGGACCTACAGAGATCATGGAGTCCAACCTCCCTGCCAAGGCAGGGTCCCCTAGGCTAGTTTGCTCAGAATGTGTCCAGTCTGCCTGGAGAATCTGGGCAGACTGTTCCATGGTTCTGTCACCCTCACTGTAAAGAAGTTTCTCCTCATGTTGAGGTGAAACCTTCTATGTTCCAATTTGTAGTTGTTGCTCCTTGTCTTATTCCTGCTGACCAGCGAAAAGAGATTGGCCCCAGGCACTTGACACCCACCCCTCAGATAATTGTATACATTGGTAAGATCTCCTCTCAGCCTTCTCTTCTCCAGCCCCAGGTTTCTCAGTCTCTCTTCATAGAGGAGATGCTTAAGTCCCCCAATTATCCTTGTGGCTCTCTGCTGGGAAGTTACATGAAATTGCCAAGAATTTATTAGAATATTTACCATAAGATGAAATATTCACAAACTGAGTGTGTCCACCTAAGTCTTGGCCTCCAGCCCACTGGGTCTGGCTGTAAAGTAAAGAGGAATGAGATCTGTATGTTCCAGGTTCTGATCTCTTATCATATGCACCTGAAGTTCAATGCAGTCCCCCTACAGATTCCTAACAGGAGTATGAGAAGCAAGATCTGTGAACTGAGTTTTTATTGCTGCAGCTATGGAATATTCAGTGGGGGAGATAAACTGACAATTTGCTTTTCATTTTCAGGTAAACATTAATATCTCTAGTAAAGATTTTTTTATTCTTTTGAAAATTAACTGAAATTAATTCATATCATCTTAGATGAACACATTGAAAAAGGGAATGGAAAAATAGCATTTTGCTGCTGTAAATTCACCTTAATCTTTACTTCAGATCTTAGCACTTGGAAAGAATTGAATTTTTGGAAACCAGTTCCATCTGATGAGGTCAGAATTAGAGTAGCCACAGTTAACACTGAATCAGCAGTAACAAAGCAAGGGTTTGATATAGAACTCCATTTATTATAAAGCAGGAGAAGCTCAGAAAGGGATAAAGAAACATTTAACACCACCTATTTCTTTGCTTTCACATTTTTACTTCTTTACGGTTCCTGAGGTGCTGCTGTCAAACTTGTTGTCAAAGTAATGCCCTGAGCTTTTGTCAGTTTGAGTTATCTTTCCATCACCAAACTCTTATTGCCAGTAAGATACTGATTCAAGACAAAATTTTCCTGCCCAGTTAAGATGATTCTCTTGGAGGAACACAGACTGATCAATATTGTATGTGTATAGTCCCCTAGTCCCACTCAGACCTTGAGACCCATTTAATCTACTAAATGAATGCATGCACACAGGATATTAGCTACTTTGCTAAATTAATTTTGATGACACTCATTTATTAATTCCTTGATTTACAGTAAAAGAACCTCCCTCACCCCCAGAAGAAGAGTTTATACTCCAGAAAGATAAGAATTGTGTTACCAAGCATCTCCCCTTCACAACCTAGTGAGGTCTCTTGGAAGCAACAAGACCTGACCTATGTGAATTGGAGTATACTTCACTAAACTGACAGGCAAAAATAAATGAGAAAAGTCATAATGGACATGTAATAACTAGGGAAAAAAAAAAAAAAGTTATTCCCTGATTCCCACAGGTGATAACTTTATGCTCTATAGCTTGAGAGTTGATTATCCTTATCATAATGGCAACACACATATAATGACAAATGTATTAATGGTCATAAAATTAGCCAACCCCTTAGAATTTCTGCTGCAGTATTCAAATCAAATACCAGCTTTGCCTATAAAACCCAAATTGCTGAATACAGAGTACATACAGATGTACATCTTTTTTTTTTTTATTGAAAAGTCAGCTCCAATTTAATTTAACTGGGATATTCCCTGCTCACCATGCCCTTCAAAATCTTCGCAGTAAGAACTCTAATTTATTTTTCTTAGCCAGCTAAGCAATTCCAACCTTTGTGACATGTATGTTTATATTCTGTATGATGCCATTTATCTTACCCCTAGATGAGGTTTGTTATTTCACCTATGATTTTTCCTGATGCTGGGTGACCACACTTGGATTAAGGGCTACAAAAGTATAATTTTCACTAATGTCTCTTAGTGTAGATGAATATTTTTTTTTCCTTTACAGATTTTATTTTTTAAACAAGATTGCCAAATTATTCACAGCAATCTCAGGTTATTTTCCTCAGAAAATCTCACATAAATAAAATCCATATATGGAAAACTTTGAACTATTGTGTATACAATTACTGGTCACATTCCTTCAATGTTTCTGTTGTAAAATGATACCTTAATGCTTNGAATTAATTTATTTTCACATTTCCAGGTAAGCATTTTGATTTTTTGTTTGTGGTTAACAGTACTAATAATAACAATAATATTGGCCAAATACTGCTTTTTTTTTCTGTCCTGCAAAACAGAGATCATAGAATGGCTTAGCAGTGCTGGAAGAGACCTTAGAGCTCACTTACTCCAACCTCTCTACCATGGGCAGGGACACCTCACAGCTAAACTTAGCTGCTCAATGCCTCTTCCAACCCAACCCTGAACNGACCACACTTGGATTAAGGGCTACAAAAGTATAATTTTCACTAATGTCTCTTAGTGTAGATGAATATTTTTTTTTCCTTTACAGATTTTATTTTTTAAACAAGATTGCCAAATTATTCACAGCAATCTCAGGTTATTTTCCTCAGAAAATCTCACATAAATAAAATCCATATATGGAAAACTTTGAACTATTGTGTATACAATTACTGGTCACATTCCTTCAATGTTTCTGTTGTAAAATGATACCTTAATGCTTACTTAGCTGCCAGGATGTTGGATTTGTCTCAAATATATATATATATATATATATATAATTCTGTATATATTGGTTTAAGAGAATGAAGTGATCTTAGATTATTTAGTTATTACGAATTAATTTATTTTCACATTTCCAGGTAAGCATATTGATTTTTTGTTTGTGGTTAACAGTACTACTAATAACAATAATAGTGGCCCAAATATTGTGTTTTTTTTCTGTGCTGCAAAACAGGGATCATAGAATGGCTTAGCAGTGCTGAAGAGACCTTAGAGCTCACTTACTCCAACCTCTCTGCCATGGGCAGGGACACCTCACAGCTAAACTTAGCTGCTCAATGCCTCTTCCAACCCAACCCTGAACACTCGCAGGGAGGAGGCATCCACAACCCCCTGGGCAGTCTGTTCAGCAATCTCACCACCCTTGTATGGGAAAATTTCTTAGAATCATAGAATC
>VWZE01023920.1:12806-25256 GCA_013396675.1 Eubucco bourcierii | reverse complement strand
TTTCTCTCTTCCCCCCCGCCTCCTCTTCTCTCCTTCTCTCTCCTTTTCCTTCCCTCTCCTTCTCTCTCCTTTTCCTTCCCTCTCTCTCCCTCTCTCTCCCTCTCCTGGCCTGCCTACCTACTTGATACCACCTTTTGTTCCTGTTCTTCTGTCTTACCATGTGGTCAGTTTCTACCACATGGTGGACATCCCTTCGGTCTTTTGTATATATATTTTGTATCTTGTTTTCTACGCTCGTGTCTTAAGAAGGGTCTTCTCTTAAATCCCTCACTGTTCCTGCAAGCCTTGCCAGCCCCTGCTAGTGTTTTGAAGACACCAAAGAAAAGATACTGGAGAAGTGTGTGGTATTAATAGGTGTTACCATGAAGCTACATCAGGGCCTATGGAGAAGAACCTGTCTGTTGGTATTTGACTGTCATCAGAGACGGTTTCGGTTGCAGTAGCTAAAAGGTTTTATCCACACAAATCTGACCTGAAAATGAATGGATAACAAATCAGTCTAAAAGACCTCATTTTATTTTAATGTTTATACTTCAGAAGAATCCCAGTGATGGAGAAACTTCAGGAAGTCCTCAAATCAATATGTATATCCCTGTATTGAGAAACTCCAGGAAGGCTTAAATCAATATGTATATCAGCTACCTTCCGTTTCTGAGCAACAAGAGAAAAGTTTACTGAAAAAAATCTGTTACTCTTTTATTGATTCTGTAAGACCTTTATTCTCTGATAATAGGGTGAAGCAAATTTCAGAGTTATAATTAGATAGGGACTTTTTAGGCTCTCAGGTAGTGACAGGACTGGGGGGAATGGAGCAAAGCTGGAGGTGGGGAGGTTCGGCCTGGCCGTGAGGAGGAAGTTGTTCAGAATGAGAGTGGTGAGAGCCTGGCATGAGTTGCCCAGGGAGGTGGTTGAGGCCCCATCCCTGAATGTGTTTAAGGCCAGGTTCTGGACAGCCTGATCTAGGGTAGGGTGTCCCTGCCGATGGCAGGGGGTTTGGAACTGGATGATCCTTGTGGTGCCTTCCAACCCTGACTGATTCTATGACTCTATTTTATGATTCTATTCAGCTGTCTCCTGCCACTGGTAGCTGAACTCTGGAGTATCTCACTTCCAGCATTCCTCTGAGTACCTCAACTCAAACTAACATCCCAGATGGGTACATGACTCACTGACCCCATGGATAAGGCACTCAATGGAAGGGAAATTGGGCTTTTGTCTTGGGTTCATCATTGTACTGACATTGACTGTTACTGACTGAATCACAGTCTCTAGAGCAAGAACCTGGCCTGCAGCTCTGGATTTCTGCCATTTTTCTATATGACGATTTCAACAGCCTCAGGCAAAAGCTGACATAAACCCCAAACCTTCTATTTCCAGAGGAAATTCTCTAACTGTTGGCTGCTGTATCAAAGAACAATGCTAGGGTCACCTCTAAATCCTGTTTTGAAAGGAAGTGAGCCATACTTTGCACTTGGAAAGACAGGAGAAAATCTTCTTCCTTAGGCATGACCCCCACATCTGTTGCAAAAAGCAGTTTTATCTACCTGAGATAAGGATCCTTGCCCTCTGCAGTCCAGGTTGGCCTTCACAAATCAGCCTTCTCCTAAGCTGTGTCCTTATTTAGAGAACAATACCATGATTTGGGGGAATTCCATTTTCATAATTTCAACAAGTTTGATAAATCACTTTACCCACGCTGGAGATGGTGGATTCACAATCCCTGGAGGTGTTGAAGAAAAACCTGGATGGGCCACTTAGTGCCATGGTCTGGTTGATTGTCTAGGGCTGGGTGATAGGTTGGACGAGATGAGCTTGGATGTCTCTTCCAACCTGGTTGATTCCATGATTCTAACTATGCTGGCAAACTAAGAAATTGTAAGGACTTCCCTCTCTGAAGCATGTCATGTTTTGTTAGTTAGCTCCAAATTTTGGAAGGTGTATAGTCATAGTAAAGTCCTGTCACTGCAGTCTGTTCACCACTTAGGCTACTGGCTTTACATGGAATTGGTCTGGACACACAAGCTTGTTCAGGGCTGGCTTGTCTACTCTTAATATGACAGTGTGCTGTGAATCTTAACTATTCCGGGAGTGACTTGCCCAGCATCACATAAAAATCCTCCGCCTGGATGGGAATTAAATTCACAGGCAGTGGTTCCCACTAGAGTATCACAAGCACAAATCACTGAATCATAGAATCATAGAATGGTAAGGTTGGAAGGGACCTTGACGATCATCTAGTTCCAACCCCCTGCCATAAGCAGGGACACCTCCCACTAGAACAGGTTGCTCAGTACCTCATTCAACCTCACCTTGAACACCTCCAGAGAGGTTGTGGAGCACAACCTCTTTGATTTTCAATCACGTTGGGTGATTCTGTGCTCCACAACCTCCCTGGGCAACCTGTGCCAATGTCTCACCACCCTCACTGCAAACAACTTCCTCCTAACATCCAGTTTCAATCTCCCTCTGCCAGTTTTAACCCATTACCCCTTGTCCTGTCATTGCAAGACCTTGTCAAGAGTCCCTCCCCAGCCTTCCTGTAGCTCCCTTCAGATACCGGAATCCGTCCACTTATAGTTTTAGGTTCCCACTAGAGTATCACAAGCACAAATCCATCCACTCTATAGTTTTAATCGCCAAACATGAAAAAAAAATTAAATGTTTTGAAGAGTTTTAATACTTCCTGGCATTTTGTGTGATGATTTCTGCCTCCATGTATCTCCTTTCTACCAAACACCAACAGAGGAATTTCCTACCGTTAAAACCTAGGAGTCGGTCTGGTGTTCTGGATGATAGCCTCTAAACAAGACAGATCAATAAGAGGCTCTTGTCTCTAAGTGAGGATAGGATAAAGTGTCACTACAGTGTGCAAATCTTTACAACCTTTTCAGCTCAGACATCTCCCATTAGTAGTAAAACAAAAGCAAACTGAACAGAAGAATCAACTTTCCTGAGAGATCACCAAAGCTGTTGCTTAAGACATTTAGACATTTCACCTGAAAAGATAAAGGTCTCTGTAGTATTTTTCACTTACCTGTCAGTAAATTAGAAGTATTTGTAATGATAAATTTGCCCCAGTATAAGCTGTGGGCTGCCCCAAAGAGGATCCGTGTTGGATTCTGCTCTTATGTAGGTTTTCACTCTGCTTTTTATTTGAGTTCTTCTGAAATACCAACTATGTAGGCTTTAAAAAAAAGCACAATTAAATTCCCTTCCCAATTGAGGAGTGACTGCCATGGTTTTATATTTTCTGTTATTGAGAAGAAATGACTCACTTTTCCATGATGCAAATGCCTAAAAAAAAAAAAAAAAAAAATTAGGAACTATATGCAAATCTCAACACTTAACAATTTTTGAGGTGTTCCTGTCTTATGTCACGCGAAAAATCCTTAAGCTTTTCAAAGCAGGCTCTAAAAGCTTTCCTAGCGGGAACCTAAAACCTTCCTGAAAAAAACAAAACAATAAAAGGAAGAAAAGGTGCATAACAATTATCTCAAATTTAGTTTTTTGGGTTTTTTTCTTTTTTTTCTTTTTTTACTACAACAGTAACAGACAAGAACAGACTTTCTGGGTCATCTCTCATTTCCTGCTACCATGTGCTGCCAGGTCAAATATTCCTTTCCTACAAACTGGTAGAAAATGAGCTTTTGCTTTCATATCTTCTTGTGAAAGGGTCCTCATTAATTTTTCATACACTCTGCATCTTCATGGTTAGTTGTTTGGGTTTTTTGGGGGGAGGTGGGGTTTTTGTTTGGGTGTTTTTATTCTATGGGTTTTGGTTTGGTTTGGTTTGGATTTTTGGGGGGGAGTTTTTTGTTGTTTGTTTTGTTTTGTGTTTTGGTTTGGTTTCATTTTGTTTTGTTTTGTTTTGATTTGGCAAAGGTTGGCTTCAGTTAGATGGACAACTTTCATTTGATATTAAAACTCCATAAGTCCTCCCTAAATTATTTTTGGAAAGAAAGCAGTCAAAGCTCTCTATACTTCTCTTTTTCTGTACTGAACAAGGTAATATGCTTTTATATATTGCAGTTAAGTTCTTTCTGAATGTCTTGACTTCTCTTCCAATCCTTCTCAAATATGGAAGGATGAAAATTGCCCCAAGCATCCCAACAGGAGTCTTCTTAGCGACTTGTTGATTATTGGTAGAAGTTTCTGGAAATTCTAATGTGACTTTCAGTCATTACCTTCTCTGTATAATGATATTAATGTGATTGAATCATCCACCCTTGATTTAACAATTGTTTGGATGTGGTGCCTGTGGAGATGGTTTAGGGGTGAACCTTGTAGAGCAGGGTTATAAGTTGGACTTGGTGATCCTTAGGGTCTTTTGAAACCAGAATGTTTCTGTGGTTCTGTGATTCTGTGAACATCACCTTTAACTGCAAAGAGCTCATCTTTGTAGTTCATAAGAGTCTTGAAACAGTGTTAAACTATGGGTGTCAAGGTCTTGATAAAAAAGGGTATCTTTTGTGCTCATTATCTCATGTATTATGAGAGATGTTTGGAGGATGAGATTCCAACTTGGGAGGCTGACTGTAATCTCCCTCTCTAACTAATGTTAGACCCTGGAATGCACAGCTAGGTAAATGCTGTAAGATCAGAGATTCAGTAAGAGGCTCTGAAGAATCAGAAAAGATGTTATGGAAATGGTAACTGAGAAGACATTGTTTTCACATGAATCACATATAAGACGGAAATGGGGATCAAAAAGGTGATTTAGGGTCATCTTCTCCAGTTTCCCTTCACCCTTGTGTGAACAAGTGCAAGGTCCTGCAACTGGGTCAAGGCAATCCCAAGTACCAATACAGTCTGGGCAGTGCCTGCTGGAGAGCAGCCCTGAGGAGAGGGATTTGGAGATACTGCTGGACAAGAAGCTCAATATGAGCCATCAGTGTGCGCTTGCAGCTCAGAAAGCCAACCAGAGCCTGGGCTGCATCAGGAGAAGTGTGGCCAGCAGGGCCAGGGAGGTGATTCTCCCCTTCTGCTCCGCTCAGCTGAGACCCCACCTGGAGTATTGCATCCCAGGGAGGTGGTTAAGGCCCCATCCCTGGAGGTGTTTAAGGCCAGGCTGGATGAGGCTCTGGGCAATCTCATCTATGGTAGGGTGTCTCTGCCCATGGCATGGGGGTTGCAACTGGATGATCCTTGTGGTCCCTTCCAACCCTGACTGATTCTATGACTCTATGATTCTGTGATTCTATGAAATGGAGTGAGAGAATAAACAAAAATCAGGCTCATGCTGTCTTCACACACAAGACCTACCAGAATTGGGCTGCTTACCATCACTTCTTTTCCTGAGCATGTATTATCTATTTAATTTTTTTTTCTGTCAAATCCAGAGTCCCTGAAGGATTAGCATTCACTTCTAAAAAAAATCTTACGTGAACTCAAATTTGCATTTCCAATCTCACACCCTCCCTCTCTAAGCACACTGTAATTCAGAACTATTTGAGTGATAGAAATTATATTTTAGAATTAGCCAGTTAATTATGCTAGAGATTGACATCACAGAAAAGGAAATAAGATGGAGAAAAAAGTAACTTAGATTTACTTACCAGGGTGGAGTCCCCGTATTACAAAGGACTTGTAATTTTTAAACTGTCTTTAATAGTAAAGTCAACCCTACTGAAGTAGCTCAGTTTAATGCCAGATAAGACAGAGTGAAACACCTGTTTTCAGGTTTGCAGAAATGAAAAAAAAACATATTGGGAAAATACTGAGTCAGAAACTGTTTTTCAGATTGTTTGACAACAATACAAAGAAAATGAAAATACCAAATACAAATGAAAAATAAGTTTCTGTGGTCAGGTGAAAGTGACATGATCTGCTTTGTGTTGGATTTTTAAAACCTTCACAGCAAGGACATTGAACTGTTGGAGCAGATCCAGAGGAGGCCGTGAAGATACTGAGAGGACTGCAGCAAGTCTGCTGTGAAGACAGGCTACAAGATTTGGGCTCTGCAGCCTGGAGAAGAGAAGGCTTCCAGGAGACCTTAGAGTAGCCTTCCAGCACCTGAAGAGGGCTACAGGAAGGCTGGGGAGGGATTATTGCCAAGGTCTTGCAATGACAGGACAAGAGGCAATTGGTTTAAACTGTAAGAGGGGAGATTGAAATTGGATGTTAGGAGGAAGTTCTTTGCAGTGAGGGTGGTGAGACACTGGCACAGGTTGCCCAGGGAGGATGATCTGTGTATCTCCAGGACTTCCTGTCTTAGCAGGAGGCTTTCAGGTGCAGGCAGGATGTGTTGTGATGTGCAGTCTCAGCATGGTGTCACACTGGCTGTGCAGGCTGATTGCTTGCAGGCATTTAGAGCCTGTTCCTGGTAAGCTCTTGAAACATGGTTTCCAGGCAGTTCAGAATATAAAGCAGGACAACTAGAACAACGGAGAGTAGATATAATGGCAGAGCACAGGTTGTGCTCCCTGCTCATCTCCTTCTGTCTATACAGCCCAAGACTAATGGCCCTTCGGACACAGAATAGCCAATTAGAATGGCAGTTACCCATGCTTGACCATATTAGGTGAAGCCATAGGCTTGCTTTACCCTTTTTAGGGCAGAACACAGGCCCTGCACAAGGCATACACAAGCTGAGCCTGTGTATCTTATTTACCACAGGCTGCAAAGGGCCAGGGTCGCCAGACTCGGTGGTTCCAGGTTCTTTGTCCTCTTTCCTGCAGGTGCTTCTCCCCAAAACAGAGAGAGGGAGAGCAGAAAAACATCTCTGGGCAAGCCAGGACATGTATAAGCCTATCTTGACCTATTTAGAACTACCACAACAAATATCTTCAAAGGCAGGGTGTTCATGCATGGGTTGATTACACAGTGACTTCATACATGGGCTGATTGCACAGTGAGGTGAATCACAAACTGGCTGAACGTTTGTGTCCAGATGGTGGTGATTAGAAGCACAAAGTCTAGTTGGAGGCTCGTAACTAACAGTGTATGCCAGGAGGCAATACTGCATCCACTCCCATTTAACATCTTCATTAATGGTCTGGATGATGGGACAGACTGCATCCTCAACAAACTTGCTGGTGACAAAAATCTAGGTGGACTGGCAGATGCACTACAGCAACGTGCTGCTATCCAGAGGAACCTCATCAGACTGAAGAAATAAGATGACAGGAATCTCATAAAGTTCAAGCAAATGCAAAACTGTGAATCTGAAGGAGCAGCCCCAGTCACTAATACATGCTAGAGGTCACCCATCTGAAAAGCAGCTCAGCAGAAAACAACCTAGGGTTTCTTGTGGATACTGAAGGTTCATGAGTCTAGAATAGGTCTTTGCCATACAATCTGAGGTTACATTAGGCAAAGTATTACCAGGTCGTTGAGGAGGGTGATCCTTGCTCCCTACTCAGCACTGGTGAGGCCATTCCACCTGTGGTGTTTCTCAGTGTGAGAGGTGGACATAGTGCAGAAAGTCCATTGAATGGTCACCAAGAGGACTAGAGTATCTCTCCCCTGAGGCAAGTCTGGGACTGTTCAACCTAGGGGTTTTATTGATGCCTATAAATACCTGAAGGATGAGTGTGAAAAAGATGGATCCAGGTTTTTTTCAGTGGTGTCTAGTGACAAGACCTGACCCCAGCAGAGCCCTGAGGGCTAGGAGCTTACCGCCAAGTCAGATGTCTTGTGCTGCCCCTCAAAGTGCCTGCTTGGTTACACAAGGCACGAAGCTTTGAATTCATTGGCCAGAACAATGACGTCAGTGCCTATTGGCCCCTTTCACTTTCAAAATGGTGTATTTAATGGGGCGATGATTTAGAAACCATCCTATTGCTGCACTGACTCTGCACTGTGAGGAGGACCTCACTTGTGGCTTAAAAAATCTGAATCCAGATAAGAAACCTCCAGTTGGTCTTTATTTTGGAATACATAACTTAAGAAAGAGAAATACCAGCTTAAAGGTCTGCTTTGAAATGACAGGGTGATATTCAATTAGGATTACTCTAGCAGTTGCAAGATGTCAGTAATGTTCCATGGAACCCCAACTGGAAGTAGATTTCTCTGGCTGTTACTAAGACAGCTCTTCAGCTGTGAAGTTTGGAAGAGCTAGGTAGCTGTTGGTGCTCAGCACCTCATCCATTAACCAGAGACTTTAAATTACATACTCAGTGGAGCAGTAATCATTAGAGCAGACTCAAGATGCACAATAGAGATTTAATTTCACTGGAACAGTTCCTAATGAAATTCTGTGTGGTGCAGGGTGTTTGAATTATATTCTTGGGTGGGCAAAGAAAAATATAAAGAAAAAAGTGATGCTATCTGGAAGCATTCATTAAAATCTCTTTCAAAAATGTAAATCAGTAGGTTGAGCATTCTGATTATTTTTTTTTTTAATGGCATAATGTATTTAACCTTTATGTTTCTTTCATATGTTTGATTTTCTGCTGTCTGTATATAATGAAATGTCTTTTTTTCTTCTAAGCTACGAATGCTGCTTTGTAACACCCTGGGGACTTCTCCAAGGTTATTAAATCCATTGCTCTGTCACAAGTTACCAGAGGCTATACTAACTCTCTCTTCTGTTTGGAAAACTGCTATGATATTTCTGGTCCACAGCAATGAATAATATGATTAGTACCTTAGGGAATACAAACAAAAACATTAGCAAAGTACATTTTTCAATATTGAAGAGGCTAAGCCAATCCTCAAAACAAAAGTTGCGTGTTCTTGAGCTCTGTCTAATAACATTAACCTGAAATCACTTGATTTAATTGCCCTGTTAAGCAGTTTATTGCATTACTTATGGAATAATAGAATGAGTTCAAAGTGGGTTCATTGCATTATCTTATAAACAATGTAGCAGATCATTAAACAGGATGATAGAAATCAACGTATTTTATAAGGAACAATTACGAAGGCTCATCTAAAGCTGCTAATGCGAGCAGCAGAAAGACCTCGCTGTGACAAGGGAAAAAAAGGCCTTTGCAATGATGAAAAGACAATGCAATGTCGAACTGTAATTCCCCAGAATCTGATTAGAAGCATAATTCTCCAAAATCATTAGTTTCCCTCTAGTCTGATACAGTACCCTTAAGTCTTCACCCAGAAGTATACTGAAATCTCTTGCCTGGCTTGCAGGTAATGACTTCACACAAGTATCTTCTCAGTTCTCTTCTTAGTGCATTGAGCAGATGTGTGACAATCTTCCAGGCATATATAAGTTGCAATCTTGTGATGATCTATTTTGATATGTGTGTCCACAGAGTGTGCAAATAGAAACGTCCAGGAGAGGTAAAAGGGAGAAGACAGCTGATTCAAACCGTACAGGTAGGAATTGACAAAGCAGAGAGAAATACTATCTCAGTATCACCTTAGTGCCCCTCAGCCTGCTGTATCTGCCCTTGCTTGACATGATACCTTCACACTTGTTTTGCTACAACCCTATCAATTTGCAGTCCCACATGTATGAACACTAGTCCAGTTTTGTTCTCCATCTCTTCAGAAATAAGAACAGACCAAAATACTGGAATCTCTTTTCAGGGATCATGTTGAAAGTGAGGGTCATTCAGTGATCCTAAGTGACCTGCAAAGCATTTTCTTGCTAAGCTCTAGAGTCTTAAAGCAATGGAGGAAGTAGGGGAGTGATCCCAGGAGATGTCAAGCTCCCCTGGTTGAAAGCCCATCCTGATTTAGGAATATTTCATGCTGTGCCTTTCAATAAAGGCATTGCTACCCATCTCACTCACACTGTTCACCAGCATTTCCATTCGACTCTTGAGGGAGGTTTTAATTAGGTAAAGCAATTTTCAGAATGAGGAACCAGTGAAGAAGTGATTAGCTACATATATCTGCCATTTTCCTGGTCTGGAGCTCAACTGAGCAGAGCAGAAAGAGCATAGAATTATAGAGTTATAGAATCATAACATCACAGAATCATAGAATCAATCAGGGAAGGGACCACAAGGATCATCCAATTCCAACCCCTCTGCCATGGACAGGGACACCCTACCCTAGATCCAGCTGCCCACAGCCTCATTCAGCCTGGCCTTAAACACCTCCAGGGATGGGGCCTCAACCACCTCTTTGGGCAACCCCTGCCAGGCTCTCACCACTCTCATGCTCAAGAACTTCCTCCTTACCTCCAGGCTCAATCTCCCCACCTCCAGCTTTGCTCCATTCCCCCCAGTCCTGTCACTGTCTGAGAGCATCAAAAGTCCATCCCCAGCTTTTTTGTAGCCCACTTCAGCTCCTGGAAGGCCACAAGAAGGTAACCTGGGAGCCTCCTCTTCTCCAGGCTGAACAGCCCCAACTCTTTCAGTCTATCCTCACAGCAGAGCAGCTCCAGCCCTCTGAACATCCTCGTGGCCTTGCTCTAGACACACTCCAGCATCTCCACATCTCTCTTGAAATAGGGGCTCCAGAACACAGTACTCCAGGTAGGGATCTAACTTGGGTAAAGATCATTTTGATGTGGCAAAAGTGAGGTCCCAACGGTAGCAAAGAGTTGCTGTCTCATGGCTTGCAATGAAAACATAGGTTGGGTTACTCCCAGTAAATTTTTTCTCTGGGATCCCTGGGGACACATTTAAGGAAAAGGCAACAAAACTTCCCTCTAATAAAAGGAGAGGATTTTGTGGAAAATTCTTAGCTAGAAAGAACAAGCTCTAATCAAAAAGGATTTGGCCAAAAGATAATGCTGTTAGCATTTGTCTGAGGGTTGGATATGGTCTGAGCGACAAAATCACTTTGCATGAGAGATGTTTTGCAGGAAAGGTCATGTCACATGGTGAGAGCTTTGCTGTCATGTTCGTTGCAGCCAGGGTTTATTGCCTATAAATGTTTATGAGAGTGTTCAGTGTGAGGAAACTGATTTGCTTCACATGTAGTATTTGTAGGACCATCAGATAGGAGCTTTTATTTACTACTTCAATAAAGTAACCTTAAACAAAGTGTCCTGATCTCCTGTGATAATCTACCCTGCTTTGTATCTCCCTCTGAGATTTATCCTCTGAACAGATTTATAGTTTCAGTTAGCCTCAGTTTCAACAGTCATCTATCCTAATCCTACAGGAGAGGTAAATGGCATCTCTGTTCTCTTGCAATGGATACTGGAAGCGTTCCCTCACCAATCTATGTCATACAATTATAGAATCACCCAGATTGGAAGAGACCTCCAAACTCATCCAGTCCAACCTAGCACCCAACCCTAGCCAACCAACTAGTCCATGGCACTAAGTGCCTCATCCAGGCTTTTCCTGAACACCTCCAGAGACAGGGACTCCACCACCTCCCTGGGTAGCCCATTCTAATGCCAGTCACTCTCTCCAATCAACTAGACCATGGCACTGAGTGCCTCATCCTGCCTTTGATCGTGTTAGGTTTCAAATAGAGCCAAGGACACTGGAATTGCAATGGAGATAAAATGGTGCTGCTGCTATTCACATTTCTTTTTAACTCTGGGTGTATAAAGTACCTGAGGTCAGTATATGGAGACTTCAAATCTATCTCATGACCTGACGAATTAAACATCAGGAGAAAAGGGCACTTCACAGATGTACGTAATCTGTACACACATGACAAGTTCAATGCTTGTGGTATTCTCTGTGCCCCTGTACATGGGAGATTTGTGGATAGTGGGAAGTCTTATACAGAATATACGTTGTTTGCTTTCATATTGGAGATCCTGTAACTACATTACCAACATGTCAGTTTCTCAGTTGGAGTCTAAGATCAGAACAGATTCAATTCTGATCACTAAAAATATTGTCATTTTAAGAGAATAGGCATTAATGTGGTCACTAAACAGGCAAGTATATCTTGCCTGCTCCCATTCCTGGGACTATTCAATTTGAAAGAAATCCTTTTGTGAGCCACAAGACTTTCCCTCCTTGTCTTTTTATTTCCCCCTAAAAACCCCAGTGTTTAGAAGAAAGACATTCATACAAGGAACCAATGAAATAGTTGCTCTTGAAAGTTTGCTACTTTAGTAAACATCCCTTGGAGAGTTCTGGGAAAGTGAGGTTAAATTGATAGGCAAGCTTAGTCTCAAGGAAGCTAATAGCAAAATACCCTATGTGACACTGGGGCAAAGATTTTACTCTCTGTAGCAATAGTCAAAACCTCTGTATTTTACAGCTCAAAAAGAGATATGGACTGTTCCTGTACTATATTTTACTATTTATTTAGAATAAGAAAGCAGCTGTTCTGAAAATAAAAGTAGCATTAGTCTTAATTTGCTTCTTTAATGTCAGTGTTTTCACTTCAACTTTCCAATGGGGAGTACTCTGGAAAGGTCTGTGTGAAGGTTTGGGAGTTCCCCGCCCCCCCACACTTTGTAAAATGACCCAGACTAGCACTCAGTCGGCTGGAAGTTAAATGATGAAGCTCTATTTACAGCTTTGCACAATGTACAGCAGATATTTACACTATATACACAATATTTACAGAAATATACAAGTAAAAGGTAATACAGCAACACAACTCCCCTCCCAGAAATCAGAG